>SPJY01019942.1:1347578-1423738 GCA_005191435.1 Raddia distichophylla | reverse complement strand
CCAGCCACCTCCGCTGCCAGCTCTTGGCCGTGACCCTACCGCCGGTCCGGCCCCGCCCCACCATTGCGCCACCGCCCCTCTGCCGCGTCCCGATCCCGCCCCTCGCCCCGCCGCCGCTGCTCTGCCGCGCCTCCGCCTGCACGCCTGCCTCGCTGACGCCGCCTCCCCTTCCTAGCCGCTGTCGACGCCTCCCCCTACCCAGCTAGCCGCCACCAACGCCACCTCCCCCAGCCACACTGATGCTGCCTCCGCCTTCCTAACCGCGCTGACACCGCGTCCTCCTTCTTAGCCGCTGCCGACGCCGCCTCCCCTAGCCGTAGCGAGGTACATCAGTATACTCCCACTTGTGGTTTCAATTCATAGTGTTGGCAATATTAACCGTTAAACTATGTCTGAATTATATTTTATTTTATTGTTAAGCTTTGTTTTTCCGTTGCCTATAGCCTCTGCCCGTCCCGTATATTATTGTCATGATTTACATATGTTCGAATATAACACTTTTTTAAGCAAAAGTCAACCCAGCCTATACGTCACCCGTTTGGGAGCGACATTGATCACATTGAATTGTGATATATGTCACTCCCGAATTGTCCACGCTATTGGACAGCCTAGGGATGGACGGGTTATCACGGTTTGTCGTGGCATATGGTGCGATCTGAACGGAATTTCGACTGCGTAATCCCGTTGTTCTCCAATGCACAAGTATCATGTGTGCATTCGGAGAACAGCGAGGTTACGCTGCCGAAATTTCGTTTAGATGGCACCACATGCCACAACAAACCGTGCTAACCCGTCCATCCCTAGGTGGGTTTAGGACCTATCTTTGCCTAGATCTCCTGTTAGGATAATTAACTTATTTTACCTGTATTGTTGCATTTACTATTAATAAAGATGGCTGAAGACCGTAGATGGATGTAAGAGGTTGGGATAACGGTATGAAGCACACTGAAAAATGGAAAGTTAACAAACAAAGTTTTCTAGAAAAGGTTTTCACCCTAGATCATCCTAGTGAGGTAGCGAAGTGTCCATGTGTTAAATGTCATCTTTTTGTCCGAGCGACAAAATCTGTTATGGCCGGCCACCTATGCAAATTGGGCTTCATGCCGAATTACCTAAATGGTATGAACATGGTGAGTCACGGGCAGTAGATGTATCTGACGAAGATGATACTACTAATAGAGTGGACGACAGGATGGATGAGATGGTTCATGACTTGGGTTGGCAATTTCAGAATGCTCCGGAGGATGAATCTGTGTGTTATGAGGATGTACCAACCATAGTAGATGCTTCAAATAAGCCTTTACATGAGAGCACTAAGGTGTCAGTTCTTTCGTTTCTGATACAGCTTATGAATATAAAAATAAAGTATGGTTTCTCTCAAGGATGTTATAACAATTTGATAAAATTGATTGGTGATGTCCTCCTAGAAAATCACAAGTTGCTAAAAGATATGTACTACTCGAAGAAGATTTTCACTGGTTTAGGCATACCTTATGAGAAGATAGATGCGTGCGTTCACAATTATATGTTATTTTGAAAGAATAATGCTACGAAGAAAAATTGTTTAGTTTGTGGGCAATCTAGATTTGTACAAACAATTGATGTAGTGTGGAATGTAGTGACGAGTGATACACCAGTGAATGTTCTACGTTTCTTTCCTCTAACACCAAGGCTACAACGATTATACCTATGTGAGGAGATTGCTCAACACATGAGGTAGCATAAGAAAGGAGAACGATTTAACGAAGGTTTAATGTGTCATCCATCCGATGGCGAGGCATGGAAGACATTAATTGGACCGGCATGACGAAGATTTTGCCAAAGACCTAAGAAATGTTCGGATCGGTGGCTCCTCGAAATGCCAATGCTGGAGGCGCTTCTTTTTCGAGGACTCCGCCGACAGTTGGAAACTTCCTTGCCTTAGGAGGCGATGCTGGTAGCACACATCAGTTTAATAATACTCCTCCAAGCTAGTTGATGTTGTGAACTATCTTTTCATATATGTACATGTGCGAACGTGTGTTGGATTGTATTTATGATGCTTGTGATGCTAATATATTTATTGAACTTGTGTTGAACGTGTGTGCAAACGTGTCTGCGAACTTGTGTGTGAACTTGCATGTGTTGAAGGTAATATATATTCTATGTGTTTGTCAATATTAAAACGTTGTGATGATGATGATTATATGTGTTGACATCGTTTGTATTGTGTCTTGAGATTATGGAATTGGTATAAAACTGATTATATTTGTTGCTGCTCGAATTTGCTGAAAAATGGCAATTTGGATGCAAAATATGGCTGCTGGTTTGCAAGCAACACCTCCAGTATTTACGTCGGCCAGGCTGGTCGACGTAAATATAGGGTCGTTGGCATGGCACGGCTGTGCCCCTCGTGACGCAGTCGTGCTGTGCCAACGGCACTATATTTATGTCGGCTCGGGCTGAAGTAAATTGGGAAGAGGATATTTACGTGGGCCGAGGCCGACGTAAATGCGCGACCCATGCCGACGCCCCTCCTCGACGGCCATTTTTTACGTCAGTCGTGAGGCCGACATAAATAACGGCTATTTATGTTGGCCGCCGACGTAAATACCGCTATTTACGTCGCTGTATTTACATCGGCTTATTTATGTCGGCATGCCGACGTAAATAGCTACTTACGTCGGCTTTTGGGCTATTTACGTTGGAATACATCGGATTCCTGTAGTGTGCACGCATCTCAAGCATTAACAATACAATCCAAATGATGGTCCACACAAATGTCCAAACACACGATGATCCACACAAATATCCGGACACATACACGGAATGATAGTTCACAGCATCAACTTGCTGGGGTATTGTTCAACCGATGTCCGCTACCAGCATCGCCTCCCGAGGCAAGGAAGTCTTCAACGGTCGGTGGAGTCCTCAAAGAAGAAGCACCTCCAACATTGGCATCGAAATAGCCACCGAACCCTAAATTACAATCTCATATTAGAATTATCATGTGAGTTTGCTGGGTAAATAAAGGTGGCGTTAGAATGGAGGGAAGATTTAGGCTCTGTTCTTTTGAGCTGATCTGAACTTCGAGAGCTTCTTGAGGTAATCTCGAGCATCGTTTACATTTCGTTTGACTTGTTTTATAAAGCGTTAGGACCCATCTTCAAAAAAGCGAAAAAACGGACTAAAAAAACTCAAAGCATATGTGTTTTCAAAACATAGATAAGTCGTTAAGCTGTTAAGCCGTTAAGCTGAAAAGAACTGGGCCTTAATTATGTTTCAAATTGTTGTGTCATATAATAAATAATGTCGACAATTCTAAGTTTAAAAGAGTCATTTGCACGTATTGAGTTAAAGATTGAAGAAATAAGCTATAATTTGACTGTTTTCATAAATTTAAGGCAATAGTAAAGAATTGATAACAAGGGACCCATGGGACAATAATATAATAATTTGCATGAATATGGAGTAAACTTTAGCAATTTTCATGAATTGATAGCAAAAATGAACAAACTTCAATGATTACTTACTTGTAGAGCTGCTTGTTGTTCTATCTGCCGTGATAAGCATATGATAAAAATTTGCTTCGGTTAGAAGAACAATTCTAATAACCAAGCTCTGTGTCACCTTGATACTGCAAAGCTGGTTTCGCTGTGTTGGAACAAAAGTAAGGTGGTCTCTAATATAAGCTTCGACCTTAGTTGGTCGAGACCTACTTGAGCTTATTGTAAAACAACATAATTAGTCAAAATTTTTAAACTAAAATAATCAAATATTGATAGTGAAAATTATAAATGCACATATATAACTATAAGAAACATACCATGCATTACACAAGACGAATGTTCATCGGCTCCATACCGCATAGATACCTTTGGGCCCGTGTCCCTATTACCCCTCTTCTTCTTTGAATTATGAACAAAGTCAGGTGAAGCCCAATATTGGCTACAGCTTGCCATGCTTCGGGGTATTTGTTAAACCAAGACAATATAACTTCTGGCAATCGATAGTGATGTTCCAGAAGGTAGATTTTTTAAGCACCAAACTTCTTACTCATATATTGATGGAGCACCTTCTTATAATACAAGCTCACCGCCTGGATACGAGTTTGGTACATCATCTGCTTCATCGTCCTATTTGTTGCGTTCTCAAAAACATATATTGCCTTTGCTTATAGAGACTGCTACAGATAACTTGGCAAATGATATCTCTCCTTCATAGAAAATGGATAAGTTAATTACACATTTTATATATAGCAAAATTCAATGAGAATTTTTTTTAGGGAATTATCCAAACGTCCACCCACACTCTTTGGGCAACATTCTCATGCACCACACTGTAGCAACCTTGTAATGAGGCCACTTTAGAGTTGACACCGTTACACCATTGATCACCAATAGGGCAGGATAATGGTAATACAAAAGAGAACCTAGTGTACCATTCACTTGTCTTAGACTGTTCGTAACTTTTGATTTCTTACTTACCAATCACCATGTGGCACGATCACTATATATGCCTAAGGAACTGCTACTATCGGAATCTGATTAGTCCCTTTATAATTGAAAAAAAAATAGAATATTAGCTAAATTGCACTACATTATTAATATTTTTCAAATATCTATAGATAACACCTGAAGACAGGAACATCCACTTATGCAGCACTATCGTCTTTCTCCTCTTCGTCCCCCTTCGCAGTCTCTTCGCAAGCCTCCTCGGTAGCCTCCTCCCCTCCCACAACCTCCTTCGCTCCCTCTGCCTCCTCCACAGACTCCTCTGCAGCCTCTCTGGGTTCCCTAGCCTTCTCATAATTACTGCATAAAAAAATTAGGGCATGCATATAAGAAAATTTTGAAGACAACACAATTACATATGGCCACCTGCCGAGCGACCAACACTTGTTTTTTGAGCCCAAGTCTCCTACTGGCAAAACTGGAACACAACCAAGGTGCTGTGGACCTCAACCCAAAAGACTATCCTTATGGGTGAGAGACGTCTCGACCTTTTAAGTTGTGTTATGTCATCACGAATATCTGATATGGGATTAAACCCAACTGCCCTCGTTACCCATCGAAATCCATCCGACAACCATGTGATCGACCATGGCTTTAGCAATAAATTAATAGCTGTCGAGCACATGAAAGGGCACAGGGACTATAGGAAGTTAAAATGGAGCAAGGAAATAATTTTGAACGACGTTAATGCAACGTGATTCTCTACACCATGAAGTGTCGGAGAGAAAATTAACTCGTCGAAATTAAGCCCGAACACGCTCTCTTCAGTATATTCTCCCACTGGGAAACGCCGAAACGCTAACATAAAAAAAGAAGAAGAAATGTGCTGATGCCCACTCCAGCAAGTCTTTGACAATTTGCGTTTCATATCTAATGTTCCTCATTCCTGTACGAGCTACTAAAGATAGCAGACAGACTATTTAACTTGTCAAACCGGGACAGAAACCATTCTTGCACTGATATAAACAAACAAACAAATAACAAGTATTCCCTAATCCTCCAAGCCGAAAGTCTTCACCAGATCTGGCGAGAATATATATGTTTCTCTTGTTAATCACCTGATATATATAGTATCAAAAGTATTCACCAAATCTAGACGACAAAGGGTTAGACACTTTATGATAAGAGTAGTTTTTTTAGAATAGTAGAATTTTCATTGTCTCTAATATTACAAATTCCATCACTGTTGTGCGAAAAATATTAAAGACAGTTATAGAATAAACTGTTTCTGAGAGACGGCTTATAGTTAGAGCCATCTCAGATAGGACAGTCATCACAAGCGGCTCGCTTTCATACAAATCTCTGATAATTTTATGAAAAGAGATGGTTGATCTACCTCAGATGTCGATTTTACCGTAGACATGCTTTCGAGACAGTTTACACATTCTGTTGAGACAATTGCCTTTGGCCTTGTTCTTTTCAGCGTATCGTTGCGTTGGCGTATTACTGTAGCAAATTTGAGAGCCCTTTAATTGAGGTCTAAAGAGGATAAAAAAATGAAAAAATAGTTTTAGAATCTTTGAAAGGACTACTAAAAGGCACGAAAAAATCGTTAAAAATTATCACAACATATAAGCTATATAAAAATAACAAAATTTGCTACAGTAATACGCAACGGTACGATACGCTGAAAAGAACAGGGCCTTTATCTCCGATGAATGAGAGAAGGATTAGGTTATCTAAGACGTCATGATCGATTGTGCTATTTGAGACGGCATGATCAACGTGAACATAGATTAATTACATCTAGAAAGCATATATATTACAACATGATTGAAACCATAGTTCAAAGAAGCACGCAAATCATAATGCTATTTGAATATTTAGTTCGTTACAATAAGAGTGCTAGCCCCTACGTACACTTAGGTGAATGTGCATCCTTTCAGAGTAGAATCATTCAAGTGGGTCTACAACTTGTGTCGATCTGGAAAAAGTGGGAATGTCCAACTGAATCTTTTTTAATTGTGGGAAGTCGATGTCACGTACGACCCCCTACGTTTCCACAAGGAATCTGACACCATGATCTGATACTAGGCCTAGACTAGTACCTCATGATAGACAATGGTTATCATCACTGGCATTCCGATCTTCTTTTTTTCTTTTGATTCCTTATAAGCCATCTACGAGCTTTAGCTCACTGTGTTGTACTACAAAGTTTCCTTGTAACCTGGCCTAAGAGCCATAACGGAAATCTTTTGACAAACCAGACTGTTCTGTGTTTTAATCTTTTTGTGCTATTGTCAAACCTCTAGTTTTCGACTGATATTGTCTTCATCCGAATAGTTAGACCAATGCGTACCTCGAGTCACCATTCAGCACTTCAGCGACCCTCTCTGCGAACATCATTCGGCAAACCTGAGTGGTCTGATTCTGCATCCACCAGAATAGCTACATTTCGGTACCGAATAAGGCCCGGTCCAAAATACGCTCCGTAGCCCTTTAAATTTGGGGGACAGGGGAACGAGCCGTTCCACCCCACCCATTTCTCCCGCTAGCAGTTTCATCCGCTCAAGCGAACTCCGCCGCTATGGTTTGCTTCCTTCGCACTCTCCACCACCACCGATCCCAATCCAATAATGACTCCACCATCTCCCGCCACCTCGAAGGAAGCCAAGAGCTCCAAGGAGTGGATTAAGTCCATCACTACGAACCGACGGCTGCAGAGACTTGTATCCGCCGGCGTGCTCCCTTCAGAGGAGCTGATTTCATGGCGCGCCGTCGCCGGTGAGTCCTCCCCCACCCCTCGATCTGACGAGGTAGTGGTCTTCGAGTCCTTCTTCCTCCGCGCCTTTGGCCTTCCTTGCACCTCCTTCTTCAGGGGGCTTCTGCATTTTTATGGGATCGAACTGACTCATCTCAATCACAATTCCATCTTTCAAATCACCGTCTTTGTTCACATCTATGAGGCGTATCTCGGGATTGCGTCTCATTTTGACCTTTTTAGATCCCTATTTCTCCTTAAATCCTTCCCCAGCATGCAGCCCCTCAACCTACTGCTCAGTCGCCCCAAGAAGCACACACTATACCACAGACCACTTGTGGCGACACACTGTCTGTCGCTAAAAACCACATTTCACGTAAAGGCTTTACCGACAGACTTTATTCTGTCACTACAAGTCCTGCCGGGATAGACCTTTCCCGACAGACTTTCCTTTCCCGATAGACCATCCGACCCTAATAAAATATCTATACCGACAGACCAAAATGTAGCAACAGACCATCTGTTGGATCTGTCCCGACAGACCGTCTGTCTCCTAAGACATCTTTAGCGACAAACCGTCTGACGATATCATTAAAAACGATTTTCAAAAATATACCAGCTATAATTACAGAGAATACATCTAAATTATAATCACAGATTACACATTTCATATTTATAACAACTTATGTTAAGCCCAATATTAATACATGCATTTAAAATATTTATGATCACAAAATAGAACACAAATATATATAATACATGTCCATTTCACATAACCATATCCATTTCATACATAGCATGTGCCACAAATGTATATAGTTCATCTCTGCCATGCATGTCATAGTACAAAATATTAACTGACCATTTGACACATAGCATGAGCCATCGGTACTATATATAGTTCGTCTCAGCCATGCATATCATATTACAAAATATGAACCAACATTGTTTACAGTTTTTCCACTACTTGTTTCATGATTACTACAAACAAAATGAACTCAATAACTGACGTTGTCTTTGTAGACCACCCACTGTATATGTTCCTAGGTCCTATTAAAGCAAAAGGATCAACTTGCATGCTTCTAATCCATGTAGCATGCGCTGCCATTGTACCTACAAAAAAATCATTTTAGTGCAAGCACAGACCACACATACATATATATCAAGCAACATGTTATCACAAACACATACACTATATATAAAGGATTCATTTTAACAGTATGTTACCACATATTTAATTTATAACATTAGCTAGCAACTGATATGGAAAGTACAATAGCTAGGAATTGAAATCTTTTCGATCTCACATTTAGTCTAGATTATAATACAAAATAAATATTTAATATGCTTGAGTCCATGTTTTAGCATCTAATGTCACACTACGCTTGCCAGCCAAATCTCGACCAATTGGGTAAAAGAAAGGAGTTGAACTAACACTTTCCACACATGACCCTTCGTCATTTCTAACCCGTCAAGTAAACCGAGTCTCACCTTGCAAATACCGTGAACAAAAGGTCAGGCTCTCATCGAACAAATAACCCACTACAATTGATCCCTCTTGATGACATCTAGTGCGCACAAAGCCTTTTAACCTCATCAAATACCTAGACACATCAACGTACCATATTACATAAACATACTCCTACTTCATATTCTTTAATTAAGTGAGCCAAACATAGACCACTATAGAGAATATTGTCAAGGGCACCTCACATAGTCTTCTCTCACAATATTTGCACATCCGATACGTTCATTAAGTAAGGCATCTACATCCATATTGTATTTTGTGGTTTTGGACTATTAAGATTAAAACCCTGACAATAAAAAAAGAGTGCTTTCAGTATTAATCAAGGCCCAACTCTGCAAGTGAAGTTCACTCTCAAGATAGCATACAGACAAGCAACATACTTTATTCAAGCCTTATGAATCACCAAAGAAATGTAAATCCTTTTCATTGTGTACAATTTCAAGCATGCACATCAAATCATAGATGCAAAAAAATTAAGTGATTGAGGTGAGGAATAATGGAAGGACTGACCAGCTCCTAGCGATGTGGGTCGGACCTCAATCTCCCAAATGCGGTGTACCTTGTTCCTTCCTCAGCAATCCTCAGTGGGTGACTATCTACGTCTACATCGTCAAACAGACATAGGAATCGATTTGTCGTTTTATAAGATCTTATGGTAGGACGAATGAACCGCAGCGCATATCAACTCTAGCGCATCCAGAGCAACACATACAAACTATACGGCTAAAGATGTAAAGTGGCAGCACCGAAGTGTAGCAGCTGTGGGGTTATACCTGCGGACGGCGAGGCCTCCGAGGAGCTTGTAGCGGAGCGACTCCGCCTGGGCGATGGCGCAGAGGCCGCGGTTGACGACCTTCTCGGCGTAGAGCTCGACGCCGTTCTCGGGGAAGTCGAAGCGCTTCTGCACGACGGAGGTTAACTCCCTGATCCTGCGGCCCTTCTCCCCGAGCACGTTCTGCGTCCGCGTGGCGCGGATGATGATCTCCGTGCGCATCGGCGTCACGCGCACCTCCACGCCGGAGTAGCCGTCCTCGGCCAGCTCCCGCGTCAGCATCTCGTTCAGCTCGGCGTAGAACACGCCATCGCGGACGAACTACAGCAGCATGCAAGCGCGGGACGGTCAGATCGGGCCCGGCGCGTCCGCCCATCGGCGCAGGGAGGCGGGAAATCGGACAGGGTTAGTGTTCCGTACCTTCTTCTTCTTGCTGATCTGGGTCGCCATGGTCGGCTGCGGCGGAGAGGAAGGGAGCTCGCGGCAAGCCGCGTGCTCTGAGAGCTAGGGTTTTGTAAAGAGGAGGAGGAGGAAGGAGAGCGGCGGCGCGAGAAGAGGAGGGGGAAGGAGAGGAGCGCTTTTATAGGTGGTGCGCGAGGGTAGGGTTTGGGACTTTGGGTGCGTGGCTGCAAGCCCTCACTGGACCGGATTGAGTGGGAGATGGGCCTATTGGGCCCACCTGTAAGTTTTAGACCATGGGCTGTGATAGGCTGGGCATGTGTTGATTTTCGTATGGACTGGCTTTGGGACTGAGATTTTGAGCATGCAGGCCTATGTTATTGGGCCGCAAGGGCCCATATATCATGTCCTTTTCTTTTCATGCAAGGGGGACATGTGTGTCAGGCACTCAGGCGTGTGTACCTGCCTGTCCTGTGGGCCGTACCGAGTACTTGAGTTCCGTGCGGCCTGGGACACTACACCTGTGTATCGTGATTCGTGCTATCATCTAACTGTTGCAAGACCTACATGGTTTAAAAATTTTCTTTATATAACCCGTAGAATCAAAACTTCAAGGTATTGGTCTCCCTTGCGACAAGCTCTTTGTATTTTCGCTGGTTTTGTCTACTTCATATTTGTAACTATGATATGATATGATGTGTTTTTTTTATTTGGTTACTTGTAGTATGCTTGTATTTTATAGTTACAATGTACCATGGTATTTCTCTTTTCATTGCTCGTGATATGTTTGTCAATTGCATCACATCATGTGTCACATGTCTAGGCACATGGACCGTAATAGTGATGCATATGTGTTGCCCAACATGTTCACTTCCAAAGCGATACTATTTTAGTACTTTAATGGCATATGTTATCCTTCTGTTAACACCGTAACATCTCCATCAAAGTAGCTTGGTTACGATGGAGATTTTGTATTGTGGTGTAAGGCATCTCTAAGCTCACATGTTCTACATCATCCTTTTTTTTCCCCATTATATGTATCATAACATGTCCATTCCAACTATTTTTATGCTTAACAATTAAGCCTAAGCCAATTAAAAAGTAAAACATTTTGCTTTTTAAAATTTACCTTTTTATCTAAAAAAATCTTGAAAATATAAATGAAGAAGATAAAAGTTGAAAATCATATTAAAACCTAACGATATATAACTTACAATTTTAGCTCAGTTAGCTTATAAATTTAGTTCAATCATTTTGAACATGCTCTAAATATGGTTGTGCTATGTCACTCTTATCTTATGTATGGAAAGAGATGAGTATCGCTGTAACTCCATAACTATTAATTCTAAAACTAAAGCTACTTCTCAAAACATGATATCTATGTACAAAATTTTTGTTTCAATAACAGACATAGAATATACGACCCACAAGTTTCACCAATGTACGCATAAACATACGTGTCATCTACCTTGGAATAGTTTCATCTTGTCGACGGTTGAGATATCGATCTCAAGTCAACCAAGGTTCTTCAAGAGTGAGATAGGAGACACGCCGAACAACCACGAACAGCAACGAGCGGGAGACAGGGGTTTTTATCCTGGTTCAGGCCTCTCGAGAGAGATAATAGCCCTACGTCCAGCCTTTCTTATATATCAGAGATGAATACAAGAGGTGGCTCGACGAGACGAACAAGTCTCGGCGAGATTATGGTGTATGCGAAGTGCTAAAGCTCAGGGAGAGATGGCTGAGTGGACTAAAGCGGCGGATTGCTAATCCGTTGTACAATTTTTTTGTACCGAGGGTTCGAATCCCTCTCTTTCCGCCCCCTCGGATCATTTGGGACTTTTGAATTAGAAGGAATTCTGACCCCCGGATTTTCTCATAGATAAATGTAATGTACGAAACAAATCCAATTTGTAAGAAAAAATTAAAAAAAAATTGGATTTTTACTCCTCACGCCCGGGATTACGTCCCGGGTCATTAGATAAGAATCCAAAGATAAAGAGGGAAACAAAGAATATCACTACTGTATAAACAAAAAGTTTGAGAGTAAGCATTACAGAATCTCCAAGATTTTTTTTAAGGAATAGATTACCCGTTTTTCCTTACCATACAGATCCATTAGGATGGGTTTTGTTTATTTTGACGCCTAAAAGCGCAAAAATCAATTCTTGAAGAAAATTGCAAGAATTGATTTCTAATAAGCACTCTTATCAATATAAGAAATTAGGTTAGGTATTGTGCGGGTACCTAAGGGTACTTGCTCAACGTAGGTGCAGGGAGTAGAAAAGCTGATCCAAATTTATTGCAGCAGTTATACATTCGATGTAGAAGAATTTGAATTTTAGAATCGAAGGTTCATAATATAAGACTTCTCGGCTTTTATCCATTTTTAGAATTTTTTTGGAATGAATACATCATTCCATTTGGCAGACAGAGTAGTAAAGATTTCATCGAAAACTTACAGCAGCTTGCCAAACAAAAGCTAATAGAAAAAAGAGTACAGGTATGACAGGCATAACATCCACGATTGGGTTGAAAATGGCATAAGCTTCGGGCAATTTGGCGAAGAAAAAACAGGTTGGATAAAGAACAGAATTAAAACAGATACAAGTTGAACTAAGTATATTAGGCATAACAAGCATTTCGTTCTTGTAGAGTAGATAATTGGATTTCGATTGAGTCATTTTTTGAAGGGAAAAAGGAAAAGGTGGATTCAGAGCAGATCGCCAAGGGAGATTTGGTGGACAATATCCGATGGCCAGTGGCCATGGCCCGGCGATCCGAAGCCAAAGACCGGTCGCCGGCGAGGTGCACCGCGGTCCACCAATCCTCTTCCAACCAGAGATCGACACGACAGCGTACTAGGCTCAGGGAGACGAGCTCAGACACGACACGGAGGCGACATGCGCACGGCACAACGGCAATGGCATCCTGCGCGGCGACCGCAGGGGACATGCATCCAAGGGACGGGTGCGTGGGAAAGAGGGAAACAGAGAGAAAGAGATAGAGAGAGAGAGAGAGAGACGCTCAGGAGAGAGAACAGAGAGAGCACGCTCTGCAGCTTAAATTCAAACAAAGATTTGAATTTCACCAAAAATTTGAATTGGCCAAAATTTAGGGTGTTACACTTTCTTCGCACCAGCAACCTCAAACAACCTCACATTTATGATTTGTCTGCGGCTTCTAAAACTCAAAAACTTTTTATTGCATAGATTCAAATCAAACTCAATTTTTTTATGAAAAGATTCTAATCAAACTCACACAGATTTAGGATAAACATTTTCTAATCATGTAGCATGGATATATAGAACGAACAAATTCTAATCAAATTTGAGTTTGCGATTGAATGATTTAATCTGTGCAGCAGGTATGTGACATGGAACGTACCTATATTATGTGTGAGATTTGGAAAGAAATGCCAGCAGATCACGCAGGGCAAACGGCAGTGATGTGGGTGCATCGGCGACAGTGAGGGAACCAGTTAGGCTGTGAGGTATTGGGCCGGCGATCCGGTGGATCTGGCATTATGCGGCGGCGGTGGCGAGGGCATTGATAGAAGTTGGGGCCTGCGATCCGACGCTAGGCGGATGTGTCGATCCAGTGTAGGTAGAGGCGGCGAGGGTGTTGGTGGTGACTGGGGCCAGGGATCTGGAGGCGGCGAGGGTGAGAGGCGATGATAGCGGCGACGGATGACGATGCCCGGAAGAAGAAGGCTGAGGTGAACCCTAGTTGTGGATCTATGGCAGTGGTGGAGGCAAGGGGAGCAAATCTTATAGGCGGCAGCGAAAGAAGAACATGGAGAGGGAGCGGGGCAATGACGGAGGCAACACGGCTAGGGTTTTGGGAAACGGTGGAGGCCGCGAGGTGCTAGGAGAGTGGGATCGGAGGGGAAGGAGGACGCGGCGTGTGGGGCTGAGATTTGGGAAGCGGTGAATAGCTTGCGCCTAATTACAAGTAACTACGAATTTTTGAATAGAACGTACCATCACCATAAGGTGCTTTACCCTAGCTTCTCCCCTCCTTGCTCCTCGTGTGGATTTGAGGTATGAGGGTTGAGGAAGCCATCTAAATGCTCGATCTAAGTGTGAAGTCATCTTATGAGCACTAGGGCCACCTCCAAGCTACGATTCTCGCGGGGTTTGTTTCTCTTGAAGGTTGAGGACTCCAAAACGGCATAGGAGTCAACGGTGAGCCACTAATCTACGTGTGGTTGGCCATCAAAGGTTTGTGAAGGCCAATTCCAGCTCCGCAAGAAAAGGATTCACTAGTGAAGCCGGTGAGTGCTTGGTGCAATGCCGGGAGGATTAGGTCTTGCTGATCCAAGCTCAAGTGTGACCGAGCCTATCTCAATGGAGACGTAGGATCCCCCTCAAGGATCCGGACTTCGAGAATCAAATCTTTGTGTCTCCTTTCGTTTGCTATCTCTCTTACTTGTAGATCTAGTTTCCTTGAGCGTGCTAGTGCTTGTGCTTGTGTTCAAGGTGCTAGCTCAGCTTTTCTATGGTATCGCTCGGGTTTCCCTGTTTGTGTTGTGCAGGTTTTGCTTAGATTTGAACAGGATTTGGGCTAGGTTCATTCTGCCTTTGTTCGACCGGACAGTCTGGTTCAGCTGACCGGACAGTCCGGTCTGACTGTTCCACTGCGCAAAAGGTAAAAAAAATTTAAATGCCTCTTCAACCCCCTCTAGAAGACAGAACAGATCTTCCAAAATCAGCCGGTTAAAACTCTGCACCGGAGTCCTCCCATAATCCAATTTTTGACTGGCCAAATCAACCCAAGTAATAGATAAATCAATGCTATCAAAGAAATTCATCAATCCACCAAATGAATTCTACTTTATTTTGATAAACTATAATTTATTTCAAATCACTATCTGGCATAATTTTTAATCAATGATTTAATCTTCTTACACTAGGTTGATGCACTTCCTACATGATTCACTAAACCATTTATCATATACCACGAGAGTCCAATATAGATTCGATCAACACACAACAAATTACCTCTATTTTCATAGATTAATTAACCCTTAATACCCATCAATTCAATTTGATCATATCACTGTGACTATAATCCAATTATTCCACCAAGATTGACATACCAAATAATCAAAGGTAAATTCAATCTGATTACCAATATGCACACCCCCCCACCCCACAAAAAAAATAACTACTACAGATTATCGAGCACCTTCGATAAAAATTCAGTGAAAATAAGCTTAAAATCCATTAATGGCATCATTCACTCCTACATCAATTTGAATTCCTCTATATCACACATTCATACACCTCATCATCCATTATCGGGCTTCTACCTTTCAGGTTGAGACATTCATTGCTATTGATAGGAGTCTTTAACATTAGATGAGAGGGAAAGAGCATGAAAGAAAGCTAGAGAGATAGAAGGGAAATGGTTTACCCAAATTCATAGCAAATAAATACCGACATCTATGCAACTACAGAGTGTACCTATATACAGCAATGCAGTGGATGAGGTTTAGCTGGAATTAACAAATGAATACCGTACCAACCTATAAAGATATAGGCATCACATAAAAAACTTAAAGTGCGTGCAGGTGTTTTGAAGGACTTGTTGCACCCCAAAAGTTACGTACACCGAAGGCTGCATGTACTTACGTACACCGAAGGCTGCATGTACTTAGGTACATGTTTGCCTTCATGTATGTGTGTGTGTACGTTGGACTTTAGTGACATGAATTGCGAAGATTATAAATCTGGATGTATTGTGCACAGGATTGTAATGTTGGTAAATATAAGTGATTGTAAATAATGGGGCTAGAAGGAGATTAAGTTGGCTAGGGATGCCCCAGTATTTAAGTTGATCAGCCCGACGTAAACACTTCAGCCACATCAAATCCTTATCAACGCTGACATGTCACTATTTACGCCTGCCATGGGCCAACGTAAATATGGGCCCAGCCCGATAGCAAATGTTTACGTCAGATCCAAAACCAAGATAAATAAACATTATTTATGTCAGAGCCGACATAAATAGCAATTTGTGTCGTTGGATTTATGTAACATCCCCATTTTCAAAAATCCTAAAAATCATGGCATCATTATTTCATGAGCATGATTTTTGAAAAAAAATAATTAATTTGAAAATGTGTATGTTACCTTCTAAAGGCTAAATTCAATATTCTGAATTTTAAATTAATTATTGTAAATGTCAAAGTAAAATTTTGGTAAAAATAAATAATTAGATTTTGAAATTTTAAAATAAGTATTTGCAAAAGCCAAAAGAATATTATGGTAATTAATATTTTCGTTTTAATATAAAGATTGTTTAATATAAAATTTAAAATAATATTTTATGTTTCAAATAATCATTAAAAATTGGGAAAATTAATCTGGTGACACTGAAAGGTGACTCCGTTCACTTTCTAGCACTAAAGTAGGGTGGTGCAATTTTGTAGCACTGAAGTTACTTCCCGTTACCTCAAACTGGCATGCCGTGACGGGGGTGTCAACAGTGCCGTCAAAACTGTTGTTAAGCTACCGATTCGGGTGAAAAAAAAAAGAAAAAAAGCCTCCCTCGGTTCTCTCTCTCTTCCCCCTCGGTTCTCTCTCGCTCCCAGGCACAGGCGCCAGGGCGGCCGGCGCGCCACCCCTGTCTCCTCCGCGTGGCCTCACCGGTCGGCGCCGCCGCCCCGGCCTCCTCCTCCTCCACGGCGCCGCCGCCGCCGCCACGGGCGGCGGCCACGCTGCCCTGGCCTCTTCAACGCCGGCGCAACATCAATCGGCTAAAAATATCGATTGATTTCAGTCAATTGCCCCCACCGTATAATTACACCCCATCAATCTGTTCGATCATCTACTAGAAAAAAGAAACTAGGAACAATTCTTCAAAATCGTGTGATCCAGGCCAGACACGAGCCGATCTGGCAACAAAAAGCACATATTTTGCAAATAAGATGTGCAAGGGTGATGGCAAAAGTTCAGTATGAGCAATTCATTTCCAAGAAAAATCAATTGGAATAGAAGGGTAAAGTTCGATTAAAAAATTTCATCTGCACCGTTGCATGCATATTTTTGGTATGTTGCATTTATTATGTGCTTTTGTCTGTTTACGCTAGATTCGTACATCTACGCCATTGGAATCGAAGATCCGTTCAGACGCCTGGAAGACCGCATTTACAGTAAGTCATTGTTGACTTTTTCCCTACAATATTTGTTGATCATATTGCTGCCTAGATTTCTAAATGCATATTATATTGAAATGTAAAAATGCTAGTTGATTAAGCTAATTAGTTAAATGCCCAGAAAATTTATTATTAATTATTATCATATAAACCAGATCCTTGTCAACCCTAGGAATATATAACTTGTTTATTGCCATTTCATTTATTAGTTGATCGTTAAATGCTTAGCCCTACTGTTTATTGCTTGTAGTCGTCACTATCATTTAATGTGAAATGCAATGTTTGAAATGCATGATTTAAAGACAGCTGATGCTGTCATGTTTGATAAAATATGACTATTGGGATACAATAGTTGGGTTATAAATGGGAAAATGATTTTTGCAAAACCTTGGTTTGGGTGGATGGTTGTATGGATTGGTGCAGTACGCACGAGACTCTGGCCCAGTGTGGGAACCACCCAAATCCTTTAGGGCAGAGTCCTTGAGGTAGACAAACTAAGTTCAACAGTGCGACCATGAGTGCTGGTATAGGCAGGCCCTGGTTGAGTACCCTTCAAACTCTTAGTTCGGGCATCTCACTTGGTGGAATAGGCAGCGCAGAATCCGTAGCACATGGTGTCGCGCAGAATCCGTGGTTAACGAAACCGCTCAGATCCTAGCAGAATTTCACAGTGCCTGTGGGTAACGGTGCCACAGAATTGAGTGCAGAATTTGTGGATAACGGTGTCGCACAGATTTGAACCTATTGGTGCAAGAGGGGGCCGCTGGCAATTGGTGGTTTACTCTGTAAATTACCTCTTGTGGGTAAAGCGTGCAACCTCTGTAGAGTGTAAAAATGTCTAGACAGCCATGCCCACGGTCAAGCGCGGGCGACGGAGCGCTGCCTCATGGTAGTATTTTCTCATTTTGTTTTCGAAATGGTGTTTTAAAGAGAAAACCATGACAAAACGTCATGAATCTTGTTTTGGGCATTCGCAGCAGGACGTTATGAAGTGATTGAGTTAGCATGACGGGTAGTCATGAGATTTGCATGGCGGCCAACCCTAAGATTATTATTTTGACATGGCGGATAGCCCTGAGATTTTGATTGATTTGGCGGTTAGCCCTGATATTGTATTGCTATGGCCGATAGCCATGTGATTATTGGATGGACAAGGCAGATAGCCATGAGTTGCCTGTGCTGGGTTAAAACCGGTGGGTTGCCGGGATTTCAAAAGAAAGATATTTGTTTTAACTCTTCTTAACTCTTTTCCACATTTTCAAAGATATAGGAAAATTTATAAAGTTGGCTTTCCGCAAAAGAAACCCTAATCCCTCCCTTGTTAAACTCTCATAAGCATATGTCAATTTGGCTTGCGAGTATTTGCAAATATACTCACCCTCGCGTTCACACACGGGGCTGCTCATTCCAACGAGCAGGTCCGAAGGCTCAGTATTACGACCCGGACAATGGTGAGCCCAAAGACGGTGACTTCGCTGATGTTGTTCAGGACGTGGATTTCTCTGACGCCTAGGATCGCTACTACAGCCTTGCCTGTGGGATTGTGTTGGATTTCTCTTTTGGTTTTACTATTTACCCATGCTTCCGCAGTTGTATGGCCTAGACTTTTGTATTATGAGCCATAATGGCAGTACTCTGATGTAATATTTAATTTTTAAATGAGAAGGGTTATGATCCAAGTTTTGTAAATCTGTGTGTACTAGCAACTGATCCAGGGACTAGTATAGTAAGGCACAGAAGGGACTCGACTCGTTCAGCGGGTCCCGACAGAGTTGGTATCAGAGCCTTGGCTGTAGAACGCAACCTAGGTAGACTGGAAACTCTTTAGAAATTATTTTGTCATAAACTATATTTTTCAAAAAAAACTTTGAAAAACCTTCTCACTTATTTAATTCTTTGTGAAATTCTTAAATTCTCCCTTATCTTACTTTTATTTCCTTGAATTACCTTTTGTTTTTCAACAAAAATATGTTTTGACCAAAATGTGTTTCGCATCATATTTCATCTTTCAAAACAAAATGTGTTTTTGAATCCTTTTCTAAATCAAAATCATTAGGACCTCTTTTCACTTCAGACCCACAGCATGTAGATGAAATCATAGCACCCCATTTAAGCTATAAACATATTAGACAATATTTGGATTTTCTATTTGGAATTTTTGAGATAGTGCGCAATGACTAAGTTATGCAGCTATCGCTTGTGTGTTTTCGAAAGCATTTTTCTATGATTGTTCTGGTGTGATTAATTGTGTGTGCATTAGATGTTATACCTCCCCATTAGCATCTCGTTCTTCTGCCCTCTCTCATCTCCTTTCGACCCTCGTTCAGATGGTGGACACCCGAAGAGTTAATGTTGGTCATGGTAGAGGAAGTAGATTGATACCGTATGAGCCCCAGGATCAACCTCAAGCCACTGGTCACCCTCAGAATCAACCCAATGTTGGAAATCAAGCCAATGATGATTTGCCACCACCGCCTCCTAATCCACCTCCGCTTGACCAGGTTTTGGCAATGCACGTGCAAGCTTTCCAAACCATTGTCAACAACCTCAACAATCTCAACAATCAAGCTGCCCCTACCCAAGCTGAGCATCCACACATTATCACCCCCAATCCAGATTCAGTGACTATGAGGACCAGGCAAAATAATTTTACCGGAATCGAGGAGCCTGTGATTGCCAAAGATTGGATCGAAGAAGTAGAGAGAAAACATGACATAGCTGCACTGATCAGGAATATGCCAGTTTTGCGGGTCACATGCTTCACAATGACGCCGCTGTTTGGTGGAAGAATTTTCGCGCAGCACATCAGAACACTGACGCTATCTCCTGGAATGAGTTCAAGGATGCTTTCAAATCAACATATGTTCCTAAGGGTATCATGGACATGAAAAGGCTAGACTTTCTTTAATTGAAGCAAGGAAACATGACCATCAGTGAGTATCTAAGCAATTTCAACTACCTTGCCCGTTATGCTGATAGTGATGTAAAGGAACAGTCTGACAAAAAGGAACAGTCTGACAAAATCTGGAGGTTTGTAGATGGATTGGATCCAGATATTAAGTCCTTTGTGGTTTCCAAGAACTATGCTACTTTTCTGGAAGTGGTCAATCAAGCTTTTGTTCAAGAGGACGTTGAGCACCAGCGAATAGATAAGCGCAAAAGGAAGATGGATCAAAAGTATCGTCAGGAATATAGCAGCTCAAGGCCTCGGTTCACTTACAAGCCTACTCGGTTTCCAGTGCAGACAACTCCGCTAGTTCAGAATATGTCAATTCCTCAAAGTCATTAGCTACCTCAAACACCTCGGCAGAACCTTGTAAATCGCACTCCGCAGAGCAACAAGACAGTACAATGCCTTCGTTGTAATCATTGGGGTCATTATGCCAACAGCTGTCCCCACAGGGGTCCGATAGTGACTCCGTTCCCTTTCAACCTTGGATCAGCTTCGCATGCACTAGCTACTACTAGATGTCAAGAAGCACCTCAGACTGTTGGCAGAGGACAAGTCAACCATATCACCGCAGAACCAGCCCAGGATGCCCCAGATGCTGTCCTTGATGAGTTTTTGAATAAATTCAAATCCGAATAGAGTTCTCTGACCTTTCCCCATCCTTTCCGAATCTCGGGGTCGAGATTCTTCATAGGGGGAGGCTTGTAACATCCCCATTTTCAAAAACCCTAAAAATCATGGCATCATTATTTCATGTGCATGAATATTGAAAAAAACTAATTAATTTAAAATTTGAATGTTACCTTGTAAAAGCTAAATTCAAGTATTACATCATTTGGCTTATACCGTAATAACTTCGTATAGCATACATTATACGAAGTTATACGATAGATGAATACACCTCGGCCTGAGAAGGATACTGCCTAGGATCAAGAGCCATCCCAAACAGCTGCTCACTCAAAATCTGAACACCACCATTGTAACATCCCCATTTTCAAAACCCTAACAATCATGGCATCATTATTTCATGTGCATGAATTTTGAAAAAAATTAATTAATTTGAAAATGTGTATGTTATCTTCTAATGGCTAAATTCAATATTTTGAATTTTAAATTAATTACTGTAAATGTCAAACTAAAATTTTGCTAAAAAAAATAATTTGATTTTGAAATTTTAAAAATAAAGTATTTGCAAAAGCCAAAAGAATATTTTGGTAATTAATATTTTAGTTTTAATATAAAGAATGTTTAATATTAAATTTAAAAATAATATTTTGTGTTTCAAAATAATCATTAAAAATTTATATTTGATAATAAATGTTTTGATTTGAGCTCAGTAAAAATATAATTAATTGTAATCTAAATTTGAAAATACTTGTACTATTTTAGGAAAACTTAGATTTAATCAATTTGTATTTAAAATTTTATACCAAAAATTTGGAAATTAATTTTTAAATTTTCTTCCATTGAGCCCCACCCCTTTCTTTCTCCTTTTCCTTTTCTTTTTCTTTTTCTTTTCTTTTCTCCTACCCCTTTCTTTCTTTTCCTTCTGCCTTGTCTTCTAGCTCGGCCGAAGCCTCTCTGCGCCTGACCTCCCCTTGTCGTGCGCCGCTTCTCTCCGGCCACCTCGCCATGCCGGCCACGTCCGCCTTCTCCCAAAGCTCCTCGACGTCGCCAGGTCCCACCTCCTTGCGCAAGTTGCAGCCGTGGGCCCGCCGCCATACGCTGGCCGGCGTGTCGTCCACGCCATGGGACCCACCTCGGCGTCGTCTTGCGTCGCAACTTGCTCGTCGAGGGTCCCTCCGCCGCTGTCATCTTCTCGCGCCACCCCCTATTTAAGCCATCGCCGCCGTACTATTTCTCCCCCTCTGCCCCACTCCTGCCACCGTGTTTCCCCTCAGCCATGCCACGCCGCTGCACCAGCACAGCTCTCCCCACTCTAAGCCTGCGCCGCCATCATCTCCCCTGCATCGTCCCGAAGCTCCATCGGCCACCTACACGTCTCCCCTCGCCGCCGATGACCCCTACGTCATGTGTCGTCGCCTCCAACCCGAGCCGCCGCCGGCCATCACCGAAGCCCTCCCCATGAAGCCAATCCCTCCCATAGCTCCCCCAGTCCTTCCTCTCCCTTTCCCCTCATCTCTCCCCACTAGAACGCCGCTGCCGAGCCGTGCGCCGCCACTCCCCTGTTTTGGGAAGCTGCAAGGCGGGCCCCGCCCATCAGCCCATCCCCCCTCCGCGCTGGGCTAAGCCGGGCCGCTTTCCCCGCGCGCCCTGCGCTGGCCTAGCTGAGTTGGGCCACGGCCCAAGCCGAGCCGGCCCAGCTCTCGCTTCGCGCACGCGCTGCGTGGGCTATCGCCGAAGCAGCAGCCAGCCCAACGTCGAGTCAGGTCCCTCCTCCGCACGTGTTTCTATGGGCAGATGCGTTGAGAGTCGGCCCACTGCTCTTTTTTGTATGCATTTATTGCAGAAACCTTATTATTTGGTATCTTTTATAATACAAGTCCAATTTAAATGAAACAAGTTTCTAAAAACTCATAAAAATGCATACTTTGATTTAAAAATTTCATCTGCACCATCGCATACATATTTTTGGTATGTTGCATTTATTATGTGCTTTTGTCTGTTTATGCTAGATTCGTACGTCTACGCCGTTGGAACCGATGATCCGTTCAGACATCTGGAAGACCGTATTTACGACAAGTCATTGTTGACTTTTTCCCTACAATATTTGTTGATCATATTGCTACCTAGATTTCTAAATGATTTACTAGATTTGCTAAGTGCATATATTATATTGAAATGTAAAAATGCTAGTTGATTAGGCTGATTAGTTAAATGCCCAGAAAATTTATTATTATCGTATAAACCTAATCCTTGACAACCCTAGGAATATATAACTTGTTTATTTGCATTTCATTGATTAGTTGATCGTTAAATGCTTAGCCCTGCTGTTTATTGCTTGTAATCGTCACTGTTTTTTCATGTGAAATCCAATGTTTGAAATGTGTGATTTAAAGACAGTTGATGCTGTCATGTTTGATAAAATAGGATTATTAGGGTACAATAGTTGGGTTATAAATGGGAAAATGATTTTTGCAAAACCCTGGTTTGGTTGGATGGTTGTGTGGATTGGTGCAGTACGCACGAGACTCGGGCCTAGTGCGGGAACCACCGAAATCGTTTAGGACCGAGTCCTTGAGGTAGACAAACTAAGTCCAACAGTGTGACCACGAGTGCTGGTATGGGCAGGCCCTGGTTGAGTACCCTTTGAACTCTTAATTTGGGCATCTCACTTGGTGGAATCCGTGGTTAACGGAACCGCTCAGATCCGAGCAGAATTTAACAGTGCCCGTGGGTAACGGTGCCATAGAATTGAGTACAGAATCCGTGGATAACGGTGTCGCACAGATTTGAACCTATTGGATCAAGGGGCCAGCTAGCAAGGTGGAATCCTTAGCGGAGATGCCTGAGCTAGGAGTGAGTTGATTAAAGACCTTGTGGTGGTTTACTTTGTAAATTACCTCTCATGGGTAAAGCGTGCAACCTCTGCAGAGTGTAGAACGTCTAGACAGTCGTGCCCACGGTCAAGGGCGGGCAACGGAGCGCTGCCTCATGGTAATATTTTCTCATTTTGTTTATGAAATGGCGTTTTAAAGAGAAAACCACAACAGAACGTCTTGGGTCTTGTTTTGGGCCTTCGCAGCAGGACGTTGTGAAGTGATTAAGTTAGCATGACGGGTAGTCATGAGATTTGCATGGCGGCTAGCCCTAAGATTATGATTTTGACATGGAGGATAGCACTGTGATTTTGATTTATTTGACGGTTAGCACTGATATTGGATAGCTATGGCAGATAACCATGTGATTATTGGATGGACATGGCAGATAGCCATGAGTTGCCCGTGCTGGATTAAAACCGGTGGGTAGCCGGGGTTTAAAAAAAAGATATTTGTTTTAACTCTTTCCACATTTTCAAAGATATAGGAAAATTTATGAAGTTGGCTTTCCGCAAAAGAATCCCTAATCCCTCCCTTGCTAAACCCTCACATGCATATATCAATTTGGCTTGCGAGTATTTACACATATACTCATCCTCACGTTCACTCGCGGTGCTGCTCATTCCAATGAGCAGGTCCGGAGACTCAGTATTACGACCCGGACAATAGTGAGCCCGAAGACGGTGACTTCGCCGATGGTGTTCAGGACGTGGATTTCTCCGACGCCTAGGATCGCTACTACAGTCTTGCTGTGGGATTGTGGTTGAGTTTTCTTTTGTTTTTACTATGTACCCATGCTTCCGCAGTTGTATGGCCTGCGTGCTAGACTTTTGTATTATAAACCTTAATGGCCGCACTCTGATATAATATTTAATGTTTTAATGAAAAGGGTTATGATCCAAGTTTTGTAAATCTGTATGTAATAACTACTAATATTCCGTGGACTAGTACAGTAAGGCACAGAAGGGACTCGACTCATTCAGCAGGTCCCGACAATTTATGTCATCTTATTTATGTCAGTTTACCAACGTAAATAGCTATTCCTGTAGTGTATGCCCCGTATTGTGGATTCCTGTAGTGTATGCCTCGACAGGGGAAGATGGATTCATCCATTCGACCAAGTCGTCGACAAATATTTTAGACTTTACGATCGTACTCACGGTGAACTGACCATTGAATTCCACGAGTTTTGTAGCCTACTTGGCCACTAGACCACATGCATCTCAGTTTCTCAATATTTTCCATAGAAGGTTCATTTTCAATAAACTGATGAATGCCGTCAATCCACTTTCAATCAATCGACGATGGCTCTTCTTCTATTCTGAACGTCTTAAAGTGAGCCTTCATTCTACTACGCTACACAAAGTCACTTGGCTCAACATTAATGAAGAGAGTAAAGGAGGGCTTTGTTTGTGCAATCTTGCTCGCAACACCCTCTCCTCCGACGGATGAGAGCTTGCAATGCAGAAAGTCCAATTCCAGTTTTGAACTACTGCAGACTTGTTTCATAGCTTTGAACTGAGCGGCATACCCGACACGACTTACAGATAAGCCAAAGCTGGTCAGGACCAAGATCTTGAGCACCTAAAAGTGCTTTAAGCTTCTTGGAAACCATGAGCAACGCAAAGAGTAGTTTTTGGACAAGAAGGTAGTGCTCCTTTGGTCCATGCAAAACTTCACTCACGCAGTATACCTAGTGAACTTTCTCACGCTCGACGTATAGAATGACACTGATTTCTTCGGAAGGGTCCTCCCCTGCTCATGTTATGGTGAGGACAGGTGAGCTGGAAAGGTAATCCTTCAACCCTTAGAAAGACCCCTTAGCCTTGTTGGTTCAGGCTAAGCCATCGTGTTTGTACAGGTCATAAAAGAAGGACAGCCCTCGCCCCCGCAAGGTGTGAAATGAATCGACTTATAGCCACCATGCACCCGGTTAGGGACTAGACCTCTTTAACGGTGGTGGGGTACGCACTCTCTGCACTGCCACAATCTTTTGGGGTTTGCTCCAACCATTTGTGGCGTTGATCATGTAGGCAAGGACTTTCCCCAACATGACACCAAAGACTCACTTCTCTGGATTCAACTTTATGCAATGCTTAGATTCCTAAAAGTGTCCTCCAAGTCAGATATGTGGCTCTCCGTGAGTTTGCTCTTGACGATGATGTTGTCCACGTATACCTCTAGGTTGCGCCCTATCTAGAGGGGGAAGGTCTTTTGCATCAGCCACTGAAATTTTGCTAGCAGTCATGAGACCTAAGGACATGGTTGTGTAGCAAAAGATCCCAACTCCCAAAGTGCATGATGAAGGTAGTTTTTCTCTTTGCCTTCTAGAAATATTCTCACTTAATGATACCTAGAGCAAATGTCCAAGAAGCTCATCAGTTGTGCTTTTATTGTTGCATCAACTAGCTAGTCTATCCTTGGCAATGAAAAAATATCATTTGAGCAGGCCCCATTCAAAACCGTGTGGTGTGTATCCACCACTTGCCATCCTGTTTCTCGATGATCACCGAGTTGGCAAGCCACTTAGAATGCTCCACTTCAGGGATGAGGTCTACCTTGAGTAGCTTGTCCAATTTCTCCCGTGTGATGCCTTGCTTGAATTTTAACTTTTGGAATTTGATAACTTTTGGAATTTCGGTCGCACGGGCTTTTCGCAAGGCAGAATCTCTAACTTGTGCACCTCCCTTGGGACCTTAGGTATGTTTAAATGTTCCCAAACGAATATGTATGCATTCTCCCAAAGGAAGGCAATGAGCGTGAGTTCCTATTTGGGATCAATGGCCGCTCCTAAATGCACGACCTTGAAGGGTCCCTCAATGAAAGAGTAAGACAAACTTGGTTTCTCCTCTATGCTAGAAGGCATACATGGGTATTGTGGACTTCGACTCATGCTCAGGACGAGGCAACAGGCCCATCATGCCTAGGGTCATTTCATTGTAGCTAAGGGTGGTCTTTGGGTTGGCTCTGATGGTGATTACTCTATCTGGCCTAGGAGTCATCAAGCAGTGGTGGTATCCATGATGCATGAGCAAAATAAATTTAGCAAGGGCTGGTCTACTGAGGATGACGTTGTTCGCCAACTCGAAGTCACCACCTCAAAGGTGATGAGCTTTTCAGCCAGAAGTTGCTCGGGTCATTTAACGTGAAGGGACACACTATTTGCCCTAGTGGTTCGGTCGACGTGTCTAGTAGAAGGCACCATTGTGTCCTTGATCTTGGAGCGATGAATTTGCATCTCATGGATTACTTTTGGTGAGATAGTCCAAGGAGCTCCCTCCATTGATGAGAACCCTTCGCATGGTCATATTGTCGATCATGGCGCTAAGAACCAAGAGCAAGCGCTAAGGCTTGGTCATCTCGGAGTGATAGTCCACCAGGGAGAAAGTGAGAGGCTGCTCGAACCACTTGAGCTCACCCTCCAAAGGTTTTGCTTGCATAATTTGTTGCACCTCTCAAACGGCTTCCTTCTAACTGCGGCACGAGGGGTATGCCAACAAGCCACCAAAGATCACCATGATATAGTTATGTGGCTACTAAATGGCTTGATGGTTTTCTACGAGGGTCATTCATAAAATATTTTGGTGCCCAAATATAGCTTTTGACGTTAAGATTATCATGAACACAACTAATTTTGGTAGTATGAAATTTGTTTTTAGAGCAATTAGCAGGTGGACAAGCCAATGGTTTGGAGTTACTGGCAATAAAGTAAACTACACTCTTTTTGACAAATTTCACCACGGGGCTTATCATTCCACCATCCTTGGGCAAATGCCAGGGATTGTCTCATACTTCTAATCTTCTCTTGTCCAAGGCATTCCCCTGCTCCCCGAGAGATTTGTTAAAAATGATGGATTTTGGAGCCCAAATAGTCTTTTCAATAGTTTTGTGGAGCTAACATTTCTAGCAATCAAGATTTCATTTTTATCACTTCTAAGCAAATAAGGATGGGCTAGAAGCTTTATCATAGGGACACTTTTTACCAATGTGGCCATGTTCTTGGTAATTGTAGCAAGTGAGCATTGAGGCGTACTTGTTCTTGTTGCTTATTGCTTTGAGGTATGTATCACAGTCATCGTATCATGATCCAAGGGAAGATGCTACCTCCATTCCCTACCAAAGAAAAACCCGAGGTAGGTTCGCACCCCTACCCCCACCCCCACCCCCACCCACATTTTTCCTTACATCCAGCTACTATAATCCTCGTGTCACTCCTAACTCTCCATTTTCTGGTTACACCCTTTTTAGAATGACGGTGTTGCCTCTCCATTCACCTTCTTTGCCAATGACGTTTCTCGAGGACATCTGCTCCCTCCTCTTGGTCTAGACTCTAGCGCTAGTTGATGTGGATGCAAAGCTATTGGACGGCGGCACACCTCTCTTTTAGGGGTGCAAAAGGATCAGCTCTAGGACCACTTTAGTTCACTAAAAATGCACCAAAAACTCAATTTCTAGTTTACCTTTTAAATTACAAACAAATGAACTAGAGTGGATCAAAGCGTATCCTAAGGGTGGCCCATTTGCACCCCCACTCTCTTCTCCTACTCAATTGCACAATTGGAAGTCAGTGGTGGTGGTCTAGGTCTCCAACAGCGTGCTCTAGCCCTCTTCCAAAGTGGCGTGATAAAAGGGCATGCCATGCCACCTCTCCTCTTGTCTCCCAAGTGGCGTGATAGCCCTGGGCGATTGCAGGAGAGCACGGGAGGCCTGATTGCACCAAATACAGCCTTCCAAATAAGCAAGGGGCCAACAAAAATTACTGGAGTTATACTGGCTAGTAGATATTTCTCGGCAAAATAGACTTTGTTACAGAAAACAGACCCGATGGAACTGCAATTCGTGTGCTAATCAAACCATAGGGAAACTACCAGAAATCTTTGGAACTGTAATAGCCTTTGCTGGGACTAAGCATTCCAGTGAGTTGGTGCATCACTCGCAAATCACTACGGAATCAGGCAAGTATCAATAAGAAATCAATTAACTGTTAGCATGCAAGCTATGCAGCAAAGCAACACCATCTAATCTAACTGACTGAGGAATTACTGCCAAACCCATAGACGCAAAAATTGAGAAAGAAATATGCTAACCCTTTGGACATATACCACTTCAAGGGGTGATGAACTTCCCAATACACCATGTAGCTTGAAGAATTGCATTGCAGATGGAACAAAAAAATTATTTGTTATTGAAGAGAACCTAGTGCTGAGCAATCAAGGAAGGATTACACCCACCTGATAAGAGGCTCTCATGTAATGTGACCCATGGAGGTCAAATGAACTGCGGAGGGCAAAGAACAGCCACAGGACCATACTCCATCTACATATGTAATTAGAATCCAGAAAATATACCTAGGAAAAGAACAACTTTACAAATTCAAGAGAATTCCACTAAAAGAAATCAAATTCAAGATAATTGTCTGAACCTTTCTCGGCTGCCTGTGTAGCCTTCTGACTTGTTGAGGCTACTGACCGGGGGATCTCAATTGGCTTGGGGATATCTGGAGGAGTAGCGCACCTTATCAATGCCCAGTTTACACCTTCAAAGAACGGGTGTTGCTTTATTTCTGTAGCTCCACGCTTGTATGCCAATCGATGCTGTGGTTCCTTAATGAGCAGTCCCCGTATAAGATCTCTTGCGGCAAAACTCACAACAGGTGATTCTGGGAACCTTAGGGCCTGTCCAACAACATTGAATAGTGTTGCCCTGTTCCCTGAACCTTTGAATGGAGTCTTTCCGAAAAGAAGTTCATACAAGAATATGCCAAATGTCCACCAGTCCACAGCACTCCCATGCCCCTCGCCCTTTATAATCTCAGGTGCCAAGTACTCGTGGGTGCCAACAAACGACATTGACCTTGCATCAGTGGGCTCTGCAACAAGCTCAGGAAGTGGTCTGACCTGACTTGCCATGTCTGCTTTTGCCTTCTCCTTCTTGGACTTGGAGAAAAAGCGAGGGGAAAAGCATGTTGTTGTCGTAACACAAGCAGGCTGTATACAGGCTGGCTCTATGCACACAGGTTGTACACAGTACGCTGGATTGCCCTTTTGGTGAGAATCTCCAGCAGGGTTGGAAGATTTAAGAAGGGTAGGGCTCACAGCACAACGGAGGGACAAATCAAAATCCGACAGCATGATGTGGCCATCTTCTCGCACAAGAACATTCTCTGGCTTAAGGTCCCGATATATGATACCAAACATGTGTAGGTATTCTAGAGCAAGAAGCACCTCAGCAACATAAAATCTGTATAAGAAATTAACAGCGACATGAGTTACTAAACATGACCAGGCTTGCTACAATCAGTGCATGATAAGACAAAAGAACAGAAACTATCATGCAAAAGTACTGTAACGTGCTTGATTTCAGCACGCAACAAGAGTGCTTGCCCATAACAAGTATCAATAAGAGCATATCAATGTTGTGTATCTTCAGAGTTCAGATTAACGAACACAAAAATAACTATATCCTAAAAAAGAAACAGTAAAGAGCCCTTTTAAGAAATAGAGAAAAAATTGTTTTAAACAATTCATCCATTTGACATCAGATAATAAAAGAAAACTGCAAATACATAACCATAAGATAGTAATACTAACTGTAACCACATTACTTAAACTTCTGCATAAATTAAAAGTGAGAAATTTCAGCACATGACATAAGTATATATACAGTTGTAATAAAAAGCCTTTTAAAGTTCACAAAGTGATCCATCTCAAACACAAAAAGGATCAACCAAAAAACATGATCTTAGAGGACATAAGAACACGGTTTGTCTAAAATATGAAATATAACATAATGATGAGTAATATTATACTACTCCTAGGAGTAGCAAAGCTTTGTAACTCCTAGATTTTCCACCATCTGATCCAGCGTCCAGATTTATTTGATCCTCATGCCCTCATTTATATACGCCCACGCTCCCACGTTTGATGCCCAGGCAACCCCAACCGACATCGTTGTCTAGTAAATCCCAGGAGGGGTGTGATCAGGAAAGTGACTGAGCAACGGCATGACCACAGCGGTGAAGCGACGCGACACCGTCAATGGCGTCACACCGGCGACAACATGGCCCAACCCAGCAGTACAACCCCACTGACCTTGGCCACATAGATGGCATAGAACAACCATGTCAATGGTGCAACCCCAGCAGCCCTGACCCCATCAACGGCACGGCACAACCTCAAAGACGACATGAGCATGGAGACGATGCAATGCATAGCCAGGCGACTGGACGGAGCGATTGCGACCCCTGTCAGCAGCGCAGAGTGAGTCAGCAACGGCGTGCTCCATCCCTTGCGTCCGTGAGGCCCAAATCCGACTGTGAGGTGATGGATCCACATCCGGCTACGATGGCAATGGTGATGAGGCAACACAAGGGCATCACGACAATGTAGCGGTGCTGTAGATGGGGCCGCGATGGAGCAGGGCGAGGTGATGAGCGACTATCTACGGAAATTGCTCGAATCCAAATCTGTACTATATGTTTTTTTACATTTAATGATGTTTACTATGGTCGCCAGTACATCTTTGTTGTTGAGAAAGAGTTGCTTTGCTATAATTTCCCTACAAAAGCAAATAGACATTGTAAAGCAGAAGTTTGTACAATAGTCAACAGTTGATGTATAGAGATTAGAGAAAAATAGTAAAATCATCTTAATCCCATGCTAAACATCTATGTGGCACGAGAAACAACGAAGTTGAAAACTACCATCTTTAGTTTCGTAACTTTATGACCATTCAAATGGTAACTTTACTATTTATGGAGTAAAATTGCTATGACTTGGACCCATCAAGATTTTTCTAATGTACAAATTTTTCTATGACTTGGATTATAGTAAAGTTTCCCAACGTATTATAGGAAACCTTGTTTATAATATATAGTAAAACCATGGCTCATTTATCATGGCATGGACACAATATTTACTATAAATTAGATCTAGTAAAGTGTATTATCACATTACAGTAAAGGTTTGTTGCAGCATATGGTAAAGAAGAGGTAAAAACTACTTTACATATCACTTAGCTATGAAAAAGGAGTACATATAAAATCCAAACTTTATATGGCATTTTTGGTCTTGTTTTGTTCATAAAAATGTCAGTAATATACTGGGGAAAATGGTTCATCATTTGGAGCTTCCAATAAAAACTGTGAAAAAATGAAAACGAGTATGGTCAGTAGCGCATGGCTGCATGTGCGTGGCAGCATGGGAGGTTCTCAGGGAGCGGGCTACATGTCGTGGGAGGTTCCAGGGAGTTGGATGGATGAGCACAGGGAAAGACACGTGGATTGTATAAGATGTGGTAGTAGTGAAGCTTCACTACTCAATGGCATACCCAGGGCAAAAATAGAGGGGGGTGCTAGTTTGGAAAACTAATTTGAGATGACGATGTAAGTAAACATTTAAAAACTAATAAATCATCATGATTTGTACAAAAAGAGGCACATAAACAATACATATGACAACTTGAAACAATGACAACATAATTCATACATAAAAAATAAAACATGAATAAAAATTTCAGAAAAAATTGTGCATGTAATAAAAAAACGCCTCATATGCCTAAAATCATCAAAAAAACTATAAAAGAAATTAGACAATTATGTTTCTCAAAAACACATCATATACCATGAAGACGCTAGTTATGGCTAGAAGCTTGAGCCAAGCCCATTCTATAATTAATAGAAATATAAGGTGTGATTTTTTACACGATATATTTTGACCAATCATATTTTTGAACCATATTTCTTTCAAACGATCCATCATTGGATAACTGTTTCAGAAATAATAAAAAATGAAATGAGTGGGTCTCGCCGAATATTTCTGTTTAATTGGATAACCATTCTATTTTTTGAATACTGTTGTGGATGATGGCGAGGTCTTGCCAGCAACGAGTGGGTGTCGCGCGTGGCACGGGTATAAGCCACGCGTGACGCGGTGTTGGAACTTAATCCTTTATTTATTGCTTAGCTAATTCAATGGCCGGCTGGTCCTTTCTATAGGAAGACCGCCTAACAACTTAATCTAGAAAATAACAGATTACTACCAAACTTATCTCAAAGATAACTAACTAACGATCTTATCTAAATAACTAATTAATCCATCATCGGGACACTGTTCACACGCATGAACAGTGCGTGTGAACAGAAATTTCAGCACTTTATATTTCTTAAATGATATCAACAATCCATCATTGGATAATCATAGGGCCTGGACATCAACAACAGAATGGTGCACAGCTGAGCCCCGTCTCCTTTGCTCCCCGACGCCACAGGGGGCGCGTGCCCATGCGAGACGATCGAGCCCATAGCTTCGCTCCAATTGGTGAATCGGGGATACGCTGGCCGGAGCCCCCGCATGCACCCCAGGCGCACCCCTGGGTGCATTCGCCACTGTCACTACTCCTAGGAGTAATGTAGTGACCATATAATGATTTGGTAATAAATATACTACGTGGGCCCCAAGTGTCAAAAGAAACTAAGGTTGCATTTGAATTAGACAATAGAATAGATGCAGTCAAAAGAAACTAAGGTTGCATTTGAATTAGACAATAGAATAGATGCACATATTCAAGAGTGAAAGAACATATAAAATGCAACTGTTTAAAAACTTTCATGTGCATCTATGTGGGACTTGTGGGTACACAAACTAACTCCCTTAGCAGTAGAAGACAAAAACATTAGTGATATACGAACTCAGAAGTGATAGCACACCCAAAAAATTTCATATAATGAAGCAGGTTTTGTATGTCTGACTGCCAACACAATTCCATAGCCCTTATTCATACAATTAAATGTCTTCACCATAAAGGCATGGCAGTCATGTCCACTCTTCAAAGCAAGCTTGCAGAAATTGACTTGTAAACTAAAAAATGATAAAGCTGAGTGGCCAAAATTTTAAAGGGTGTTTGACTCCACATACACTGATGAAACAATAGACTCAATAAAAAATTCACATCAAATTCATTGGCATAGATAAAGGTACCATTATGTATCATATCACATTTACTATAACAATAAATAATGCCAATATATATGCACCTCAAGACTTATGAAGTTAGAAGATATTGGGGCTGATAATTTATGTACGTTATTCCAAATCATAAGAACTCTAAACATTTTACAAAATAAAACAAAGGAAAAAAGGAAACAGCATATTTTACAAGTTACTGGTTGGATTGAGCACAAACCGTGTAGAGGCAAAAAAAATGACAAAAAGATGTAGTTTGGAGTTTGGTTGAAAATTCAAATAGTGAAAACAAAGGAAAAGAATTCACACAAAAGGCTAGCAGGTATACTTTAATCAATATTATATTTACGAGGTAAAACCCCATGAGTCCAAAAACCTCTAAGCAGAAGTCAATAAGATTTATAGAAGCACTTCCATGAGACTATGAGAGCCTTCCAAATAATTTCATTTAGCAACAGCATCAGTGCCACCACTAACGCTGGCATGTCTACTAGCAACAACGAACAAGTCGTGACTATGGAGCTATAAATTTCATTATAATTGAGCTCCCTGAAACTACAGTTATGAAATAATCTCTTTCTGGTCCAAAATGAATCTTGAAAGAAAGAACTTCTCATATATTCAAACTGGGTGTTTTAGTAGATAACATCTAGATGCAATATCAAAAGAAAGATTGGTAGATCATGAATGTGATGGCATTTTATATAGCTCTCACTAAACAAAAGAATAGAAACAAGGCACTTACTTGGCAGCTTGTTCAGGGAAATACTTCCCAGGTTGCTTTTGCCTTAGGGTATGCAGATCTCCTCCAGGGCAAAACTCCATCACCAAACATGAGAATTTTTCTGTCTCAAAGTGAGTGTACAGGGTTGGAAGAAAAGGATGGTCCAGACACTGCAATATCTCTCTTTCAGTCTGGGCCCTCAGCAGCTTTTTCCGGCTTGCTAGAGATGCCTTGTCCATAATTTTCATAGCGAAATAGCATTTTGTGCCACTAAGCTCTGATAAATAAACACTTCCAATGTCACCACAACCAAGCCTCTTCAGCAGCCTGAAATGACTCAGTCCGAGTGAACCTTCTTTGGTTCGGATCGCCTGAATAGCTTCCCACCTCGAATCATTTGACTTGTGAGGTTTGCTGGCACTGCTGCATATACTACTGCAGGTGCTTTCATCACTCACATCACTGCCAGCGCTGCGCCGATAAACACCACTCTTCCCGCTATCGACCAAATCAGCAGCATGGTCGCTGACCTTGGTGCTTCCACTAGCCTTTGTCAGGCTGTTTGCTCTGTCGCTGCATTTAGGAGAAACCAAGCTATCCTTAACGCTCCCTCGCATCGAGTTCTTCGTGGCGTCTTCGTTGCCATCCAACTTCACAGAACCATCAACAGAATTGTTATCCTTATCTTGTTCTTTTGCCCCACTAGACGTAGCTACATCTCCCAGTGTAATCACCCTCGCCGAAGAAGTCTCAAATTTAGTTGCTTTCGCAGTCTGTTCGTCGGACTGCTCCTGGGAAGGAGAGGCTTCAAAGGATTCGAAGAGGGCCTTATCCATTGGCGGATCCACCGTCCGGGAAAGGGGGCAGCTGCCCAGGCTCACAGGGATGGACAAGGAGGAGATTCCCGTACCTGCTGCAGTCGCCGGAGATCTTGAGGAGGACGGCGGCGAAGACAGGGATCTCGATGGGGAGGGAGGGGGCGGCCGCGAAGAGGAAGGAACCGGCGCCGGCAGGGACGAGGAATTCAAGGACAGATGCGGCGGGGACGAGGCGCGCCGAGGTGGGGATGCGGCGGCGTGGGGGCGGTGCTGGCGAGAGTGGAGGAGGCCGGAGGTGGAGCCGGGAGACGCATGGTGGGAGACGTGGGCTTAGGTGGACAACAAAGCCTGTAGATCTGCCGTCTGCGCGGCCGGTGGTTTCTTAATCTTTAGACCTTATTTTAAGGGCTCTCAAATTTGCTATAGTAATATGCCAACGCAACGATACGCTAAAAAGAACAAGGCCTAAAGAAGCTGACCGTCGTCCAATCTAATACGGGAAATATTCATTCTTGGATCAAACTAGCGATGTTTTGCATGTCTGGCTCGTGGCATTAGTTTTGTGAGGCAATTTATATTTTAGAATTTTTTAGATATTTTAGAATTTTTTGGAATTATTTTGGGTTTTTGGATTTCTTATTATCTTTATGGATTTTTTTATTATTTTTAAATTTATTTTATGGAGTAGAAGTCAACATTTGTAATGTTTAAGTTCATTTATGGACCCTCACCATGACTTTCTTTGTTGCATTTTAGATTTTTTGTATTTTTCTAGATATTTTAAGATTTCTTAGATTTTTTCTGTGGGAATGACATGGCAACCGTGGTTCCGCCACATGGCGCAACCAGGACATGCCACGTGGCCCAACAGAAGAGTCGGTAAGGGTTTTGTTATATACAGTTATTTTTTATTTGAGTAAATCTCTATAAATAATAAAAACGTCTCCCACCTGTAAAAAAATCTCATCTACTCTCTTGCCCCTCCACTCTCCATGCTCTATCATTTCCATCATACTTTAGCAAGTCGCCCGCTACCAAGTAGCCAAACCATATGTGCCACCAACTGTCATAGCCCCACCTATGTCTCTTTCCTAGGTCTAGCTCGACTGCGGGCACAAGTAGGAGATAGCTAGCAAGGAACCAATCAAGAACCCCGCCGGTACCACCACAGCCACAGTCTCATCGACACGATCAACCAATAAATCAAGAACATGGCGAAACCTAACCTGTCACAGAGATTGCTTTGAAATTCAATCCGCCAAAAAATGAGACGGGTCAATCGGTTGCCCAACTAAATGACTAGCTGTCACGTCGGAGGAGGTCGTCGTTCCCGCCGCTCGTTGCACGCCTTTGCTCGGTTTGGATAGAGATCAAGGAGCGAGTGGATGGTGATGCGATAGGGTGCCCGATCTTCCAACAGATAAGGGTAAACTCGATTGATGAACTCGACGTAGACGATCCGACTTCCGATCGAAACTGACCGAACACCACAATTGCATCACCACCGTCTTCATTCGTTATCAATCACGCGCGAACACGATTGACCTCACCATGAAGGTTTTCTCCTGCAATCGAATCTAGAACACGATCAAGAACGAATAAGAAACAACTCAATTGAGAATATTATTAAAGCTTATGAAGCTGGGGTTCCACCAACTAAGGCCCAGTTCTTTTCAGCTTAACAGCTTAACGTCTTAACGACTTATCTACGTTTTGAAAACACATATGTTTTGAGTTTTTTGAGTCCATTTTTTCGCTGTTTTGAAGGTGGGTTCTAACGCTTTAAAAAGCAAGTCAAACGAAATGTATCCGAATCTCGAGATTATCTCTAGAAGCTCTCAAAGTTCAGCCATTTCAGTCGCTCAGCCGTTCATCCGTTCAGATCGGCTCAAAAGAACAGGGCCTAAGTATTAGTGAAACTGCAATGGCAGAATAATCTAACCAAAATCCAAGTCTAAATTAGAGACAACTACAGAATTCGTAGATGGGAGAGGACTAGGAGGCGTCCAAGGGGATGGCTAGCTAACCCTAGGTCGTACAAGGCCTGCGGACCCAAGAGAAGGTGGCACAACAGCTGATAGATTTTGGGCATCCTCATGTTTTCATGATTCTATTGATTATGGTTGAATTTGGGCCTACTATATCCATTGGAAAGTTCGCGTTGTGGGCTTCTCGGTGCATACCAAGAACATCCAAAATAGACTTTCTATGACCGAGTTATGATCATTTGAAGTTAGATTGCTACTGGTGGCCGAACTAGACTCACAGACGACGAATTGGGCTTGATTTTTGGTTGGTGTAAGATCAAGCCTCCCATGAGCTGAATGATTTTGGTAATTGATGGCAACTGGGCCGTACAGCTGAATCACGCAAATATTAAGGACATTTGTTTCTTAATTCTTTTGATTTCTTGCGTGTATGTAGCCTAGGGACAACATGCCTGCCGATCGTCGCATCTCTGGCTACAAGGTCCCACTAAGCACATTTCCAATCTCTTATCCTCGTTCGTCTTTGAGAGACTTCGGGATAGGTCCAGGAGACTTCAGAGGGTAGCCAGCTGTCCGGGGTTTTGTGGCCTCCAAGTCTCAAAGCCAGATATTTTCTATGGGCGCGAAACTTCCCGCCTAAGTGTCCAAATATTCCCGCCGAGTTCACAAGTTGACAAACATGACACTAAACCCTAGGTGAGGCCTGAAGGGAAAAGGGATAGCCAAAACATAGTGGGCTGTAAAAATTAGCCCCGTCGGACTGGGTCTGATGGATGAGCCTGTCAGCGGCTATGTCACTCAAAATACAACCCTACCGTCGAACCGGGTCCGACCAGGCCATAGGTTTCTAGTGACTAAGTCCCCAAAATGCAACCCTCTGTCAGACCGGGTCCGACCAGATCATTTCCAAGGTGAAACACTTCATCGGACTGGGTCGGACTGCACCACGGGAAACTCAATCTGGGCTGTCCAAACTTAGTTTTTTCGCCTTGTACCTATAAATAGGAGCCAATAGCTCGGGGAGAAAGTGAGAGAGCCTTATTAGCAGCCACCCCTTGCCCTAGCCACCCTAGAGAGCTCCTCCCATGGTTCCCACCTCCACCTAGGGTTCTATGTGCTTGAGTGATTGAAGGAGAGAGAGGGAGAAGGAGAGAGGAAGAGGAAGAAGAAGGTACCCCTACCCCCTCTCATCCATCCCCAAGTCTTGCCCCTTCTCCTATGAAGGGAGAAAAGGGGTAGTGGTGAGAGACGGTCTCCGATCTTGTGCTCTTGGGACTTCACCGCCGAGGAGATCATTGTCACGCGACGGGCTTCATCAACCGAACAACTACATCAACCGAAATCCTCCGTGTGTCGGGGGTCACTTTCGTGTGTCGGAGGTGCGTTGCCTTTATCCGTTGAAGGTCGTGTACAAAACGCTCCGTATGTTAGTGGTCGGAGCCGTCTGTCGGCGCCGCGGGTGCGAGGAGCTTCCTCGTGTGGAAGAACTCGTCTTATGTGAAGGTTTGGAGCTCGCCTACCATGTGTTGGTGAAGAGCTACCACTAGTGGATCGAGGGCTAGGGACGAAAGGGTCCCAACTTCTCTGTGTGAGAAGTTTTCTCAACGAAGACGTAGGTGTTCATTTGTTGAGCACCGAACTTCGGTAAACAACTTGGTTTGCGTCTCCTCGTCTCTTACATTCTCAAGTACTTCATATTGTGCATTGTTTGCGTGAGCAATTGAGCCACCTATTCTCTGTTGATTAATTGTGCAATTGCTTCCGCATCTAGTTAATAGGGTTTTATCGGTAGCTTGGGTAAAAACCGGACTAGGTTAAAATTTGAATTAGAAGTCCGATTCACCCCCCCCCCCCCTCTGCGGCCTAGGTTTCCTACAAGTGGTATCAAAGCTCAGATTCTCTAGTTGCTTAACCGCATAGAGATGGCCGACGGGGGTAGTATAGCAGCCAATAGGATTCTTTTGTTTAATGGCACTAATTTTAGCTTTTGAAAGTTGGGCATGAAAGTATTTCTCCAGGCCATGGAAATGGATGTTTGGAATGTTGTAAAGTCTCCTCTTAGTGTTACCATTACTGATGGTGTACCTCCCACACCCTCACAAACCAAACTCCTTGAGACCGATGCTAAGGCCATGAACGCTTTGTTTTGTGGTTTGAACCGTAATAACTTCGTATAGCATACATTATACGAAGTTATACGATCGGACTGGGTCTGATGGATGAGCCTGTCAGCGGCTATGTCACTCAAAATACAACCCTACCGTCGAACCGGGTCCGACCAGGCCATAGGTTTCTAGTGACTAAGTCCCCAAAATGCAACCCTCTGTCAGACCGGGTCCGACCAGATCATTTCCAAGGTGAAACACTTCATCGGACTGGGTCGGACTGCACCACGGGAAACTCAATCTGGGCTGTCCAAACTTAGTTTTTTCGCCTTGTACCTATAAATAGGAGCCAATAGCTCGGGGAGAAAGTGAGAGAGCCTTATTAGCAGCCACCCCTTGCCCTAGCCACCCTAGAGAGCTCCTCCCATGGTTCCCACCTCCACCTAGGGTTCTATGTGCTTGAGTGATTGAAGGAGAGAGAGGGAGAAGGAGAGAGGAAGAGGAAGAAGAAGGTACCCCTACCCCCTCTCATCCATCCCCAAGTCTTGCCCCTTCTCCTATGAAGGGAGAAAAGGGGTAGTGGTGAGAGACGGTCTCCGATCTTGTGCTCTTGGGACTTCACCGCCGAGGAGATCATTGTCACGCGACGGGCTTCATCAACCGAACAACTACATCAACCGAAATCCTCCGTGTGTCGGGGGTCACTTTCGTGTGTCGGAGGTGCGTTGCCTTTATCCGTTGAAGGTCGTGTACAAAACGCTCCGTATGTTAGTGGTCGGAGCCGTCTGTCGGCGCCGCGGGTGCGAGGAGCTTCCTCGTGTGGAAGAACTCGTCTTATGTGAAGGTTTGGAGCTCGCCTACCATGTGTTGGTGAAGAGCTACCACTAGTGGATCGAGGGCTAGGGACGAAAGGGTCCCAACTTCTCTGTGTGAGAAGTTTTCTCAACGAAGACGTAGGTGTTCATTTGTTGAGCACCGAACTTCGGTAAACAACTTGGTTTGCGTCTCCTCGTCTCTTACATTCTCAAGTACTTCATATTGTGCATTGTTTGCGTGAGCAATTGAGCCACCTATTCTCTGTTGATTAATTGTGCAATTGCTTCCGCATCTAGTTAATAGGGTTTTATCGGTAGCTTGGGTAAAAACCGGCCTAGGTTAAAATTTGAATTAGAAGCCCCATTCCCCCCCCCCCCCCCTCTGCGGCCTAGGTTTCCTACAAGTGGTATCAAAGCTCAGATTCTCTAGTTGCTTAACCGCATAGAGATGGCCGACGGGGGTAGTATAGCAGCCAATAGGATTCTTTTGTTTAATGGCACTAATTTTAGCTTTTGAAAGTTGGGCATGAAAGTATTTCTCCAGGCCATGGAAATGGATGTTTGGAATGTTGTAAAGTCTCCTCTTAGTGTTACCATTACTGATGGTGTACCTCCCACACCCTCACAAACCAAACTCCTTGAGACCGATGCTAAGGCCATGAACGCTTTGTTTTGTGGTTTGAACCGTAATAACTTCGTATAGCATACATTATACGAAGTTATACGATCGGACTGGGTCTGATGGATGAGCCTGTCAGCGGCTATGTCACTCAAAATACAACCCTACCGTCGAACCGGGTCCGACCAGGCCATAGGTTTCTAGTGACTAAGTCCCCAAAATGCAACCCTCTGTCAGACCGGGTCCGACCAGATCATTTCCAAGGTGAAACACTTCATCGGACTGGGTCGGACTGCACCACGGGAAACTCAATCTGGGCTGTCCAAACTTAGTTTTTTCGCCTTGTACCTATAAATAGGAGCCAATAGCTCGGGGAGAAAGTGAGAGAGCCTTATTAGCAGCCACCCCTTGCCCTAGCCACCCTAGAGAGCTCCTCCCATGGTTCCCACCTCCACCTAGGGTTCTATGTGCTTGAGTGATTGAAGGAGAGAGAGGGAGAAGGAGAGAGGAAGAGGAAGAAGAAGGTACCCCTACCCCCTCTCATCCATCCCCAAGTCTTGCCCCTTCTCCTATGAAGGGAGAAAAGGGGTAGTGGTGAGAGACGGTCTCCGATCTTGTGCTCTTGGGACTTCACCGCCGAGGAGATCATTGTCACGCGACGGGCTTCATCAACCGAACAACTACATCAACCGAAATCCTCCGTGTGTCGGGGGTCACTTTCGTGTGTCGGAGGTGCGTTGCCTTTATCCGTTGAAGGTCGTGTACAAAACGCTCCGTATGTTAGTGGTCGGAGCCGTCTGTCGGCGCCGCGGGTGCGAGGAGCTTCCTCGTGTGGAAGAACTCGTCTTATGTGAAGGTTTGGAGCTCGCCTACCATGTGTTGGTGAAGAGCTACCACTAGTGGATCGAGGGCTAGGGACGAAAGGGTCCCAACTTCTCTGTGTGAGAAGTTTTCTCAACGAAGACGTAGGTGTTCATTTGTTGAGCACCGAACTTCGGTAAACAACTTGGTTTGCGTCTCCTCGTCTCTTACATTCTCAAGTACTTCATATTGTGCATTGTTTGCGTGAGCAATTGAGCCACCTATTCTCTGTTGATTAATTGTGCAATTGCTTCCGCATCTAGTTAATAGGGTTTTATCGGTAGCTTGGGTAAAAACCGGCCTAGGTTAAAATTTGAATTAGAAGCCCCATTCCCCCCCCCCCCCCCTCTGCGGCCTAGGTTTCCTACAAGTGGTATCAAAGCTCAGATTCTCTAGTTGCTTAACCGCATAGAGATGGCCGACGGGGGTAGTATAGCAGCCAATAGGATTCTTTTGTTTAATGGCACTAATTTTAGCTTTTGAAAGTTGGGCATGAAAGTATTTCTCCAGGCCATGGAAATGGATGTTTGGAATGTTGTAAAGTCTCCTCTTAGTGTTACCATTACTGATGGTGTACCTCCCACACCCTCACAAACCAAACTCCTTGAGACCGATGCTAAGGCCATGAACGCTTTGTTTTGTGGTTTGAACCGTAATAACTTCGTATAGCATACATTATACGAAGTTATACGATCGGACTGGGTCTGATGGATGAGCCTGTCAGCGGCTATGTCACTCAAAATACAACCCTACCGTCGAACCGGGTCCGACCAGGCCATAGGTTTCTAGTGACTAAGTCCCCAAAATGCAACCCTCTGTCAGACCGGGTCCGACCAGATCATTTCCAAGGTGAAACACTTCATCGGACTGGGTCGGACTGCACCACGGGAAACTCAATCTGGGCTGTCCAAACTTAGTTTTTTCGCCTTGTACCTATAAATAGGAGCCAATAGCTCGGGGAGAAAGTGAGAGAGCCTTATTAGCAGCCACCCCTTGCCCTAGCCACCCTAGAGAGCTCCTCCCATGGTTCCCACCTCCACCTAGGGTTCTATGTGCTTGAGTGATTGAAGGAGAGAGAGGGAGAAGGAGAGAGGAAGAGGAAGAAGAAGGTACCCCTACCCCCTCTCATCCATCCCCAAGTCTTGCCCCTTCTCCTATGAAGGGAGAAAAGGGGTAGTGGTGAGAGACGGTCTCCGATCTTGTGCTCTTGGGACTTCACCGCCGAGGAGATCATTGTCACGCGACGGGCTTCATCAACCGAACAACTACATCAACCGAAATCCTCCGTGTGTCGGGGGTCACTTTCGTGTGTCGGAGGTGCGTTGCCTTTATCCGTTGAAGGTCGTGTACAAAACGCTCCGTATGTTAGTGGTCGGAGCCGTCTGTCGGCGCCGCGGGTGCGAGGAGCTTCCTCGTGTGGAAGAACTCGTCTTATGTGAAGGTTTGGAGCTCGCCTACCATGTGTTGGTGAAGAGCTACCACTAGTGGATCGAGGGCTAGGGACGAAAGGGTCCCAACTTCTCTGTGTGAGAAGTTTTCTCAACGAAGACGTAGGTGTTCATTTGTTGAGCACCGAACTTCGGTAAACAACTTGGTTTGCGTCTCCTCGTCTCTTACATTCTCAAGTACTTCATATTGTGCATTGTTTGCGTGAGCAATTGAGCCACCTATTCTCTGTTGATTAATTGTGCAATTGCTTCCGCATCTAGTTAATAGGGTTTTATCGGTAGCTTGGGTAAAAACCGGCCTAGGTTAAAATTTGAATTAGAAGCCCCATTCCCCCCCCCCCCCCCTCTGCGGCCTAGGTTTCCTACAAGTGGTATCAAAGCTCAGATTCTCTAGTTGCTTAACCGCATAGAGATGGCCGACGGGGGTAGTATAGCAGCCAATAGGATTCTTTTGTTTAATGGCACTAATTTTAGCTTTTGAAAGTTGGGCATGAAAGTATTTCTCCAGGCCATGGAAATGGATGTTTGGAATGTTGTAAAGTCTCCTCTTAGTGTTACCATTACTGATGGTGTACCTCCCACACCCTCACAAACCAAACTCCTTGAGACCGATGCTAAGGCCATGAACGCTTTGTTTTGTGGTTTGAACCGTAATAACTTCGTATAGCATACATTATACGAAGTTATACGATCGGACTGGGTCTGATGGATGAGCCTGTCAGCGGCTATGTCACTCAAAATACAACCCTACCGTCGAACCGGGTCCGACCAGGCCATAGGTTTCTAGTGACTAAGTCCCCAAAATGCAACCCTCTGTCAGACCGGGTCCGACCAGATCATTTCCAAGGTGAAACACTTCATCGGACTGGGTCGGACTGCACCACGGGAAACTCAATCTGGGCTGTCCAAACTTAGTTTTTTCGCCTTGTACCTATAAATAGGAGCCAATAGCTCGGGGAGAAAGTGAGAGAGCCTTATTAGCAGCCACCCCTTGCCCTAGCCACCCTAGAGAGCTCCTCCCATGGTTCCCACCTCCACCTAGGGTTCTATGTGCTTGAGTGATTGAAGGAGAGAGAGGGAGAAGGAGATTCGCCGGAGCTCCGGCCGGCTTGCTGGTCGGCGCTGGTTGCTGGAGGTGTACTCGTGCCGCTCTCTGCTGATCTGGTACTCGGTGGCCTCGAGGTGGACGCCGTCCTCTTGCTGCTCCTTCCTCTGCTTCTCGGGTTCCTCCTGTGGCCTTCGGCTGCGGTGAGGGATTTCGGCATCGTATCTCCGGATCGTTTCGCTTGCGGTGCCTAGCACGGGCGATTTGATTTCTGGGACAGTGCCTCGCACGCTTTGCCTCGGCATCGTTGGCTCGGATCCAACGCACTGTAAGAACTCTCCTTCCCTCTTGTCCAGTGGACCGTTTTGGTTGATTCTGGGAGACTAGCCTTCGAGCTAGAGGCCGTTTGACCATTTCTGGATGCACTGTGTTGTGGCTCTGATCTTTGTTCGGTGATGATTGCAATGGATGAGGCATAATAATCTGTTAAATAAGAATTTGATAGACCATAATAGTACTGCTCCTAGTCTTCCTGATTGTGTCTCTATGTGTGTTGTCTAGTGCTATGTGCCTGGATTATTTGGGTATTTAATCTGGTTCAATACATGCTGTTCGTTCTGGAGAACTAGTGCTGGTTGTGTCTTTCTACTAGTTCTGTAGTGGGTTTAGAGCTGCTGTTCAGATCTGTTCAGTGGCGATTTTGTCTGGCCGAACAGCGGTTGTGATCTGTTAATCCTTGGTACTCACTGAGGCATCTGTGACATACACATAGAGAACATACTTGCTGTTTTGATCTAGAGCAGTACTGTTTAAGGCTTGTATTCTGGTTTTCAGATTATTAAACCTGTGATTAATATGCCCAAATACGGTTGGATGGCTAGTTTATTTAGCAACCCCTATTTGCAATCTGAGAACAACATTCTCAATAAAATCTTGAGCTTATTGCTGGTTTTATTGCCTTGGGCAGCATTGAATCCTTTTGGTGATATCATGTATTTACATGTCTTATTGGTCATCTTTGAGGAATACATGCTATATGATTCAATTGGCTTGCTTTTTATTATTGCTGTACTCATTATGGAATATGGTATAATCTTGCTCATTATGCAATTTTTGCAACATATCTTACCATATATCACATTGATGCAGATTGGTCTGGACAAGGGGTCGCATGGAAAAACCATCGACTTCGGAGAACAGGTCTGTTATTAGCATGAACCCTTATGCGCTTCTTTGTCTTATAAAGAGATTCAGTCGCCTGGTGGACATAGCTATTACAGCTATTACCACCCCGATATTAGCTAGTAGCTACCATTTTATTATATTCACATGACTATAAAAACAGCAAAATAGTATTATCACAGGTTGAAGTGTTCCAGCGACAACTTGAACTTGCTAAGGAATTGAAGAAACCTGTTTCTGTTCACTGTGTGCGTGCCTTCGGTGATCTTTTGGAAATACTGAAGTAAGACATATATCTCTGTTCTTGATTACCTTGATATTTTCAGTGTTGTTATCTAGTCATGATTCATGAATGGCAAATATACATAACATGTTTGCCTAAGTTGAAATTCTTGCAGTCCATTGTCCATGATATGGTATGCATGGGGATATACCAAATTATAAGGTTTAGAAAATGTTCATCTCGTAGAATACAAAACCTTGAGAATCATGCTAGTCTTAGGTAACAAATGTCAAGCTGAAGTATAAGTTCCAGACCCCACGTCCACTAATAACGTGATTGCCATGTAGCTAGTCGTAACTTCTCTACAAATGATTGGTATGTACTTCTCTGCAAATAGTTACGTGCAGGCAAACTGGACCTTTCCCAGCAGGTGTGCTGTTGCATTCATATATCTGGGATCTTCGGAAATGGTGCCTGGTCTTGCAAATTTAGGCTGTTACTTTTCGTTGTCGGGTTTCCTTACGGGCATGAAATCCACCAAGGCCAAGCAAATGCTAAAATCAGTGAGTTGGTTTATTGCCTAATATGTTATTCTTTTTTTTTTGAGCAAGTGGATGCATGTCATTCTATCTCTGAACTATTTACCAAAGCCGACGAAATTATTCGCCACGTCAGCCCTCGGGCGGAGTCGCAAGACATCGGGAAATTTATTCCGTCGGCCTATAAAATCGACGAAAATAAAGTAATTTCGTCGGTAACCGACGAAAAGTTGTTTATTTTCATCTAGCAAATTTCACCGGGTTAATTTCGTCTGCAAATCGACGAAATTAGGTTAATTTCGTTGGTTTTACACCGATTTTCGTCAGTTTATGGCCGACAAGGCAGATTCCTGTAGTGTATGCTCAGAACCACCGGGCGAAGATTCTATAGGTGTGAGCTTAGAAGCATAAGGTGAGAGCTGAGTAAAGGTATAAGTTAAGGGGTGATCCTGAGAAACAACACTGGAAGTAGGAGGCGCCACCGGTGGAGTCAAGTCGAGGTCAGGCTCCGTAGAACCGCCATCTCCAATGACTCCCTGCTCAACAAAGATAGGCTCAAATGACAAATCGGATCTAGAGATATCTGGCCTTACCCGTGGAATAGCCTCATCAAAGGTAACCTCACAAGTCTCTACTACCCTACGCATCATACTATCCTAGACACAGTAATTAACTACAGAAGCAGTATAACCAAGGAAAATGTCATATGAAGATCGAGATTCAAATTTGTTCAAATTTTCAGACTTCAAAATAAAACACTTACATCCAAACACCCTAAAATATGAAACATTAGGTTTGCGCCCATATCGAAGCTCGTAGGATGTGCGATGCAACTTAAATCTCAGAAACACCCTGTTTGAAACATAGCAAGCTGTAGAAACAATCTCAGCCTAGAAATACCTAGGATTAGAATATTCATCAAGCATAATCCTAGACATCTCTACCAAAATGCCTTTCTTTCTCTCCACAGTGCCATTTTGTTGCACGACGTGCGGAGAAGAGAATTGATGCTCAATACCAGAATCAGAACAAAAACTTTCGAAATGTGCATTCTTGAATTTAGTGTCGTTGTCTGAACGGATTGCGCGAAGCGCTCCTAGGAACTCAACTGACAATCTATGGACTAAAGATCGAAAATGACCAAATGTTTCGTACTTTGTCGCCATGAAGTAAACCCAAGAGTACCGTGAAAAACCATTAATCATAACCAGCACATACCACTTGCCACCCACGGACTGCACTCGGGAAGGATCAACAGTGTCCATATGGAGCAATTACCCCGGTGCATCAAGCATCACCTTGGTGACTAGAGGGTGAGCAGCGGCAGCCATTTTCTCATGCCGGCAAGGAGCACAAACTGTGTCATTGACCATCTTGAGTTTGGACAAACCATGAATCAGATCTTGGCTGCTAACTCTGGTCAAGTAATCAAAACCAATGTGACCCAATCTTCTATGCCAGAACAAGATGTCATGAGACTCTAGAGCAATCAAACAATGAGAAGAGCCAACTGAAGATCGAAAATCAACATGAAAAACTATCCCAAATCTGTGAATCCCGCAAACAAAACTCATAGAAGAATTAAGAATGCAACTTTCATTCTGCTTAAAAGCGAACCTCAAAACCCTCGTCAATCAGCTGAGAAACCGAAAGCAAATTATAGCGAATCTTGCTGACAAGGGCCACATTCTTAAGGACAACCAGATCACTAATCTGTATAGAGCCTCGGGCAGGCACACGGCCTGAAGAAGCATCCACAAAAGTGATTTTCTCACCCTGGACCTCACGGACTAGGAAAGAGAACCAACGAGAGTTTCCGGTCATGTGACGACAACAACCAGAATCGATTATCCACAAGTCCCCCTTCCTAGCCCGACGTGCCTGAGTCAACGAGTACAAAAACGTGGCTCAGTATTGGTAAATAAAAGAGTTGTCGTTGAAACCCAATACTGAGTCACACGACCAAAAAGAGCGGGCTCTATCAGAACTAGGTCAACTCCTCTAGTAGGAGCACGTCCCTGTGCCGGATGTGGAGCATTCTGCCATTGAGCTGAGGCAGATGTATCCTGTCCATGTTTCCTGCCTTCGTTCCTATTGCTAGTCCTCCACCATGGAGTCGGCACCTCGCGTCGCAGACGAGCACCTCTATTGCTAACAGAAGGCGCACCCTGAGGACGACACTGCTCACGCCCCAGACCGACAACCGGATAAGCACCAGAACACTGGGCTCCAAGTCCTGGCCGTCTATCCACTGCTCTAACCTGAGGAGAAGCTACCCTAGGGGCAGGTGCCTTAGGAGGGCCTTGTATCTTAACCGCTGTCCTATGCTCCTCACATGTCTTCTTAGCACGACGGAAGCAGACATTCTCAGTATGTCCTATCCTATCGCAAAAAGTGCAAATGACTCCTTTGCCTCTCCTAGGGGCCGGAGCAACAGTGGAACTATTCTTCTTAGGTGAACTCTAAGATACAACAGCCTGGACTGGCCTCACAGCAGGACTTTCATTAATTACCCCAGCAGACCTGAAGATAGTTGCCTCAGAAACCCTTTCCCTAAGAACCAATCTTTGCCTATTTGCATCTAGCCCAAGGACTCTAGCAAGGTGTTTCCTGATGTGTTCAAACCAATCATACCCAAGACCTCTACCCATTAAAATCTTGCTTTTTGTCAAGAATCAAGTTCATCTTCCTCTTGCCCCCAACAAATTTATAAGGAGTGCTCATGAGATACTCACACTCCTAATGAAGCCGGGGACAAAACTCGCAAGAAAGGGAAGATTCAGAAAAGTCGTGTTCATCTATGTTTCCCTTGTCCAAAGCCTTACTATACCTGTCACTAAGCATTTTGACTTCACTCTTAAGAGCCTGACAGGAAACGCACTTGGCATTCTGAACCTCGGCTAGTGTACCCTGAAATCTAGCACTCATATCCTGATAGACACTAGCCAACTCCCCATCAAGCTATTCACAGCGTTCACAGGAAGAGGCAAGAAGCAAGGCATTGACCAACTCAGAGATTTTAGATTGCAAGTTCATCTTTTCTAACCTCTAGAAGGTGCAATCTAGCCATGTAGCACCAACAGATTGGAAGCTACTTTCTCATCTGATATGAGTGGGTCCTTAGGTGAAACATGATCTCTACAACCCTCATCTAGGTTGACAGGGTCCTTAGGTGTACTGTGTGCAGCAGGATCAGGATAAATCATGTTGGGATCAATCATGTAAGCAGGTTCTATTTTAGGAACAGAGGTAGCAACAAGTAAAGCTTCTCTAGTTTCATCTAGTTCTGAAAGCACACTAGCATGACTCCCCCTAAGCAAATCAAAATCTGCAACCACACTTCTATGCAAAGTTTCAAACGCAAGCAATTCTTAAGTCAACTTATCGCACCCCTTCCAACCATTAGAATCAACTAGAGGAAAGCAAGAGCACATCTGGGCTTTCACGTTAGCAATCTTCAAGTCTAGATAAGCTACTTCCTCCTCAAGTCCCTTACACCTATACCTACTTTTAGCAAGTTTATCATCCAGCTTGAGGAATGCCTCAGTGAGCTGATCGTAGGTGGGACCTAACTCATCATCAGAGTCCGATCGCTCGTCATCTTTGTCGGAGAGGTTGTCCTCATCTAGAGCGGCCAAAACCTTCTCGACCAGACGACGTCCCTTGGCCAGCTTGGGATTCTTCTTCTCATCCTTGCCACTATTGAAGTTGCGATTCTAATTGATGAAGTTGCTCTAGGCTGGCACAGTGTAGTCGTTCTTGTCTCCTCCAAGCTTGGGGCAGTCGCGCTTGATGTGTTTGAGGACACAACACCCAAAGCACCTTAGGATGCCCCATCGGCACTTGGTCACCCGCCTATAAGCATGAGAGAATTTTCTTGCTAACAGCGCGAGCTGCTCCTCTGGAATCTTGTCCATCTGATCATTGGACAGCTCACAAAGAGTAGAAAAAGAGAAACCCACACCAACGAAAGAACCAGAAGGGTCAGTGATCAAAGTTGTGGACGAAGGACCCGACCCTCTTGCAATATGTTCAAGTTTATGAATCTTGAGATTCGAGTAGAGCCCCATACAAGGTCAGCATCGAGAGATCAGCTGCCTGCTGAATGGCGGTCACCTTCATGTCCCAGACCTTCTAATCTAAAGCAGAGAGAAAGTGTCTAGCAGTCTCTAAATAGGTATAGGTCGTGCCCACAGAACAAAGTTAACTCAAAATCTTTGTGAACCGACTGAAACAAGCATCAAGCGTTTCACCAGTCTTTTGTGCAAATCGTTGTACTCCCTCTTGTGCTGATCCTGCCTCAGCACCCTAATTAGGGTAGACCAGATGGTGTGAGCTGATGTGATGTGAGCAACACGCTCATACTCCCCTCGTCTAAGACCTTGAATGATATAGTTTCAAGCTTTCGCATTAAGCTCGACATCAGATTGATTAAGGACCATAACCTCCACGGGCACCACATAAGGATTCTTCACTTTTGTCCAAATGTAGTAACCCTTAGCCATAATATACACCTCCATCCTTGCCTTCCAATACGGAAAATCGACTCCGGAGAACACAGTTGGTTTGGTGGAATATTCATCTGCCATAGCTCAAGGCAACAGGAAAGGTTGCAAAAGATCGGTAAAGATCTTGCAAAAGAAACACAACCCTGCTCTGATACCAGTTGTAAAACCATTACGGCAACCAGAGGGGGTGAATGGGAAACCTCAAAATTTTTTCATCGGACGGTGCTCCTCATACTTGCCGGTTTTCCAAAATATAAACACCGTGATAACTATGTATAACCCAAGAGTGCATGGATAAGATGCATGAAAATATGAGGGTATTTTCAGTTACAATCATGTTTGTCAAGTGGACAAACAAAAGATTTAATTCAAATCATGCTTTAATAAAGCACATCAAGTCAAATCACTAACGCCACTTTGAGAAAAGCAAAAAATTAGTTTCTTCAGAATTTGTTCTCACTTGGAGCAGAAAGATGGTGGCTTTCTGTTTCTCCAAACATTGTGAGAATTTTTCTCCATATGAAACCATGAGTCCTGAAGCACTCAACCTCAAGAATAATTAGGATTTTCAAAAAAAAAGGAAAAAATCAAAGGTACACTCATAGGAAAACCTAATCTTTCCTCGCATCTGGCACTAATATATTTTTAACGTCTAATTAGATCAGGGAATCATTTCAATTAAGAAGTTAAGCTCATTGCTTTTAATTTTACCAGAATTGGAGCCATGCTCTATCCATTCATTCACTAGACCCCTTCGCACAAAAATCAGGAAAATGCAAACACTACAGCCTGCCACGAATTTCATCCAAAAGATTTTGGCCTTGGTTTTCACCGCACTGCACCCAAACCAAGAATCTCCATGACTTGAAAATTTGTGTGTTGATAGATATGTAAGTCACAGAACTTGTCCAAGTGGAATCACTCAAAAAGATATTTTGAGATTTTTTAAAAAAACAAACACTGACTGCTACGTGGATGAAGGTTTCTGGACAAATTTGCAGCAAGTCAAGAACTTGATCTCTTTCCTCTCATATGGTTGCATAGAGTGTGACAAATCATAATAGCAACCTTAAGACATCATAGAGCAGCAAGAACCAGAAAGAAATCACCACGACTCATCTTCAAATAAGAGCTTCATAAAGGAAAAACAAAAGCAAGAAAAACTTGTTGCAAATCAACACAAGATGTTCATGGAGAAGAAGGATTTCATTGCATAGACGTTGCAGAGATTACAAGCCACACTTCTTGTGGCCACAAGCACTCTAAGTGCCACCCAAAACACACCCAACGCTCCCTCTCTATTTCTAAAATTTTCAGCTCTAAAGGGATGAAGAGGAGCTCCAGTCCCCATCTATTTATAACCCAAGGGTGAGATGTCTTAAACCCTAGAGCCCATCTGCACCCTTCATTTGAGGATGAGTGGTGTAAAACTCACGCACTACAAGACACAATTAATCCCGATATGGAATATTCTCCACATATTCCTTCGGGAAATATCCTCGCAGTTTCCTCGGCCGCCAGCCCACGCGTGGCCCGCTGGTCAGAACCAGCTTCACCACCAGGTTACTAATGCCGCAGCCGCCAACTGTCTCGGATTCCTTGCCATGGCTAAGCTTCTTGAGTACACCACCTCATGTGACCGTCAAGTCATCGAACCTGGTCGCCTGCACAGCTTCGGACGGACCAGCCTCCAGCTGTCCCCGCGAACTGTCAACCACGTACCCGCCGATACCTGATCACTGAGGTGAACACACAAGAAATCAAACACACCTTACCTCACCTGCAATGTTAGTCCATCACAAAATTACCAACATCATAACCCCTTCATGACATCACAATTATTAAGCTCTAACACACCACGTGTCAGATTAACAAATTCCACCGGACCACGTCCGATAAAAACTATTACCTAGCCCAAACACAGCACAATCGTCCGGTTCCAATTCCGCAGCAATTTCCACAAATGCACCATGTAAAATTCATCAAAACACTTCAAATTCCATCTTGTCACATATATTCATCATCAAACCGGGGTACCCTACTCATGGGTCTCAACAGTTGAGCTTGGGGAGGCACGATGGAGGGCAGAGAAGCAAAGCCGCGTGTGTGGTCGTGGACAATGAGTCTAGGCTCTAGGGTGACAGCGTGGCGCGACAAGTGCTTGTTGGAATTATTGGGCTTTGGCCTATTTAATAGACAAATAATTACTAAAAAATCTCAAAGGCCCATGTATGGCATAAGATATGTGGAATTTCTTTAGTACCATATTGCTAGTGGGAGTAGTGGAAGACATGCTTAAATAGTATAGCTTGCTCCTTCCCACTCGAAAATGTAATGGGAGGGAGAAATATAGAACCACACGCGCGCTTCCTTGCCTCACCGGGCTCGGGATAGGGAGGGGAGTGCTTTGGTTCTCCGGGTTTTGCGGATTGGTTTTGAGTTGTGAGAATATGCACGGCACGATTCTTCCGAATCGGTTTTGAGATGTGAGAACGTGCACGGCACGATTCTTCCGGATCGGTTTTGAGTTGTGACAACGTGCACGGCACGATTCTTCCTATATAAACCGTCACCGCCACCATGAGTTGGACACGAGATAGCGATCCTGCACCGGGACAGGGCGAATAAGGTTTTTGGGAAGTGCATTTGTGCGACTTCTCGGCTTCGCCGTGCGCTTCTCCGATGACTTCATCAGCGCACGTCATCGACGACAACAGCCTCAACCCGATTGTCGTCGACAACACCGGTAGCGGCAACGTCAACACCAGCGCCACGCGCGTCCAGTCCAGCGGCTAGGATAAATCGTACGTATGCCTCGTCGTTGTTTGATGTTTTATCTCTTAATTAATATATACCTGGAAGTGCTAATATTTCCAACAATCCAAACACCTTATATTAGGCATTTTGGTATGTCGATGGTTTGCCTTGCTGGTGCACTGAAACCGGAGAAATTCACCAGTGTGCACTTCAAGAGATGGCAGGTGAAAGTCACTCTGTGGTTGACGCCTATGTTTTGGCTGGCAAACCTATGTGGAAAACCCTAACCTCTGACGAGGAAAGGTCTTTCTAGGAGGCCACCACAATAATTGTCGGGGTTGTTCTTAGTGTTCTTGCCGATCATCTTTGTGATGTGTTTATGCACATAAAAGACGCGAAAGAGCTGTGGGATAAATTCGGTGCAACCGACGATAGAGGTGAACTGTACATCATGGAGCAATACCACAATTACAAGATGGTTTATAACCGATCGGTGGTTGAGCAGGCTCATGAAATACAATGCATTGTGAAGGACCTCAAACTTCTCAACTCTCAAGTGTGCATTGCCCGATAAGTTCGTGGGTGAGGGCATTATTGCCAAGTTACCTCCTTCGTGCAGAAACTTTGCCACATATCTAAAACACAAGAGACAACAGATTAATGTTGAGAATCTGATCGCTTCTCTTGATGTTTAGAAGAAAGCTCGGGCTAAGAATGCACCTGGGAAAGGAGGCGAGGGAACTTCTAGTGCCAATGTTGTCCAACAGCACGGTAAGAACAAAGGAAAAAATAAAGCCAAACGAACCACTAATTTTAACAATAAGAAGTCGAACAAGAATGAGAGGCCTTGCTGGATTTGCGAGTAGGTTGGACACTAGGCTAAACAGTGTCCAACACGCAAAGACAAAAAGGGTAGTAAGGGGCAGAACTTAAAATATGTCAATGTGACCATTGGCAACAATGAAGGAGTCAGTTCTTTCTGTGGGTCAGTCTACCAATTGGTGGATTGATACTGGTGCTAATGTTCATGTTTGTGCTGATATCTCGTTGTTCTTTTCTTATCAGTTAGCAAGAGGTTTCACCGTACTGATGGGGAACGGGTCCAATGCTTCTTTCATGGTGTTGGCATGGTAGATCTGAAGTTTACTTCGAGGAAGATCATGCAACTGAAAAATGTATAGCATGTCTCTTCCATCAACAAGAACCTTGTTATCGGATCCCTTCTATGTAAATATGTGTACGAAATGGTGTTTGAGTCTAATAAAGTAGTCGTGTCTAAACATGGACTATTTATTGGTAAAGGCTATGAGTGCGAAGGCTTGTTCCGCTTTTCCCTTTCTGATCTTGCAATAAGTTTGTGAACCATATTTGTGACAATGTTAATGGTAGTGAGGTTGATGTTTGGCAATCACGATTATGTCACATAAATTTTGCTTGCATGTCTCGGATATCTAGAATGAATTTAATTCCAAAATTTTCTGCCGTCAAAGACTATAAATGCTAAATCTATGTGCAATCAAAGTACCTCGTAAGCCTTATAATGCCACCGAGGAGAGAGACTTGGCATCTCTTGAGCTCGTTCATTCTGATCTTTGTGAGATGAAAGGTGTGTTAGACTTCTAGGTACTGCTATGTCAGACTTCTTTAAAATCTATAAGGCCGAGGTTGAAAATCAATTGGATTGAAAAATTAAGAGACTTAGGTCAGATCGTGATGGCGGGTATTTCTCTAGTGAGTTCGATTTATATTGTGCAGAACATGACATTATTCATGAAAGGACGCTCCTTATTCTCCCCAAGCCAACGGGGTTGCCGAAAGGAAAAACCGCACTCTAACTGATTTGATCAATGCGATTTTAGACACTACGGATTACCTAACGCATGGTGGGGGAGGGTTTGCTGACATCGTGTCAAGTTCTGAATAAAAATCTGTCCAAAAATTAGGAGAAAACTCCATATGAGTTATGGAAAGGGAGAAAGCCATCACTTTCATACTTGCGCACGTGGGAGTGCTTGGCAAAAGTTAATGTACCTATAATTAAGAAGCGCAACCTTGCACCTTAGATTGTGGATTGTGTCCTCCTAGGACATGCTTCTTGTTGTGTTGGTTATAGATTTTTTATTGTTAAATCTGATGTGCCTGACATGTCTGTTGTCACGATCATTGAGTTTAGAGATGCTACTAATTTTAAGAGCATTTTCCCATGAAGGATTTGCATAGCAGTTTTAGTGAAAATCCTGAGATAATTCCTTAACTAATTGCACAAGCTGAGTTTATGGATGAGGTGGATGACAGTGAAGCTCCCAGGAGGAGCAAGAGACAACGGAATTTAAATTATTTTGGTTATGATTTCACTGTGTGCCTCATGGATGATACACCCAATTATATTTCAGAAGCTTTTGCGTCTCCGGATGCAGACTAGTGAAAATAAGCAGTTCGTAGCGAAATGGATTCGATCCTTTCTAATGTTACTTGGGAATTTATAGAGAGACCATATGAGTGCAAACCCATGGGTTGTAAGTGGGTGTTTAAAAAGAAACTCAGGCCTAATGGTACTATTGAAAGTATAAGTCTAGACTTGTTGCAAAGGGCTACACGCAAAAGGAAGAAGAGGATTATTTTGATACTTACTCACCGTTTACTAGGCTCATCACTATCCGGGTACTACTATCATTGGCTGCCTCTCATGGTCTTCTTATCCATCAAATGAATCAGTCAGATGGATTTGTAATTCCTGAACAAGAGATAAAGGTGTGTAATCTATTGAAATCGCTTTATGGCCTTAAACAAGCACCAAAACAGTGGCACGAGAAGTTTGACAGAAAATTGAAGCTGACAAGTATGTGTACTACCTCTATGGTGGGGTGAGGGAGTTGTTCTGTGTCTCTATGTGGACGACATATTATTTTTGGGACTAGTATTAAATTGATTAATGAGGTTTAATTTTTTCTATCTCAAAATTTGGGTATGAAAGATCTTGGAGAGGCTGATATAATTTTGAACATCAAGCTATTCAAAAGTGAGGATGAGATCACTCTTCACGGTCCCACTATGTGGAGAAGGTCTTCAATCGCTTTGGTTTTTCAGATTGCAAGATTTCTTCAACACCTTATGATCCAAGCATTATGCTTCGAAAGAACAAGAGAATTGATAGAGATCAACTGAGATATTCTCAAATCATAGGATCACTCATGTACCTAGCTAACGCGAAAAGGCCAGACATCTCATTTGATATCAGCAAATTGAGCAGGTTTACCTCTAATACGGGAGATGATTATTGGAGAGCAAGAGTCATGCACTATTTAAAGGTACTATGAAATTTGTATTGCATTATACTGGGTGCCCAACAACGCTGGAGGGGTATAGTAATTCAAATTGGATATCCAATGCTGATGAAATTAACGCCACCAGTGGATATGTGTTCACCCTTGGTGGCGGCGTAGTCTCGTGGAGGTCTTGCAAATAGAATATCTTGATACGTTCAACGATGGAAGCAGAATTGACTGCTCTGGACAAGACCACTGTTAAGGCATAGTGGTTGCGTGAACTCTTGATGGATCTTCAAATGGTTGAAAAGCCGATTTCAGCCATTCTCATGATCTGTGATAATCAAACAATTATTGTTAAAGTTAACAGTTATAAGGACAAAATGAAATCCTCAAGACATGTTAAAAGACGTCACAAATCTGTCAAAGTTAAGAAACTTTGGATTGATTTCGTTGGATTATATCCAAACGGTTAAAAATCTGGCAAACCCTTTTACAAAGGGTTTATCATAGAATGTGATAAACGGTGCATCGAAGGAACTGGGTATGAAACCCACGTGAGTTATACCATTATGGTAACCCAACCTAAACGATAGGAGATCCTGTGAATTAGGTTCTGGGAAAAACAACCTATTGGATATCTGGAGGAAAGTATAACTATCCTAACCCGTTCCATGTGAAGATGCAATACTCTCGAATTTGTATGGCAGGTTGGCTTTTGCCTTAATGTGTTCGGTTGGTTTTTATTAGCGAAGGTGTCATCCTACAGAGCATCTTGAAAAAACATACCTATATGAGCCCGACTATTCGAAATCGCAGTCTATGAGATTTCGGTAATCTCTAGTAAGCTCATGAAGAGACCATGCAGTACGACTTATATGCTCCACCCGAGGGGTAGCCTACTGGCGGCCTAATATCAGTAAAGTCTCTAGGTGAAACTTGTTTGCACAAAACTTGCAATTCATGTCCTTGTCCATTGTCAAATTGTAAATGAGTGTAGTTTGGAGTTCTAGGTGGATGTTCAACCCTAACAGGTATCCACTGAAATGCTGGTATATTAACAGCTTTGGGAAAAGGTACATTGTCTATGGGACATTGAGGTCTGGTGGGGGATTATTGAAATTATTGGGCTTTGGTCCATTTAATAGACAAATAATTCATGAAAAATCTCAAAGGCCTATCTATGGCATGAGGCATGTGAAATTTTTTTAGTACCATATTTCTAGTGAGAGGAGTGGAGGACATGTTTACATAGTAGAGCTTTCTCCTTCCCACTAGAAAATGTGATGGGAGGGAGAAATAGGGAACAACAAGTGCGCGCTCGCCTCGCCTCGCCGGTCTCGGGGCGTGCGCACAACACCTACGTGAATGGTCCGTCGAAATCGGGCCCTCGTGCTTGCGCAGGTGTGGCCTTCTTTTGCTTCTCCGAATTTTATGGATCGGTTTTGAGTTGTGAGAACGTATGCACCAGTCGTGGCACGATCTCAATCGTGGCCCATCGGCCCACGCGTTTCTCCCTATATAAATTGTTGCCGTCGTCAGGACTTGGACACGAGATACAAAACCAAGGTTTTGCCACTCCCATCTGCCTTTGACGCGCTCTTCTCCGATTTGATCCGCAACGATGACTTCACCGGCACACGTCACCGACGACAACAACACCAACCTGATCGTCGTCGACAACACCAGCACCGGCAATGGCAATGTTAACGTCAACACCAGCGCCACACGCGTCCAATTCAGCGGCCAGGATACACCGTACGTATGTCTCGTCGTTGTACTTGCGAGTATATTAGAGCGATGTATGTGTGCTCTTCGTGCATGTGCATCTACGATACGCTCTTGTTTATTAGCATTAATGTTGACCAATTAGTTTATTTGAGAGTTTATGTTTAAATCAATTAGCAGTGCATGTGCGTCATGTACGAAGGGTAGTGTGTGTGTGTGTTGCGTGCATGAGAGATAATTAGTTTTCTGTTAAGTGTGGTTGGCAAAGTAGTTAGCTGCATGCAGAGACATGGCGCAGTTCGCGGATCGTACGCATGAGTGCGCGTATATCTCGTAGTGAATGGAGTTCGTGGCTCGTGCAGAAGTGGATCGCGTGCGTGCGTGCGTTTGAGACTCGGGTAAGTTGTTGCTCGCTGGGGTGTGTAAGCTGGGCTATGAATTGCTATACTTAGTTGTTTTGTTTGCAGTGAGAAATATTAGTGCTTTCCTGTGTACACGTATCAGTTCCAGCCGAGGCAAGTTTACGTGAGTTTGCTGCTGTGTGTTTCTTGTTGCTTGGTGGGCTGCTCCAACAATTGGTATCAGAGCCTTGTATGTCCAAGATCCTACGCTACTACCTTGATTCCATGGCGTTAGTTCTGCATGGTGCCGAGGGAAGCAGCGGCGTCACGTTCCATTATCCGCCGCTCACTTTGACGACCTACGCCACATGGGCCATCAAGGTGGAGGCCCAGCCGGACGCGCAAGGTCTATGGGAGGCCTTAGCCCCGGCGGAGGGTGCGGCGGTGCAGGTGCCGAAGGACAAGATGGCAAGGGCGCAACTTCTCCAAACTCTTCCTAAAGATATTTTGCTGCAGGTGGCGCCAAAGAAAACGGTGAAGGAGGTTTGGGACAGCCTCAAGACAAGGTTCGTCGGGGCGGATCATGTCAAGGCGGCGCGCTTGGCAACCTTGAAGGAAGAGTTTGATACTCTCTGCATGAAGGATGGCAAGGCGCTGGACGACTACGCCGCTAAGCTCAGCGGCATGAAGGTGCGGTGCACCAATCTCGAGGGCACCTTGGAGGATTCGGCATTGGTGAAAAAGCTCCTTGACACCATGTCGGATCGCTTCTACCCCGTTGTTGCCGACATCGAGCAAGTTTTTGACATCAACACAATGGCGTACAAGGAGGCTTTGGGGCGTTTGAAGACAGTTGATGAGCAGCCGTGTCTTCGCGAATCTGGCTCTAATGGCGACGGCCAACTTCTCCTCACAGTGGCCCGGCCGAGTGGCAGGCTCGGCAGAAGAAAAATAGCAAGGATTCCAGTGACAAGAAGAAGAACCGCGACGGTGGCAAGGCGGATGGTGGCCATAGCGGTAGCCATGACAACGACAATGACAATACCAACGTCGACACGGACACCATTGAGCGCAAGCCTGCAGGGAACAAAGGTAAATGCTATAATTACGATCGTCGTGGGTATTTTGGCAAGGATTGCTGCAAGCCAAAGGAGGAAGAGGCGCTCCTCACGATGGCCGACGACGAGCCGTGTCTCCTGTGAAAAAGCAGCGATAATGAAGTCAAGATTAGGAGGAATTTGTTAGCGAAGTCAAGATTAGGGAAAATTTGTTAGCATTAATCTTGACTAGTTAGTTTATTTGAGAGTATATGTTTAAATCAATTAGCAGTGCATGTGCATCATGTACGAAGAGCAGTGTGTGCGTGTGTTGCATGCACGAGAGATAATTAGTTTTTTGTTAAGTGGAGTTGGCAAAATAGTTAGCTGCATGCATACTTGCATAGGCATGGCGCAGTTCGCGGATCGTGCGTGTGAGTGCGCTTATATCTCGTAGTGAATGGAGTTCGTGGCTCGTGCAGAAGTGGATCGCGTGCGTGCGTGCGTGCGTGCGTTTGAGACTCGGCTAAGATGTTGCTCGCCGGGGTTTGTAAGCTGGGTTATAAATTGCTGTACTTAGTTGTTTTGTTTGCAGCGAGAAATATTAGTGCTCTCCTGTATGCACGTACGAGTTCCAGCCGAGCCAAGTTTACGTGAGTTTGCTGCTGTGCGTTTCTTGTTGCTTGGTGGGCTGCTCCAACATTGTTTGCAGTTGTCTCTGTTTATCGTATCTTTTTGCTTTTTTTATATATCGCTTGGGTAGGCGGGCCACGCGGTAGCGCTGGCGGCGGGCCTAGGCCACGCGCGGGCACTGACGGCGAGCCCAAGGCCAGGTGGTGGAGGTGCATATTCAAGACCGAGGCCATGGCGCTGATGGCGAGCCAGGGCCCTAAGGTGGCGGTGGCGGTGCGTCCAGGCCGCGGCCATGGACCGGACGGCGAGCCCAAGGCCAAGCGGCGTCGACGGCGGCGACATGTCCGTCCAAGCCACGGCCGTGGCGCGGATGGCATCTTCCCCACCCATATGCGCCGGCGCCGCCACTCTGCTTGAGCGCCACCGCGCTTAGCTTTGCTGGCCTACAAGGTCCATTGCCTCTTCATTTGCTTTCTTCATTGTGGTCATTCTTGGAATCATGGTGTAGCCAAGGTGTTCCACGAAATGCTTGCACTGCGATGGAAACCATTATACATGTGATGCACCCAAACACATTCTCTCGCTGCCTACATGTAACCAAACAGAGGTACTTGTATGAACTCAGCCTGCCTCTAGTCGTATGTGCGTACGTCGTTGCGTGGGAGAAATTTTGCTTGTTTAACAAAAGGAGTTCTTAAGCTTACAACCTAAGTGTGTAAGAAAAATCAACGAATTAATCATAGGTCCATAGCTATGATAATATATCCAATTTTTCCTTTTTAAGTATTCTTACAGCGCACAATCGTCCGTGGTGGGAGCCTGGGCAGATGACAGGTGGCTTCACGCCTTCACCACCGGTGCGAGACAATAGTCTCCATGTTTGAACGTACCCACACATTAAAAAGAAAAATTTAATGCAGTTTTCAAGTGCTCCACAGTAGTTAGAGGTTATTACAAGTTCAACTTTGGATACTCTAATTTCATTTTCAGGTAAATCAACGAACAAGTAGCAAACATATTTTAGTTACCTTATAACCCCAAATCCATGAAATGTAGTATGTTTGGCAAAAAAAATTATCTGTCGAGCACTAAAGTTTAAATTTGTGAAACGGGTTATGAAGCTTTTTTTTTTTGCAGAGCAGCACTATGCTAGCATTAATTTAACATGCAGGAAAGAGTATACATTCAAATTTCAAAACTCCTTCAGTTCAGACATCAGAATACAGAGGATACTATGCTTCTATGCATCATTCTGCAAGCAAGTGTGAACTGCATTCATACTTCATAGTACATAGAAATCAATGGGCATCACATTTTCAAAACCATAAAGAAATCAATGGAAACATCACTAGTGGGTGGTCTATGCACACAAAAAATAAATCTTCAATCGTAAGGAAATATTACTGTTGCATTTGCCTGCAGATAGTATGTGTGAAATGTAGAAGGCATTACAACTCAAATCTTTGCAGACGGTTTATCGTTTTATCTGAACTCGAGCTTGACACTGCACAGATGATACTACATATAAACTACCAATTACTGCATTTACTCACACCACAATGATAGACTGATAGAGAGCCACCGGTCGATAGATTCCAATTGCAAATTGAAAAGACTAGCTGCTGCACCAATGCCTGCCACTGCTAGTTTAAAAATATTTCAAAACTAGTCTTCCATGGCTTCCTTGGGGCTTCAGAAATCAAACACCTTGGCTTTCCTTAGCCATCTTTCGCTGCATGCGCTTTTCAAGATGGAACAACCTGGAGAGAGAGAACACATGGGTGAATTCCATTGATCGCGCCACAAGTAACAATTCTCATCTAGGGAACGGTATACTAATTTTTTTATTACTTACAACAAATGAGGATAATTGATCTTGTTAAACTGCTTGATAATTTGGTATAGAAGTGGAACGACTAGACCTCCTTTTCTTGAATGATCTAATTAGTCCATCATTGGCTGTAACCTCCTCATCAGGGAAGTTCTGATCAGATACTTCTGGAGAAAAAAAAATGAATGTTTGTGTTATATCCCTGATTATATCGGGTCAATAGTGTAGGAAGACAATTGACAATGTCACATTATTTGTGAAAATCCAGTGATTTGTTTGTGAGGTTAGGAAAATATAGATCTCAAAAGATCTTCATAGTGGTGATCAAGCAAAATGGTGACTAAGATTGTCTGACAAAGTTGCACGATCAGTTATACATGGAAAGCAAAATCATGATGCAAAGACGTGTTGAAGTGATTTAGAGAAAATAATTCCAAGCAATTATGCTTCCAACATAGAAATCTGCCTTAATGGCTACTTCAACTTGGCTTTTTTTTACACTCGCACAATTGTGTAATATTTAGCAAGGACAAGAAAATTTTAGATGATTGCTACTTCAACATATTAATAACTATCTGCAGCTAGCTATGCATGTTAAATTATGCCTTTCTCTGAGCATAATTATCTATCTATCAATTTAACAAAATTCCTACTAAATGCCAACTCTGGATTCTTATCACAATGAAAACTGAATAAAAATTCTACACATTTATCAACATGAACCATATACCGAATGAAAAATCTGCAAACAAGATAACTGTTCTTAGTGACCTGTGCTTTTACCAACAAGATTTTCTTCGGCACGGGTCTGCCCTTCTCCTCCGTGTGTCCAAACCCTCTCTTGAACTGTGTCTGTGCCTGATTCACCGTCATCCACTGAAACCTTCACCCCATCACCATGGCGGTTTACACTGGAATTGCGTGGTCTGAAACGCTTTATACATGGATTCTCACTGCCCTCACACGCATGGGCATCCTCAGGCACAGCCTGTCGGAGCACCTTGAACCCATTGCCACCCACATGGCCCTTATGCGCAACAGGCCCGTGGTGCTCATGGCCATAGAACTGATCCATGAATGATGCTTCCATGGAGCTTATGTACAAGCTGTGCCTCTCATTTGTCCATCCGGTCGACATCAAGTCCAGAATTTGATCGCCCTGCAGAAGAACCAGAACACAAAATTTGTTTTGGGAGTCTGCGAAGAGCTCATACAAATCTAAATTTAAAGCACAAATGTAATACAAATTACAAAACAGTAGAATTGAAGTAATCGTTCAAAGATCATGTGTGCTCTTTAAAAAATTGAATGTTTGTGTTATATCCCTGATTATATCGGGTCAATAGAGTACGAAGACAATTGACAATGTCACATTATTTGTGAAAATCCAGTGATTTGTTTGTGAGGTTAGGAAAATATAGATCTCAAAAGATCTTCATAGTGGTGATCAAGCAAAATGGTGACTAAGATTGTCTGACAAAGTTGCACGATCAGTTATACATGGAAAGCAAAATCATGATGCAAAGACGTGTTGAAGTGATTTAGAGAAAATAATTCCAAGCAATTATACTTCCAACATAGAAATCTGCCTTAATGGCTACTTCAACTTGGCTTTTTTTTACACTCGCATAATTGTGTAATATTTAGCAAGGACAAGAAAATTTTAGATGATTGCTACTTCAATATATTAATAACTATCTGCAGCTAGCTATGCATGTAAAATTATGCCTTTCTCTGAGCATAATTATCTATCTATCAATTTATCAAAATTCCTACTACATGCCAACTCTGGATTCTTATCACAACGAAAACTGCAAAAAAAATCTACACATTTATCAACATGAACCATATACCGAATGAAAAATCTGCAAACAAGATAACTGTTGTTAGTGACCTGTGCTTTTACCAACAAGATTTTCATCAGCACGGATCTGCGCTTCTCCTCCGTGTGTCCAAACCCTCTCTTGAACTGTGTCTGTGCCCGATTCACCGTCATCTACTGAAACCTTCGCCCCATCACCATGGCGGTTTACACTGGAATTGCGTGGTCTGAAACGCTTTATACATGGATTCTCACTGTCCTCACACGCATGGGCATCCTTCCTCTCACACCTGAGGTTCTCAGGCACAGCCTCTCGGAGCACCTTGAACCCATTGCCACCCACATGGCCCTTATGCGCAACAGGCCCGTGGTGCTCATGGCCATAGAGCTGATCCATGAATGATGCTTCCATGGAGCTTATGTACAAGCTGTGCCTCTCATTTGTCCATCCGGTCGACATCAAGTCCAGAATTTGATCGCCCTGCAGAAGAAACAGAACACAAAATTTGCTTTGGGAGTCTGCGAAGAGCTCATACAAATCCAAATTTAAAGCACAAATGTAATACAAATTACAAAACAGTAGAATTGGAGTAATCGTTCAAAGATCATGTGTGCTCTTTCTTCAGTTCTATCTTTTTTATATTTTTATGTGGCATAGTAAAGATTAAGTCCTGAAGCAAAAGGCCAAAATCATTTATGTCTTTAATTCTTCCACGCCGGAGATCAAAGAGTGGTAGGAAAAAAAAATCATAAGTCCAAAATAATGTGTTCTGTCTGTTTGTACCATTGGAGTCCAAAATAGCAAGAAGAAATGCACCGATCTAGTAACTTGCAGCGAACAATTGTTAGATAAGATTGCAGAATGCACTGATCTAGTGGCTTGCAAGGAACAATTGACACAATTTAAATCAAATTAGTTTAATAGGACAGCAGATAATTTTTTTTTTACACAAAGAACACTAGATGATGTTTATTTTTACGCAAAGTGTCCACGATCGGGACCCTGACGCTAAAGAACCATTCTCGTCAGCTTATCTTATCTTATCTAACTTATTTATTATCTAACATATTTTTAACTTCAAAATATAATCGCAAGTCAGATGAGTTTTGTCTGATTTATGATTTAGAGTTCTTAAAGATCTTAAACATGTCAGACTTGAGATGTAAAAGAATAGTTTAAAAAATCAAATTTTTTAGTTAAACAAAGATAAAATAAATAAATATGCACATAAGTAAAAAAAACAAATAAACTAACAAGAATAGGCGTTAAGAGCAAACAGGACAGGGAGGGAGCACATCATTATTATCTTCATATCTAAAACTAAAGCTCCACATCATAAATCAATGCAACATCCTTTCACTCATCAAACCAAAGCAAGTAATTTTAACTGCAAAACAACAATTTTTAATTGATGATTACCTTGGCAATACTGCCGGGCAGCGTCGCGGGGTTAACCGGCTGATCCAACGTCACGTCCCCCATTGAAATCTCTCTCAAGATACAGGGTAAACCAAATGAAACAAAGGAGAGTTGCAGCCTTAAAAGGGGATTCAGTTATCTTTTGTTCTCTTTCTCGATAAGGAAATGACCAAAATGGAGGGGGGGTGAAAAAGACCTATCAACAGCGAGATTATCCCAGAGTGTTTCGATGAGAAAGAAGGCAACCGAAAAAATGGAACAAAAAATGAACAGAAATCCAAGAACCAAGAACCCTACAGAACAGCGGAAACCAACCAAACAAGGAAGAAATGAAGCAGCAGACCAGGACGTTTCTCAAGAAGAAAAGAAGCAGCAGCAGATCAAAGAAGATGAGATCTGAGCAGCTGAGGAGGCGGAATTTTATAGCCTACCGAGACATCTCAGGGAGGAGGAGGCGGTGGAGAGAGGAGAAGCGAAGAGGACGGAAGAGAAAGAGCACACGGATGCATCGTGCTCATGCATCCGTCCATCAGCTGGGGAAGGAAAGGGAGAGATATGTCCAGGTGGGGGAGGGTGTTGGCCCCACCGCGCGGGCTTTACGCTGACGTGGCGGCGCTTTACACATGGCGGCGCGGGGCTCGCGGGGTTCGGAAAATATCTGGAGCCCCGATATTTCCGTGGGACGCCGCTGGAGGCCTGGCTGGTGGGGCCCAGTTCTGTTGCCGGAAAAGATCTGCTGGATTACGTCACGCGCGTGAAAAGATCACCCCGGCCGAACATGGGTTTGCTCTTCGCTCCCGCGAGGCATCTCCAATCTCCCGGGAATCATTCAGCCAAGACACGTATCACGTGTATACAGTGTTTTTTTTTTATGTATTTATCTTGGACACTAACTAATAAAACTACAAAAAAATTTAAAAACTTATAAATATTTATGAACTTGCTCTACCTATATACTCCCTCCGTCCCAAAATATAGGGCGTATAACTTTTTTCACCAAGACTAAGAGAAGATGTTTAAAGGAGTAAATCATCATTAATTATTCCGTCGCTCGAAGCATCCTGTTATAAATACGCCCACGCGAGTGAAAAGAATACCCGTCCACGCGCTGTGGTTCGCGCTCCGCGAGTACGAGGACTTTTTGTCCCGCGCGCATGCATGGAGCTGCCAAAATGCCAAGCTAGCAGGAAATGTTTTTTCTCCCGTGCGTGCATTTTTTCTCCCGCGCTTGCACAGGTCGATGCATGAGCAGCAGGTTAGAGCAAAAATCCATTTGAACACAGCATTAACGAGAGGGCGCCCAAAAAATGAGTTGGTGCGTGCAAAATTTAGAAGGTAGCGCCTAAAAATTGAGGTTTCAAATTCGTTTTCATCCTTTAAATAGCCATGAACACAGCAGGTGTGCTATCCTGTATCCTCCGACTTGTCTTATCCATTTGCATGCTCGAAAGCAATGGAGAATATCGACCTAAATCTACCAATCAATTGGGAAGAGGTTGCCGATAATACTTTCATCTTCTGTTTGGACGATGGAGTGAGTAGTACTGGTATCAAATTAGTCTTTGGTGTTTTTAATGGCTTCCGTGCATGCTGCATATGTACTCGTGAACAGCTCAACTAGCAATTAATTGCATATGTCTTTCCCAAAGAAATACCTTATATTATGGGACAACTTTAAAAAAGTTATACGCCCTATATTTGGGACGGAGGGAGTATATCAGTTTGTAGGTTCAAATTCATTTTATGATAAGAATTTAAAACTTTTTATCAATTTATAAGTATTTAAATTTGCTACAATTTGTAAATTTTTATAACACTTTATATTTAACGAATTTGATCTTGTAACTTTATACATAATAGAGTAACCAATTAAATAAATTCACAATTTTTTTTAAATATCCGTAACTTTTGTTAGTTGGTGTACACAATATGTACACAAGAAGTATGTATGCACATGATATGTTGTCTTTAGCGGATATTATTTCATGCGCAGATGTATAGTAATAAACGAAAATTTAATCCAAAAAACTTATTTAGTTACACTACTAGTGAAGTGTGTTTTAGCAGTCTACCAGTTAACACCCGCAGTGATGATTGTTCGTTACCGGTTCAACGGCTATAAGGCTAGCCAAGGCCATGGCTAGCTAGAACCGATAGCGACGTCTTGTTTCATTATCGATTCATGGGCTAAACTAGTAGAGAATTCTCGAGGGATTATCACTTCCAGTTGGTTATATATCAACCAATTAAATACCGGTTTCAACAACAATCATCATTTAAATGGTCGTCTTCCTTCCTAAGATCCACCCATGAGCAGAGCAAAAGGGGGAGAGACCCGCACGTTCTAGATGGGAGGTGCTGCCAAAATTTTTAAAATTTTTTGTTGAATTTACTCCAATCCAAGTGCTTCAAGATTTGTAACATCTTTCTCACTTTATTTGTAGGTAGATGTAGTTGCCTCTTTGTTTTATATTTGAAGAGAGCGTGGTTTTTTGCATGATCAATTAAGGATTTTGATTCTAGATCTATGTTAATCAATTTTTGAAATAGGTTGTGACAACTTGTTGTGTATGTTTGCAGTTTACTTACTTAATATGTAGCTCCCATTATAGGTATATATCTAGCTCAAATTTATGTTATGACTCCATGATCAATAAATAATTTTGATTCTAGAGCTCAATCAATTTTTGAAGTAGATTGGAAAAAAAACTTGTTCTGTTTTTTTGGAGTTTGCTTAAATTAATATGTAGCTTAAATTGAAGGTGAGGATACAACTCATATTTAAGTCATGGTTGGCAGATTGCTTAAGATTTGAATAAATTAATTGGTTAATTTCTGGTATTCCAAAAGGATCTAGAGTTCAATTCATCTCTAATTTTAAAATTACATTGCAATTGCATTGTTTTTTATGTAACACAATTGCATGGTAGGATTCCCCCCTTTTAGAATGTTCGACATGCTCGTTAACATGTGACCCTCACTGAATATTGATTTACATGTGATTCTAAAAATTTGATAAATCATTATGTGAAAATTAGCATGCTATATTATAATGTAGATGGACCGCCAGTGGAAGTAAAACACGGACCGACGCTCTAAGGAGTTCATTGAGGGCGAGGAAGTTTTTATTACATTCAACCTTTCAGGATTCATATATTGTCCATGGCTAAACTGTGAGAATGAGAAGGAGTACTTAAAATCATGGGAAGTTAACAGCCATTTGCTCCAGAGATGTTTTGTTCCTAATTATTCTGTTGGTGAAGACCCGAGCGAGGCGGCTAGAGGGGGTGAATAGACGTCACAAATTTTTGACGCTACCGTTTTCACCAAAACCCGAACAACTTGACAATTATGTGTGTATGCATGACTAAGAGTCATGAAATACGTGGGAATTTTTACTTTCACAATTCTGGTTGTCAAGTGTCCAAAAGAGAGGAATCAATTCAAAGCTTGCTTTAGGAAAGAAGATCAAGCCAAATAATCAAAGTGACTTTCAGAAAAAGCAAAAGCAAATTTGTTCTCACTTGGAGAAGATGGATGGTGGCTTTCTGATTCTCTTGAATTTTTGGAAATTTTTGTCCCTATTACACCATTAGTCATGAGCAACTCAGCCGAAAATCTTCTCAAAACTATCTATAGAAAAATATGAAAATTCAAACAATACAAGCTGCTTTCTGCAAAGTAAAAGAAGATTCCTTAAGAGTTTGTTTCTATTTGGAGGAGATAGGTGGTGGCTTTCTGGTGCTATTCGATTTTTGGGAATTTTTGTCCCAATGTAACAATGAGTTTTAAAGCACCATGCCAAAAATCTCCTCAAAACTCATTCGACAGAAAATATGAAAAAGCAAACACCATGAGCTGTCAAGAACTTCGAGCAGAAAGTTAGGGGCTCGGTTTTCACCTCATAGCTCCCAAATGGGGAAACCAGTGGACTTCCAATTTTTACCACAGATGGATATATGCGTCACGCATCTTTTCCAACTGAAATCATCCAAAAATAATATTTCTAGATGTTTATAAACATCTTTTACTATCTGCTGCGCGGATGAAAGTTTCTGCATAGATTAACAAGTCAAGAACTTGATATCTTGCTTCTCATATGGTTGCAAAGTGTGTATAAAATCATATTAGCAATCTCAAGGCATCATAGAACACCAATAACCAGCAAGAAATAATCCAAATTCACCTCAAAACAAGAGCTCCAAAAAGGAAAATGAAAATAAGAAAAACTAGGAGTAAATCAATGCAAGATACTCATGGAGAAGAAAGATTTCATTTCATATAAGTTGGGGATTACAAACCACACTCCATGTGGTCACAACTACTCTAAGTGCCACACAAAATACACCCAACTCACCCTCTCTATTTCTGAAATTTTCAGCTATAAGGGGATGAGGAGGAGGTGCTCCCCTCCCCCTCTACTTATAGCCCAAGGGTGAGATGCCCTAAACCCTAGAGCCCATCTCCACCCTTTATTTGAGTGAGTGGTGTACAACTCACACACTATAAGACACAATCCCGATAGGGAATATTCTCCACATACTCCTTCCGAAAATATCTTCGCAGCTTACTCGGTCGCCAGCCCAAGCCTAGGCCCACCGGTCAGATCAGCTTCGCCACCAGGTTACCGACGCCGCAGCCTCCAACTATCTCGGATTCCTTACCATGGCTAAGCTTCTCGAATACACCACCTCATGTGACCGCCAGGTCATCAAACCCGGTCGCCTTCACGCCTCCGGACACACCAGCCTCCAGCTGTCCCCGTGAAGCGTCTGCCACGTACCCGCCGATACCTGCATCACTGAGATGAACACACACGAATTCAACACACCTTACCTCACCTGAAAGGTTAGTCCATCACAAAATTACCAACATCATAATTCATTCGTGACATAACAATTAGCAAGCCCTAACACACCACGTGTCAGCTCAACACAATGGTCCGGTTCCAATTCCATGGCAATTTTCACAAATGCACCATTTAAAATTCTTCAGAACACTTCAAATTACATCTTGTCAAATATATTTATCATCAAACCGGGGTACCCTCCACATGGGTCTCAACAGTTGGACCAAGCACGATGAAGGAAAGATTTTATAGCAGGACGATGAAGAAGGAAAGGGAGACAACATAAACCCGAACATTGCCCGCCAAATACGGTTCCATTGTAGATACATTTGGGGAGTTTGGTGAATATGATATAGATAAGATGCTTCATGACGGAGAGAGAGAGACTACACAAATGAAAGACAATTCCAAAAGCTCTTGTGCTTGTTAAAGGACCACATAACATTGTTGTACCCAGACTGCGGACAGGGCCACAAGAAGTTGTGTACCACTCTAGAATTGATGCTGAAAGGAACTTTACGGCCTAGAGGGGGGTGAATAGGCAATTTTTAATTTCTTTGGGTTGTACTTGATTAAGTAACAAGATTAAGAGTGACCCAAAGCTAGATTCTAGTGTCCTACGAAGAGGAAGCAAATTGAACGGCACGCACTAGCAATCTATTTCATCTCACCAAATCAATCAAGCAATTTAAGCGAGAAGTAAATGCGAAAGTAAATGAGACAAGAGAGGAGACACGGTATTTGTTTCACCGAAGTTCGGAGTCACCACTTCTACTCTCCGTTGAGACTAGCCCTTGCGCATAAGGACCGGCTCCCTCTTGAGCCACACGCCTCGCTTACTCCCCGGTAGTCGTTCCGCCACTTCGGCGAGGTGGACTTCGTCACCTTCACACTGACTCGAGAGTAGCCACACGCCAAGGCCTACTCCCAAGCCCACACCTCCAAGAAGAACACCGTCTTCAAGAGTAATAAGCCCGAATCGCCTCGATCATGTCAAATCGAAGGACTTCCATGAAGTTCGGTTTCGGGGAAGGTAGGTGGTGGATGAATTGGTGGAGGAATGGCTCTAGAACACCCCTAAGATGTGTAGATGTTGGCTATAGGTAAAGTGGAGCAACAAACCTCAGTAATGGCTGCCTACCCAGGTCAATAAATACCCCCAGAGAGGAACTAGTTGTTGGAGCTCGGGAAGACTCCAAAAACTAGCAGTTCCAGTATCGTCGGACCCGGTCCGATGACTGCATGCCTCAGAACGGCTGACACACATACTGTCGAACCCAGTCCGACAGTGGTCGGACCCGGTCCGATGACTGCAACCATGCCTCAGAACGGCTGACACACATACTGTCGAACCCGGTCCGACGGTGGTCTCTGGAACACAGGCATTGTTGAACTGGGTCCGTAGACGGTCGGACCCGGTCCGACGACGCCGGACTCAGTCCGACCAGCAGCAGAACTATGAAATGGTTTAAGCTTGGAGACCCAGTCCGATGGCTACGCCTTGATTGAGATTGCCGATGACTTGATTGATAGGATGATCCTTGGCAATAGAGCGATGTTGTTGGACGGATATTTGTTGATCATCGCCTTCCTCTCGAGCTTGATCAATGTAATCGATTTGAGTCTCGTCCAATTCTCCGCCTTTTGTTGTTGGAGAGGTGCGTTGAGATTGTGTTGGAGGATCGATAGAGTTGGAGGGTTCGTCTTCGTTTTCATTCTTTAGCTCCGGTGAGGGTCGAACTTCACCCACCTCCATCAAATCCATGACGTCGTAAAGTGGCTAATCACCTACATTGCTCAAAACATCACGCTCATCTTGTGAGCCTTTAGATTCATCAAATTTCACATCATATGCCTTTTCAACACGACCGGAGGAAGAATTGTAAACACGAAAAGCTTTAGAGTGAGAAGGGTAACCTAGCATGATACCGGTGTCACACCTCTTTTGGAACTTACCCAAATGAGTCCTCTTCCTATAAATGTATACCTTGCACCCGAAGACTCGAAAATATGAAATGTTGGGCTTTCGTCCCACTAGGAGTTCATATGAGGTCTTATGAAGGAGTCGATAGAGGTAGATGCGGTTGATTGTGTGACACGCCGTGTTGATGGCTTCCGCCCAAAAGGCATGCGGCATTCTCATCAAGCGTCGTTCTCGCCATCTCGATTAACGTCCGATTCTTCGTCTCCACTACTCCGTTTTGTTGAGGAGTATAGACCGTTGAGAACTCATGTTTAATACCTAACTCATCATAAAAATCTTCAATATTTGAATTAGTGAACTCGGTGCCGTTATCACTCATTACCTTCTTTATATAGGTGTCAAACTTCTTTTGAGCTTTTAAGGCAAAACGCTTGAAAACGTCACCGGTAAAAGTTTTGTTTGCAATGAAAATATTCAAGTAAAGCGAGAAAAATCATCAACGACCACAAGACAATAAGAATTACCTTCTATCCTTCTATGCTAGCATAGGTGGTTGGGCCAAACAAATTCATATGAAAAAGTTCAAGTGGTCGGGATGTTGACATAAATGCCTTCGAAGGATGAGGATTAGCCACTTGTCTACCGGCTTGGCAAGCGCTACACAATCTATTTTTCTCAAACTTCACATCCTTCACTCCAACAACTAGTTCGTGCTTAAACACATTTTTCAAAGTGTCCATTCTGACATGTCCAAGACGTCTATGCCATAACCAACCAAGTGAGGATTTGGCGATAAGACAAGTCTTGTTTTGCAAAGAATCACGATTAGTGAAATCGACCAAATACAAATTTAAAAATCGTTTGCCCTCAAAAGCAACACATTGATCAACCGAAGAAACGACACGAACGCTGCCACTAGAGAAATGGCAATAAAAGCCCAAATCACACACTTGAGCAGCGGAGAAAAGGTTGAAATTGCAAGCTTCAACCAAAAGAATATTTGAGATGGGTAGGTCATTGGATATGTCAATTTTACCTATACCGATTAACTTTCGCTTGGAGTTATCCCCAATGTGATCTTATGGTCGGGGTTCTTCTCCTCTTCTAATGAGGTGAACATACGAGAGGAGCCGGTCATATGTTGAGTGCAACCACTATCGAAGATCCAATGTCGACCACCGCTCTTGTAGTTCACCTACACACACGAGATTAAGCTTGAGATTTAGGTACCCAAAACTTCTTCTTGGGTCCTTTAGGGTTAGTCATCAAACACTTGGACACCCAAATAGCTTTTACATTTTTATCATCTTTGAGAGCACCAATGTACTTAGCAAATGTGGAGCCGTTCCTTTTTAACAACATGAAGCTAGCATTTAAAACTTAAGTTTAAGACATGAATTTTGATGATCTAGCTAAAGTGCAAGCAACGGCTCTATGATCTTTACCCTTACACAAATGACAATGAGTGCTCGTCTTGACAAAAGTGAGCTTGGGATTACCCCAACCGTCCTTGGGCAAATCCCCAGGGTTGAACCCCAAACCATGCTTGCCCAAGGTATGCCTTTGCTCCCGAAGCACCTTGTCAAGGTTTGAGCTCCCAACAATTAATTTAGCCAATTTAATATCTAATTGCTCAATTCTATCCTTTAAAATCAAGTTTTTTTAACTAGCTCATTGGAACAAGAAGTAAAACCACAAGTACCCAAATTATATATTTTTTCAAATAAAGGTGTGGTACTAGTGGATGTTGAAGAGCTAGCATTAGGGGTGATGGTGGGTGACAAGGCCAAGGATGTGTCAAGTGACATGCTAACGGGCCCATTAATAGTGTCAATCAAATCGCAAGTCACACCAACATCGCATCTAATAATTGAGAAATCATTAATGGCATTGTCATGATTACACTTAGTCATAGCTTGATCATTTTCTTGAGTTTCAAGTTGACAACTAGAGCTTCATAACCATCTTCTAGAGATTCATGTTTTCAAGCAAAGTTTCAAATTCATTAACAAACTCTTTATGCACCTTCATCAACTTTTTGCACTTAGATTTTTCTTTCTCTAGAACATTGTTTAAATCATCAATTAAACGAGTAAGCTCAACTAGAGAGGGTTTTTCATTTGTTACCTTATCTTTTAAAGCCATAAAATACATTGAGGGTGGAGATTTGTTGATGGCGACTCCGGAGACTTTGGTGATATTAGATTCATCCTCGGATGTGTCCGCCCAGGATTCTTCATCATCGGTGATCCACTCCCCAATGATCTCATTTTGTATGTCGGCCATTAGACAAAGTCTTTGTTTAGGAATAGCCGATGGATCATTTTCCTTAATGGCGAGTCCAGCTAAACCGTGAGATCTTGTGTCTTCTTCTTCATCGGATGATGAGGATGACGATGAAGAGCTTGAGCACTCCTTCTTTTTTGACTTCTCAACTACAAGAACCTTTTTTATCCTTGAACTTGTTCTCGCTCTTGCGATAGTGTCTATGCTTCTTCTTGTCATCTTCATCTCCCTCTTGATTTCTAAACTTGCTTTTGTTCTTTTTGTTCATGGGACAATCCGTCGCCAAGTACCCTTTCTCTCCACACTCATAGCATCGTATTTCGAAGATAGGTTTTCGCCTTGATGATGAACCACCATTCCTAAATGTCATCCTCTTGATTAGCTTTTTTGAGCACTTAACTAGAAGAGTTAGCTCCTCTATTTCCGGAATGCCATCATCGGAGGAATCATTATCACTTTCTTCAATCTTCTTCTTCTTTACTTTCACTTGTGCGGGAAGAGCAATAGTCTTCTTAGCATGAGGAGAATCTTCATAACCATTAATCCTCATCTCATATAAAGCAAGCTTTCCAAAAAGCTTAGTTGTAGTGAGAGTTTTTAACTTTTTGCTATTTTGGAGCATAGTGACAAGTGGGTTGAACTCGAATGGAACGATATCGAGAATCTTCCGGCAAACATCAATATCCTCCATGGGCTTGCCACACATGCCGATGTCGTTGGTGATCGGGTTCAACCTAGAGAACATATCATTCACACTCTCATTAGGTAGCATCTTGAAATGATCAAATTGTCTCCTAGCAAGAGCTAATTTTTCTTTTACTAACTCCGAGCTACCAACATGAATTTCTTTCAAAGTTTTCCAAATTTCATTAACTTTTGTGAGATTGCTAATACGATTGAACACATCAACAATCACATTGGAAAGTAAAGCATTTATAGTTATGCAATTGTATCGCCGATATTCTATCTCGACGGGAGTGAGGGACAAAGGATTCATGGGAGACGGATAACCGGACTCACAAGCAATGCAAACATCATAGCTAAGAGCTTCTAAATAACATTGCATTCTAATTTTTCAATGGGAGTAATTTGTGCCATCGAAAGTAGGAGCTTTTCCTATGTCAATTTTGGCCCCCTTCTTAGTGGTCATCTCCGAGCGGTTAAGTTACAACGGGAGAACCTAAGCTCTGATATCACTTGAAAGGAACTTTACGGTCAAGAGGGGATGAATAGGCAATTTTTAATTTCTTTGTGTTGTACTTGATTAAGCAACAAGATTAAGAGTGACCCAAAACTAGATTCTAGTGTCCTATGAAGCGGAAGCAAATTGAACGGCACGCACTAGCAATCTATTTCATCTCACCAAATAAATGAAGCAATTTAAGCTTGAAGTAAATGCGAAAGTAAATGAGACAAGAGAGGAGACACGGTATTTGTTTCACCGAAGTTCGGAATCACCATTCGTACTCTCCGTTGAGGCTAGCCCTTGCGCACAAGGACCGGCTCCCTCTTGAGCCACACGCCTCGCTTACTCCCCGGTAGTCGTTCCGCCACTCCGGCGAGGTGAACTCCGTCACCTTCATACTGACTCGAGAGTAGCCACACGCCAAGGCCTACTCCCAAGCCCACACCTCCAAGAAGAACACCGTCTTCAAGAGTAATAAGCCCGAATCGCCTCAATCATGTCAAATCGAAGGACTTCCATGAAGCTCGGTTTCGGGGAAGGTAGGCGGTGGATGAATTGGTGGAGGAATGGCTCTAGAACACCCCTAAGATGTGTAGATGTTGGCTATAGGTAAAGTGGAGCAACAAACCTCAGTAATGGCTGCCTACCCAGGTCAATAAATACCCCCCGGAGAGGAACTAGTCGTTGGAGCTCGGGAAGACCCCAAAAACTAGCCGTTACAGTACCGTCGGACCC
>SPJY01019942.1:1149588-1340917 GCA_005191435.1 Raddia distichophylla | reverse complement strand
AACACCACCGTATTTCTCGCCGGACTACACCGGTACAGAGTCTTGGGCATCGACTACGACACGCACACGATCACCCTCGCCGACACCGATGTGGACGCCTTCATCTCAAGCAGCAGCTGCCCGCGGATCCACAACCTCACCATCGACACCAACAGCTCCGAGCTGAAGCTCACGGAGTCCGACTCCAACATCACCATCCTCTACAACTGCAGGAAGAACGCCTCCTCGGCCTCGCCCTCTGCTCTGGAATTAAGCCTGTGCCTGCAAGTAGAGCCAGGATACAGCAAGAGCTCGTACGTGTTCCCGGATAATGGAGTCACGGGCGAAGCGTACGAGTGCGAGGAGGTGGTGGTGGCGCCGGTGCTGGAGATGCACAAGAAGGGCATGTTTTCGGAGTACGGCCAGCCTGCGTTGAACAGGTCGTTCGAGGTGCTGAGTGGTGGGTTCCAACTGAGCTACAACCCCTACACGGAGCAGTGCCGCAGGTGCGAGCGTTCCCAAGGATGGTGCGGCTACCGGCGCAACCAGACGCTCGGCGCCGGCGGGATGATGGGCTTCACCTGCTTCTGCTCCGACGGCCCGGCCACGGACCATTGTGGCACAGGTATGCCTCCTAGATCTCCTCCTGCATCTGTACTTCTCTTTGGTGTTTTGCTTGCTTCGGATTTCGTTCACAATGTGGGGGTTCCTTCATTTGTTTTTTAGGCCGTTTTATAGCGCTGTTCTTTTTACTCTCCTGCGAGCAACTCACCTAAAGCGAATCGACTAGCCTGGACATCGAAATGAACCGTAATGTAATCGGCAAACGTGATCGACTTCCGGAAGAAAGCAGTGCATCAAGTAGCTGCCCCGCGCTTGTTTACTTCCTAGTTCGCAGCTGCTTGAAGCAATCGAGTCTTTGCCCGAAATTTTCTAATTTGTTACACACTGGAACTTTACAGCGCCTCGCGTGAGGCCTGTTTCGTAGAATCCTTGAGCGGCTTTAGACCATCCGAGCCATTGAATTTGAACGCACCAATTCCTAACCGACGCATTCTGTATCGCTAGTTTCATGCTTTCATGCACAAGTGTTCCCCAATCCCAGTGGGCAACGGAGGCAGAGGGCACAGAGCACGGGCAAGCTGAAACCAGGGGCTGTCCTGTCCAGTCCTGCTGGTATCAAAATCATTGGCAAAATGGACAGCTCGACAGTCGACAGAGCATTAACGCACGTCGTTTTCCAGCGGTGTTTTCGAACGGAAAACTGGTGGTTTACTACTACAGTACTACTAGCTAGCGCTACATAAATTGGCTTGCAAGCTTTGGGTTCTTGACTTCTTGGTAGCCGGAGAGCGATCTTGTCCTACGGTCCAGTATACGGATCGATAGCCCATTGGTGTCTCTTCGCCGTGTTGAATGGAGCGGTCGCCGGTTGCTTCCGTCGTTTCACTCGTTTGGTGGTGATCAGACTCCAGCCAGTGGACCAGAAAGCTGCGGGGCCTCCTCCCTTTTGATCTTTTTATACTGACGGAGTTTGGAAAGTTGAGCGATGCAAGTAAACTGGACAGTGGAGGATATTTGTTTGGATTCATTGGACACGCACGACTCCCTTGCGAACCTCTTCTGTTCATACTGACTGTCGCGCGCGCCCGCCGTCGCGCACCAATGCCAGTGCGACAAATAAGACTGCCTCTTAGTTTTAGTTCTGATCGTAGTTGGAAAATTTGATAACCTTTAAAAGTCGTATGAAAAGACTAAATAAATTATTAAAAAAATTAAGACCTTTGAGAAAGATCCTATAAAATCTAAAAAAATATTTTAAAAAATTACAATGCATGCATGGTCTATACAAAAATAACAACAACTTTAAACTCAATAAAAACTAAACTAAAATAAGAAATCAAAAAGGGCCATCTCGAGTCAATTATTTTACCATCATCAGAGAGTACATGAGATACCAAGTATCTAAGAGCATTGACAGCAGGATCTCTATATTCCGTTCTCTATATCCCTTCTCTAAATCACTATTTGTTTCCTATATTTCCATCATCTCCAGCAGAGTCCCTATCCACAAAAAGATATAAATATTATCTATAGAGTCTCTAAATATATTGTCTCTAGAGAGAGTCTCTAAATTTAAAGATTGAGATAGAAACCCTACTGAATAGGTATAAATGCTAAGACTATTCATAATAGTGTTTGAAAGGACCGAGATGACGCCTAGAGGGGGGTGAATAGGCGTGACACCAAATTCAAACTTCAGCTGCGTTGCGGAGATAGGCTCGGACTGTCCATGACACCCCTCGGACAGTCCGAGGTCAACTGTGAAGAATCCTCCCTAAAATCTTCGGAAATGTCCTGTACCACTCAAACAACAAGAATACCAAAAGCAATATCACAGGAACACAGGAGAGGTCTCCCTCGAGCACAAGATAGTAAATAGAGTAGAACTTAGTAAGAGAGAAACCCAAACCAAATGCGAAGAGAGACACGAGAAGTTTTATCCCGAAGTTCAGATCTTTGAGGAGATCCTACTCTCCGTTGAGGTAGGCTCAACACTGTAGAGCCCGAGTCTCACTTGACTCTATTCCTCTCGGATTTGTGACAAAGCACTCACCGAATATCACCTTGATTCCTTTCCTTGCGGAGGTGGAATCACATCCTCACAAACAATCCGAGGCCAACCACACCGCTTCGGTGGCTCACGGCGACGCCTAGCCGTCTAGGAGTCCTCAACCTCCAAGAGTAACAAATCCGACGAAAAACCACTCACTTGGAGGTGACCAAGATGCTCACGAGATGGATCAAGCTCAGATCTAGCACCAACCTAGCTTCTCCACCCTCAAATCAATCTCACAAGAGGCACTAGGAGGGGAGATGCTTTTAGGGTTCTTGGGTGAGAGAGTGAAATGAATCTGAGTGATGCGCACAGTTACCGTTTGCAGCGAGGAGCAGTGAAAAGGGTATATATATCTTCCCCCAGATCTAGCCGTTAAGGTACAGCAAGTGAGATTCGGACTGTCCGGACACTCCTCGGTCAGTCCGAGGTAGGCTGTGAATAATGACCCAAACAAAAATCATATTTGATATCTAGACGATTGGCCACGCAGCAGCGACACAACATGTAGGGCGACTGTGGGCACGCGAGCTCGTGGCCACGCAACGTCGGAGTAGGCAGCGTGGCCAGCCAATGATAGGGAATATGGCCATGGCAGTCTTAAGAAAGAGAGAGAATACAAATTAGTTCTTACTTAGAGGACGACTTCCTGAATTCCCAAATTCAAACTAGACGCTACCACACTCCAAATCGCCCGGGAAATCGAGCAACGAAAAAACAGATGGTCAACATCTTCTATTCAAACAGAAAATACAAAAAGGGTTCCCATCCCACCCCCTGCGAACAAGCTGATCCTTAGTCAAATTAGCTTTATGGAAAACTAACCACACAAAAACCTTGTTTTTCAAAGGCAAATAAGCATTATCAACTTAGGCCATCTAAGAGAACCCCCTTCCGTGCCACAAATGAAATCATACATATTCTTAACTGAAATTTTTTTTTCTAGAGGAACCAGATTTCCAGTTAAAAACATCAGCCTCATCTATAAAACTGACAGACATACACTCCTGAACCACACACCTCCAATCATTAAGCAAAATAGGATTAAGCCAACGTCTAAAAGGAAGTCTCTACTCCCTCTGCCTTACTTCAAACACTGAAATACTTTGTAACTCACAAATCCCAAACAAATCAGGAAATTTCGATTTAAGAGAAGAAGGTCCTAACCATTTGTCATTCCAAAAGCTCACTAATTTACCATCACCCACCTCTACTTCCCTACTGTACATGTAAAACTCCCTAGTAAACAGAATGTTTTTCCAAACAGCAGAATCCTGATTTTGCCTTTAATAAGAGATAAAGGTTTACCCTTAATATATCTATTCATCACAAAGGTCCTCCAAAGACTCTCATCCCTAGAATCAAGTTTCCACCACCATTTCAAAATTAAAATAATATTCATCTCTCTTAATCTCCGGATACCAAGACCTCCTAACATCTTTGACTTACAAAGCTTATCCCACCTCAGCAAATGGTATCTTCTCCTACTACCATTATCTTGCCAGAAAAACAATCTTCTAATTTTGTCCAATTTATAGTTCACATCTTAGGTAACAGGAATAGTGACATGAAATACATAGGAATACTTGAGAGAGATACATTCAACAGAGTGAGATGACCACCGAGGGATAAGCAAATACTCTTCCAGTTAGCAAGTTTCCTCTCCATCTTAGCTACCAAGAAATCCCAATCCTTCACCCTTAGTTTATGAAAACCAACTGGAACCCCCAAATATCTAATAGGGAAAGAGCCCACAGGGCAAGTAAAAATTTCAGAAAAAAGTCATAACTATGCCTTCCTCTCCATTTAAAGTAACTACCTCACTTTTATCAAAGTTTATTTTAAGTCTAGCACAACTCTTGAAAAGAGCTAACAAAAGTTTCAAATTAATTGCACCATGAATCTCTTGTTTCAAGCAAAGAATAGTGTCATCAGCATACTGAAGATTCACCAAACTACCATCTATAAAATTCTCAGCCTACCACCAACAAAACCTTTCATTTTAGCCAGCTTACCTCACTTTTATCAAAGTTTATTTTAAGTCCAGCACAACTCTTGAAAAGAGCTAACAAAAGTTTCAAATTAATTGCACCATGAATCTCTTGTTTCAAGCAAAGAATAGTGTCATCAGCATACTGAAGATTCACCAACCCACCATCTATAAAATTCTCAGCCAAACCACCAACAAAACCTTTCATTTTAGCCAGCTGAATCTTCTTACCTAAACCATCAGCCACTAAGTTCAAAAGCAGAGGAGACAAAGGCTCCCCCTGCCTAACCCCTAGGTAACTATGAAAATAATCCCCAATTTTCCTATTTATGCTCACACTTAAAGTACCATTAGTAACAATTTTAACAATCCAATAACAGAAACTAGGATGAAACGCTCTGAGCTCAAGACATCTAAATAAAAAATCCTAACTAACTTTATCATAAGCTTTCTCAAAATCTAGCTTTATTACCACCCACAAGAATTTTTCTTTATTTCATGCAAGACCTCATGCAAAAGGAGAATATCATCCATGATATCCCTACCTTTGAGAAAAGCATTTTGATGTTTTGAAATGATTCTAATCATCACTTTCTCCAACCTAACAGCCAGCACTTTTGTAAAAAGCTTGTAAATGGTGTTTACAAGGCAAATAGGTCTGTATTGAGTAATTTTCTCCACCCCTTCACTTTTAGGAATAAGAGTAATAACTCCAAAATTTAATCTAGAAATATCCATCTTCTCAGCATAGAAGTCATCAAACATAGACAAGATCTCCCTTTTAGAATATTCCAACACTTTTTTATAAAATTACACTGGAATTCCATCATGACCAGGGGCCTTATTAAAACCCATAGAACTCAGAGCTTTAAATACCTTTTCTTCATGGAAAGGGCTCAGAAGAAAATCATTTTCTAAATCAGACGCCCTCTCCTCGTCCACCCAAATTCCTTCTCTAAGATTCCATCATTGCGTCTAAATAAATTCATATAAAAGTTGGTTGCATAGGTTAATAAATTCTTATAAAAGTTGGTAGGGAGATATTCGAGCAATAGCTTCAAAAGCCGAAGCATTTGGCTCGAATTAAGCAGCAGCAAATTACCGATAGAGCGTAGCCACCGTCACATCACTGTGGAGTACTGTTAAATGGTTTGGTTGCAATCACCTGTGAACAAAGCCACCTTCGTAGCCTCCAATAAACTCTGGTTGTGTTTCTTTGCGCCGGCGAGCTGCGTTCAGCGGTCAGTGTTCCTGCGCGTTTCATGCATGACGCTGGCTTCAATGCATTTAATGCATGCAGTTAACCGTTGGTTGCATTGCTGTGGGCTTGCATGCAGTTCAACTTAGGTGTGGACGGCCTCTGTGGACCGAGCTCACGAACGATTCACTGGCGGGCTCGGCTTTTTCCTGTGCTGGGTACTGTAGCAACGCGGGAACGTTGACCGCTGAACGCAGCTGTGACGCGCAAAGAAACACAGCCTCTGTTCAGACTTCAGGAAGGCATTTCTTTTTCTTTCATAAATTACATGGTAGAACAGCGGAACGAACGTGTACCCTTTATTTATACAGCGCCTGCCCATTTGATAGACGCACCTACCTACGACGAAACACCTCAATTCTAGAGAGGAAAAAACCTAGGCATGACGCTGACGCAGCAGGTCGCCGAAGATCCACTCGTATTTGGCTTGCCACGTAGGTGAAAGCCCGCCATTCTTGTCATCCGAGACCTGTGAAAGCCCGCCATCCGGCGAGTCCAGTACTCTAGTCCACACACCAAGTCACCAACCAACCAAAATCGTCGCATGCACGGCCCTAAAAAATCAATGGCTCGCCGCTGTCTCGCTGTCTCGCCATGGGCCATGGCTCACCTACCGCGCTTGATCATCCTCCACGGCATCTTCCACGTGGTGCTGCTTGTGCGGGCAGTCCACCGGTGCCGCAGGACGCCTGGACGGAAGGAAATTCTACGGGCCTTGCTACGTACCGCTGTTTGTGAGGACTTATCTAGATGCACAACACGTGTCCATCAAATGAAATCAATGGCCGACACAAATGGGCTGCCCCTCTAATTGGAGCGGTGTGAGAAGGAGAGAGAGGAAAGGGAGTGTGAGAAGGAGAGAGAAAAGAAAGGAGAGGAGCGGGGCCGGGTCTGTTTGGTGGGTGGTGGCATTGGATGCAAGCTCGCTGACGAGGGCTCAAAAGGCGCGCGACACTCTCTCTCACCTAAGTGTGCGGCGAGCATAGCGGCTTGACGTGGCGAGCAGGGCGGCGACGAGAGCTAGGGTGCATTTGTTTACGATGGGGGAGGTGGGATAAGGAGGAGGCACATGTGGTGCACATCGGAGTAGGTTTTCCCGCCTTGATGATGTGTCTCCTATTGTCAGACGGCTATGTCAAGGATCGTGAGCAGTCACGCGAAAGTACTGTCCAAAAACCTAATTGCCACCCTCTCGCTGCTCACAAAAGCGTTTTCAGAAGTCAAAAATCTAAATCGGAGATCCCACGAGAAAATCAGACATGGGTGGTTAACTTTAAATGGATCGGAGATCCCATGAGAAAATCAAAATCGGACGTGGGCGGTTTACTTCAAATGGATAGATCTCGCAAGACAAATGGATAGGAGATCCCACGATAAAATCAAAATCGAACGCGGGTGTTTAACTTGCTAACTGAGATAATCACAAGTCACACGGTAATTCATAATACGGCCGCGCGTGCACGCGTATGAATGGGCCTTGATCAAATTATGGGCTCAATTCTAATGCTGGGAAGAGTGACTCGCTCCGGTCGTCCATTGCAATTTGCGTATGGTGAGCAACTCGTCCGATCAGTCCACGTTCCGGAAAACATTCTCGGTAGCGCGTGGATAGATGAACAGAAAGTCTAGTCCCTGTTTCCATCAGTCCACATCCCACAAGAATTGTCTGCAACCTTGCTGCACCGTTCCGATTTTCAGACCTTCCCCAGTTTCCGTGCATGGAACAGATTCATCGGCCGGCCTGTTGCATACCAACCTTCAGCTTGCGCTCGACGAGATTTCTGGAGCAGAGCGTCGTCTGGCCTCCCAGAGCGAGTGACCCCGAGCGCGTTCGGCGTTCGTGCCGCGCGCGGGGTGGACAGGCGAGCTAGCTAGCGTTTGGCCGGCGGAGCGACCAGGTTTTATCTTGCACGTCTAGCAAAACGTGATAGATCAATTGTTGTTGCCGCCTCTCCGTTAATGAAGAGATCACAATTCACAAGAATCTTGAGTTCATGACTCGTGAGACTATCGTATACTATGTATAGATTTTTTCTTCCTTCTAGCTAGACAAAGGTCAAAGGGTACTTTGTGTTCAAGCCGACATCACTAGGCCCTCGAAATGGAGTGGACCGGTACGTTGTTTGTTTCTGCCTCTGGGTGCCACCTAGCCATTCCTAATGCAAACTACGTTTCGTTCTAGATGAGTTAATATTAACCTTGGTCAAATTAAGCTAAAATTCATTAGTATCAATCCGAAAATCTATCTCTTACCGAAGAAAATAGAGCTATCATTATGAAATTGCTTCTGGCCGGGTGTCCGATTGGATCGGATGGCCTGGCCTTTCCATCCCGCGCGAGCGAGGCAAGGCGCTCAGGCTTATCCATTCCGCGCGAGTGAAGCAGCGGTCACCACTCATCCCTCTCGCACTGTCTCTCCCCTACACGCCCCACACATCCCGTGTCGCCGCCGCGCCCTCGCCAACGCACGCACCACTGTGGGCTCGGGCCGCGTTGCCGCGGCTGCTACCGCCTTGAGCTCACGGTGTCCGCCACCGCCGTTGCCGCCGCAGCTGCTGCCGCAACCGCCGTTGTCGTCGCGAGCCGCTGTCACCGAGGAGTCGCCGGGGGAGAACCGAGGTGTGTTCCCCTCTCTCTCCTTCCCCTCCCCCCTCCCTCTCTTTAGATCTGGATCTGGACACATTTGTTCTTCAAGAAAACACAAACAAACATGCAAAAAACGCAAGAACATGCCAAGTTTCATTAGTATTCTTCCAATGTTTCGTTACTTTTTGGTTGTTCATTCATGTTTCGACATGTTTCACCGAACAAAATCATTTTTGTTTCAACACAACTCACATCCATATCATATTTATTTTTCAAAAATCCCACATAAAAAAAATCTAATTTTTTACTACAAATCGGACGTTCAATCCGTAGCACTCCCCCTATCATCACCCCGAGAAACATCCCAACGTTAGCTAGATAATACACCTGTGTACCTGTGTATTTACCTGTGTACCTATACCGATTCAATTTGAGCCGGTTCAAATGAGATTATTCGTGATGGTTTTTTTACTAGACACGTGATAAACGCTTGCATGTGTCGGTGCTAATTACCAACCAGTACATATTAATTATAATATATGTGCAGTTCTAATTATCAACGGGCACAGATGTGTATATATGTGACGATTTGTATATTGACTTGGAACGTATAATCTATATATCTATGTCGATTATAACAACTCGAAATATATAATCTGTATATTTGTGGCAGTTGAAAATTAGCGCCATGCATTATTCTACTGTATTATTCCGCAAATTTATCAAGTTAACGTAACCTTAGGATACCAGGGTTAAAAGGCTTCGAACAAATTAAGATGTTTTTTTCTTTTTTCCTAGTGCATGCAAATGACTTATTTGTCAACAATTGGGAAGCAAAAGAGAATTTACGCGATTCAGTTTCTTGGGAAATTGATTTTTGGCAACCCCTTTTTTCTCGAGCAAAAGGCAGGAGAACTGACTTGAATTAATTCAAAAGGAGAGTTACATGGTCAAAATTTAGGGGGAAGGTTTAGACGCATTCCCCAGACGCGCGCTACAATTAACCTAACTTATTACAAAATGGGCGCCTGCTGCCACCCAAAGACGCAGGACCTCCAGGAGCAAAGCGAAAAAGGTCATCGGCGGCAGCTCCTTCGATTTGAAAATGCGATTGTTCCTTTCGAGTCAGAGATGCCATAAGGTTGCTAGCACAACCGATCCTAGACCAGGGGCATGGTTGGATTGCAGGATGTCCTCGGCCCACTAGGTGCTGAGGTCATCAGTGTGGGTCCACGTAGAGCGAAGTAGGCATGGGGCGTTGAGCCTGGAAGACAGGAGGTCCCAAATGTGAGAGGAGAAAGGACAATCGAGGAAGAGGTGTTCTGGGGCCTCCAGACTTTTGAGGCAGAGGACGCAGAAGTAGTTATTCGGCAGTCCCCTTCGCAGGAGGGCGTCAGCTGTCAAGACCCTTCTTAAAAACAGCGTCCAAGCAAAGAACTTGCACTTGGAGGGCGCCCACTGCTTCCAGATTAGCGCTAGCGCTGTCGGAGATGATCTTCCAGTGAATTGCATGCGGTACGCTGAGCGAACAGAGAAGTTCCCGTCTGCGGAGAAACGCCAAACGGCTCGATCTTGGTGGTTCGGACGGAGCGCAGCACGATTGATTATTTGGCAGAGTGAGACTAGCTCCACGATGAGATTGGGGGCAAAATTCCGCCGTAGGTCCAACAGCCAGTTGTTATTGTATAGAGCTTCGGCAATTGTCCGATTTTTTCGTGTGGAGGCCGCAAAAAGTCCGGGGGCCACTTCCTTTGGAGATTGCCTAAAAAGCCAAGCGTCGGTCCAGAAAAGAAAGGTGGCTCCATTCCCAAGAATCAACTCGGTGCTAGCTCTAAAGAATGCCGCGTCAGTAGGGTCTACCCGGTCCAGCGAGACGAGGCACGATCCGGGGGAGCCGGACTTGACTAGCCAAAGCCAACGCAATTGGAGGACATGGGCGAAATTCTTCAGGTCGGGCACCCCGAGCCCTCCAAGGCTAGTCAGGGAGCAGACGAGTTTCCAATTGACACGACACCCACCCGCCACAACATTGTCATTCCTACGCCACAGCCAGGCGCGACGCGGTTTGTCGATTTTCTTAAGGACCGAGGTAGGCGGGGAGATCACTGATAGGGTGTAGGACGGTAGGGGAGATCACAGTTTGTCGCAACCCCTTGTTCGTTTTGAGGTGGAAGGTGTAGCTAGGAATTCAATATAGAACCATTTTGTTTGATTCTTGGGATTGGGTACATGGAGAGAAGATAACTTTAAAAACACACGAGGAAAAAATTAGACACTTAGTTTAAAATTCTGATCTCACCGATATATATTAGCTAGTTTGGACTAAATCCTTGTCCATTGTCATGTAGCAGCAGGTTTAAAGTAAAATATAAGAGATAAAAATATAAATATTATATAGAAAGAAATAGGATAATGATTGAAAGGTGGATGAATAGTGGTGTTGTTTAGATCTAGTATCAACGTCCTGTTTTTCTAACAAGTATTATCATAACCACTATTTTGAAGTCATTGTAACGTCTTGTGTGAACCCGTGTATCCGAACTCTGATTGCTTCCTTCGTAGCTTACATTGAGCCATTTGACGAGTCTTACTTGGTCTCAAACCCACCGCCTTTGAAAAACAAGTTGCTAGACATTCAAATCTACTTCCATCACTTCACATGCAACAATAATCTATCTCACCCCGTGAAAATGTGAAGCTGGTCCCTCTCTCTCTCTCTAATCATCATGCCTTTGCTACCTTCATGATCATGATAGTCTTCCTATCTTGGAACACCATCCCATCATATAATGTGTAGAATGAAATCAGATTCCTCCTTAGTCTTGACATATGCTTCACACCTTGAATATCCAGTCAACTTCGTCTTGCACCTTGATCTTGATGGATCCTACTCCAATGGCACAATATATCGTGTCACCGTTCAAGGAAACGAGAATCACTTCAATTGATTGCTCATGAAAAAAGACCAACTGAATCCAACATGCACGCTGTGTTGACTACATATTTGATATTGAGAGAATACTATCGTTGCTATCCGAGTCACTTTAGCCATTGCTATATTAGCACCTGCTCCTTTTTCGGCCCAATCCTACCAATCATGGTTTGATCAACTCTCCGTCGGTTTCACCGCCCGACTTATTTGCCTCTGAAACCCTAATGCTTGATCTCAACGTCTAATTTGTTTGCCCCCCACCCCCCGGAAAAGATCCCTGACATGTATGCTTAATCCTTGCTCCTCCACCAAGATCGCCCGCATTGCTAAACCTCAGCTTTGATACCACTTATTAGATAAGCAGAACGATGCCATCAAACATCGTGACTGTGATGTCATTCAGATCTAGTATCAACGTCCTGCTTTTCCAACACTATCTAAACCATTTGAGTACCTTTAACCGTAACTTGATCTAAGAAGCCAGAAACAGGCATTACGCTTCTAGGGGAAACTTTACCACCCCCAGGGGTTTGTCTAATTTAATCGTTGATCTTCATAGAAGGGACCCATGTAGAAAGGATTGGAATTTGTCGATGTCCTGTACCAGAGATTGGGATTCCATTGTAAATTATTGAAATCAAATTAGAAAACTAAAAATTTGAATTTGAATGGTTTGATTCAAAATTCAAAATTTAAAACTAAACATCAGATTTGAAAACCAAATTTGTAAAAATTAAAATTTAAAGTATCTCAATCTTCATTTCTCAATCTCCGATCCGTCGACAAATCTAAATTTTAAATGATTTGATCCAAAATTCATATTCAAAAAACTAGAAATCAAAATTTAAAACCAAAATTTTTAAATTTAAAATTTAAAGAATCCCAATATTCAGTATAAGAGACTGATGAATTTTAGATTCTTTTTTAATAGACATTTTTTATGAATATTAATGATTTTTATTAGTCGAACGATCAACTTCATCGGAGGTTTACCGGTGTGCGCGCTAAGGCTGTCTCCAACAGGAATCCCTAAATTTGATACCCTATAGCCTCATATACAGGTTCCCTTTAAAAAAAAATATGGAGAATTGTATAGGGGGATGAGAGAGAACCCCTGTATATAAGGGGATGGAGAGAAAAACTCTATTTTAGGGAACGGAATAGAAAATGTTGTTGGAGCACATAGGGGAAGAATCCATCCCCTATTTTAGATTAGAGGATGGTTTAGAGGAGTCTGTTGGAAGAAACTCCTGCAGGCTGCAGAGAAAGAAGAAAGGAATAGAATAGCGTGCCTTTCTTCCGTGGACGTCCGCTAGCACGCCAGTCTCAACGTGACAGCGACAGGAGCCAGGTGAGGTACTTCCGATTTGCGTGGCAGCTGTAGAACAGGACGAACCGGTCAAGGTCAAGCAATGCATTGATATCACATATTCACATGGCGCGGCGCCGCCATGCTGTCGCCCTCATCGGCCACCCAGCCTTCGAAGAAACTCACCAAGCCGCCGCGACTTATAAGCAGAAGGCGGGCGGCCACGAACACGAGCTGGTGCAGCCACCCAAATTACGGGGGAAATGGAACTTTGGCTGGCCATGCCTCTCTTGCTGCGCCATCGCCTGCTCCTCCTGCTGTTCGTTTTCGTCCTCTTGGCTGCCGCTTCCCATGGCGATCCACCCGGTGACACCTACGACGCGTCCAAGTGCCTGGTGCAGAGCTACACCTGCGGCAACGTGAGCATCCGCTACCCGTTCTACTATGCGGACAAGATCGGAGTCGTCAGCGGAAGCAGCGGTTCCTACTGCGGCTACCCTGGCCTGGCGATCCAGTGCGAGGATGACAAGGCGCCCGTCGTGCGGCTCGGCGACGACAAGTACAGCGTCACGGCGATCAACTACTCGAGCCTCACCATCTCCCTCGCCGATCCGGATGCTCTCAAGGAGAGCTGCCCCAAAGTCGATAACAACGTGACCCTACCTGCACCGCCTGCCTCATGGTTGCATCTGCCCTACGGCAACATCATCGACTACCTCGTCTTGTTTCTCGACTGCTCCGCCCTACAACCGCCTAGCACGGGCCGGATAACCTGCATGAGCTTCGGTGCCCCTGAATCGTCGTCGTTCGTGGTTCCGAAGGGTCTAGTGCCCCAGGGGGACTGGACGCAGCTGAGGTGCCGGAAAGTCATCGAAGTGCCTGTGCTCAAGTCTGACGAGCTCAACCCAAACGATTCTGGATGGGGGAGCAGTGGATATGCCAGGTTTCTTCGCCAGGGCTTCCAGTTGGCATGGCAGGAGACGCCTGGCCCGTGTAAGCGGTGCGAACAATCCGGCTCCCGCGGACGGTGCGGCTACAACGAAACCGGCGAATTCATCGGCTGCTTGTGCCCCAAAGGGCGAGTGAACGCAACGCCGGAAGCGGTATGCAGTGCCGGTAAGTTGCAGATTCCCCCATTTCTTTCTTCCGTCTCTTCCTTCCAATATGCCCCTTCATTTGGATTGAGTTGATGGGGTTTCTTCTCTGCTGTGACTTCCTTTTTTGTCTGACATATGAAATATTTTAAAAAGTATGTAACATATAGGTTCGAAAATTAGCATTTTTTTTAGAAGTAGCAGTACCACACCCGAGGTCATGTCGTCATTGTTTTTTTAAAAAAAAATTAATTTGCAGTAGGGGACCCTCTCTGATTTCATTTTTATGAAAACGAAAACAACAGAGTTTAGACATGAAGTTATAACCATCCGCAGCCAACCAGAAGGTAATTAACAGAGGGGCCGTCCACCTCTATTAACCCCCAACTACAGAAACCAAAGAAACAACACTTTCCTGAACAGAGCACAAACAGCATCAAGCTAGCTGAACCACCAACAAAAAGGTTACATGACAAACAGAACCACAAAACCAACTCCCAGATGAGTTTCCTTCACAGCAATCTTCCAAACCTCAACACTTTAGTCGTAGATAAGTGGAGGAATTGGATTGTCTCCTCTTTACGGTCCTCCTCCTCCTAAATCCTCCTCAACGGCTCTCCAGGCCCTTTCATCATCCACCGTAAAGGGCTCTATCAGGGGACTCATTGTCCCTCTTTCCTTTCAATCTTGCAATTGAATCCTTACAATGCCTTCTGTACATCGCCACTGGGCAGGATGTCCTTTCACCGCTTCAAGGCATCCCAGCTAACCTACGTATCTTCCTATACGCCGACGATGTTGCAATCTTTGTGGCGCCGATCAAGGAAGAGATATCCGCATTGGCCCAAATTTTGCAAAGATTCGGCGCAATCTCTAGCCTGCGAACCAATTTCGAAAAGAGTCAGATCGTGCCCATCAAGTGCGAGGGGATTGACCTTGACGACATTCTCGCCGACCTGCCTGCGAGACGAACGTCCTTCCCTATCACATAACTCGGCCTCCCACTCGCCATCAAGAAGTTAAACCATGTCCACTTTCAACCTCTAATCGACAAGATCGCTGGTCGTTTGGCTGGCTGGCGAGGGCAAATGATATCAAAAGGGGGTAGACTCACACTGCTTAGATCGGTTCTCTTGCCCCTACCGTCCTACACCCTATCAATGGCAATTGCGTTGGCTTTGGCTGGCCAAATCTGGCTCCCCTAGATCGTGCCCCGTCTCGCTGGACTGGGTAGACCCTACTGTCGCAGTACTATTCAGAGCTGGCACTGAGTTGATTTTTGGGAATGGAGCTACCTTCCTCTTCTGGACCGACGCTTGGCTTTTTCTTGGAAAATCTCCAAAGGAAGTGGTCCTAGAACTTTTTGCGGCATCCACACGAAAAAATCGCACAGTCGCCGAGACTCTGCACAATAACAACTGGCTGTTGGACTTACGACGGAATTTCACCTCCAATCTCGCCGTGGAGTTGATCTCCCTCTGGCAAAAGATGAGTCGTACTACACTCCATCCGAACCATCAGGATCGAGCAGTCTGGCGTTTCTCCGTAGACGGGAACTTCTCTGTTCGCTCAGCGTACCACATGCAATTCATGGGAAGAACTTCTCCGACAGCGCTAGCGCTAATCTGAAAACAGTGGGCGCCCTCTAAGTGCAAGTTCTTTGCTTGGACACTGTTCCTACGGAGAGTTTTGACTACTGAAGCCATCCCGCGAAGGGGACTGCCGAATAACTATTTCTGCGTCCTCTGCCTCAGATGCCTGGAGACCCCAGAACACCTCATCCTCGAGTGCCCTTTCTCCTCCCACATTTGGGACCTCATGGCTTCCAGGCTCAACGCCCCATGCCTACTTCGCTCTGCGTGGATCCACACTGATGATCTCAACGTCTGGTGGACCAAGGAGATCCTATAATCCAACCTAGCCCCGGGTCTACAATCGGTCATGCTAGCAACCATTTGGCATCTCTGGCTTAAAAGGAACAATCGCATTTTCAAATTGAAGGAGCTACCGTCGATGGTATTCTTCGATTTGCTCCTAGAGATCCTGCGCTTTTGGATGGCGGCAGGCGTCCGTTTTGTAATAAGTTAGCTCAATTGTAGCGTGCGTCTGGAGGATGCGCCTAAACCTCCCCGTAAATTTTGTCCGCATAACTTTTCTATTGAATTAATTCAAGACAGTTCTCCTACCTTTTTCTAAAAAAAACACTTTAGTCGTAAATCTCCTTCAGTGGCAGCCTCCTTTCGATCCGCAGCCTCCTCCTTTTGATGATCCTAAAATTTTGTGAAGATTTTGTCAACCCCTGTCTCCATCGACTCCTTGTCAGATACTTTTATGAGACCTGCCCAATATTTGAACAAGAAGAAAACATGGTATGTAAATCTAAACCGGAAAAAAAAAGGCTATGAGTTAGAGAATCTAGCTGTTTGGTTTTTCAACATTTCGCTAGACAGCCACCAGGCCGGGAAGCTGCGACTGTCGCTCTTCCTTTCGTTCTTTCACTTGGTCCATCCCATCTTGGCCGCTTGCTTGCCTGTTGCCTCTTTCTGACGGTCCACATGTTTGATTCGACAGGGGAAAAAAAACATAGGACATGTTCAAAGTATGAACTTTCTAGCCCCTGTAAGCCTGATACCGCAGAGAAAAATGTTCAGGCAGAATAAGGCAAGAACCGAACTCGATCGGGGAGTTCGTCGGTGAGACCAGTTCTTCTCCCAATCTCGACGCCATTGCATCTTGCTTTGAAAACTGGAGTAGGACGAGGGCTTATTTTCCACGGCTGTCGTCGGTCGGAGCGGGACTGCTCTCCCGCGTTTTTTATTTACCTTTCAAGCACAGTACGCACATTTTATATGACCATATGGCTCGTGAGTGGCTTCGTGCTAGAGCGTGATGTCATCACGATTAAAATGGCGATAGCGTCTATTTGGTTGAAAACCAATTTTGTGTAACTTTGTCACGTTGTCAAAAAAAACTTAAGATGCAGTAAAATATGACATTTGCTGTCAAATTTAGTACATCAACTAAGCAAATTCAAAACTACAGAAGCTGACTTTTTGAGCATTTATACAACCAAATAATTTCCAGTAGCCAGTAGGGTTATGTATAAAGGCAAGGGATAAAACGGGAGTCTTTCATCAGGGCTTTTAAAAAGGAAAATTTTCACTCGTGCCACTATAAAGCCGACGTTTTGTAGAAAAACTACCTAGCTACTGTGTCAATGACACGTGGGTAATGGAAACTTTGTAATTTCTGGTTGCGATTTGCTCTTTTAAAAAGTTGTATTTTCTTTAGCTAAAAAAAAGTTGTCTTTTTCTTAGATTAAGTTTGATTAAGGATCAATTAATCAACGCTTTTTTATATTTTTATGTACCCAGTTGATATAATGTTGTTTGCCTCTCCTTGTAAGGTTAATTGATAGGAATATCTTATTCCACCTTTTTGTTTGGATCAGCCTGAAATCTATAGGTTATGGTTATAATCATTTATCCAAACCAAATGCTGAGCTTTCTCCGAATGATCATTTCTCAAATATTTCAAAGCCACTTCACAAAAATTCTTGAAACCTAGTTAAACCAAACATTCAAGCGTCTCGGAGCTGATATCTAAAGCTTTTGAATCCCAGTATTTCAGCTCAATCGTTCATCCACAACCACCACGACAACCACCAAAACAAGGAAAAGCAATGAGTTAATCATGGGTTAGCCGGGTTAATTAATTATGGGTTATCCGGGTTAAATACATTTGAGCATGTTACCTTAAACCATTAATATTTAGTTCCATGCCACACATAGCCACAATCTGCGGCAATTGTGCAAGTACGTGAGAGTACTTATTAGTTCAATGACACAATTGCAATATTCAAGGTTCAAGAAACTGCTAGATTTTCACGGTGTTCTGAGTTATTGAGTTGGGCTGGAATAAAATTCAAATTTTCAAATTCAAATTCATTGCACACCAATTTATTTTTTACATACCTGAGCCGTTTTTTTTATGGAAACGTATATAAATTGGTATCCAAACCATTGATTTTCAAAGAAATAGAATGATCTTCAATCCAAACAGATCAAATTCGCTATAGAGCATCCCCAGCAGCCCTCTATCCCACCCCTTATAACACTATTCATACATACATAAATAGTGTTTTAGAGGGTGGTATCAAATAGAGAGGCTATTGGGGATGCTGATGCATCTTTTTGGTCACCCAATGCAAATTTGATAAAGAAAAACTGCATGGTTTTTAGCAGTTTTCGCTGAAAGCCACTATTTGCCGAGGTTCCAGTTTGGAGAGCAGCACAGGATTGTGAGCCATGCTCGTCCCACCCTCATTTTCAAGCCAGTTTGCCACACTTGTATATAAAAATAAATTTGTTTTTTTTGTTTACCACCATAGACCTCCCTAATTCTTCCTTACGAGACATCACTTAGTGTCCACTCCCTTATTTTCATTTAATTGCTTGGTTATTGTCAAATGTGTTACTTTTTGCCATTTTTTGATAGCCAAGTGGTGAGCGGGCAAAGAAAAGATTATTTATCTCGGCATTTGTAATCCCTTCAATATGATTGCCCTATTTTTCCACTGCCGCATAGGTTGGTCTTCTTAGCTGACTCCTCTGCCTTCCTCCGTGTTCTTCTCCCTCGCCAATGCGAACAACCCATCTCCTATCGTCGTCCCAACTGTCCACGTCCTATTGTCTTCTCTCCCTCTTTTCGCCAATCATATCTCCCTCTACGTTGGATCAACGAAGCCAGGGTAGGTCGAGGTGAGCTCGATTGTCGGACACAATTATAGCAGCACACACACCTTGCCCTCACTGTAGGCCTCGCAAAACATAGTTGCATTGGATATCACGTCATGAACGATATAGCCTATATGTCATGCCTAGAGAAGGGGAGTAGGAGGGGGCATCACTGCTGGCTTAGGTCCATTTGGAGAAGCTCGACCTAGAGTTTGTTCCAATCAAGAGCAAGTCAGAGGGGGAGGAGGAGAGGGTTGTCTGAAGTGAGAGCAAGAGGCCTCTCCACCTGCTATTGTTGGGCGAAGGGGTAGGAGAGGGGAGGGGGAGAAGAGGGTTGGCTAGAGGGGAGATGAGAGGGTTCATTGAAGGGGAGGAAGAGAGGGGGCATCACTGCTGGCTTAGGTCCATTTGGAGAAGCTCGACCTAGAGTTTGTTCCAATCAAGAGCAAGTCAGAGGGGGAGGAGGAGAGGGTTGTCTGAAGTGAAAGAGCAAGAGGCCTCTCCACCTGCTATTGTTGGGCGAAGGGGTAGGGGAGGGGAGGGGTGGGGGAGAAGAGGGCTGGCTAGAGGGGAGATGAGAGGGTTCGTTGAAGGGGAGGAAGGGAGGGGCTAGCTGAAATTTATGTGTGTAAGAGAGAGAGAGAGAGAGGAATGAGGAAGGGTTATGATCTGGATCCTGTTTGTCGTGCACGTGATAATAAGGGAATTCTAAGCATTATGGAGCCCAATAAGTAGATGTATACTAATTGTCCTGACAACAAGGGCATAGTGGGGATAAAATCAAAATGTTATGGCACATAAGAGACATCACTAGGCAATGGTATGAAAAGGACTAAACTGAAATGCATTGACACCGAAGTTTGTTTAAATATATTATTGGCCACATAATCTATGCCATACCACAATTTTAGCAAGAAAATCATGGCATCTTGGTCTGACAATCCAAACAGTCAACCCAGTCTTTAAATATCTGCATGTTGTTCCTTATTCCCTATTTCGTTGCAAGCCAACTCGGTTTTTCCACATAGGGGTCAAGTTCCTAGCATGTCCGCGGATGGAACGTTCCATCTGCGAGAAGATCTGTGGTGACCTCCAACCTCCTCTCATGCCATTCTGTAAAAACTCCCTCAAATTTTGATTTTTTTTAAGCAATCGGGTACTTTTTCCTTACCTCGCCTTCTCCTTATCTCTCCTCCTCCTAGGCCGAGCTGGGCTTCCTCCGCCGCCACCACCGGTGGCCTACCGGCTACCATCTGGGCACGCTGGATTACCTATCGCGCCTAGCTACACACTGTGCCATTGAGCCGTGAGCGGAGTTGTCCGCCACCCATAACGCTCTGTTACTGGTCCCCCCACCCAACCAGCGTGACCTTGTCTTCCCGTGTTCGTGCTACTATGTCGGCCGCCACGAAGTGCTTGCCACGAGGTCACACCTCCTTGGTTTAGCAGCAGGGCGGTGGTTGCTAGCAGCGGCGGTGCTGGGTTGGGGTCGACTCAGATGGAAAGGAGAAGGAGATGAGAAGAGAAAGAAGAAGACCAATTGTTTTTCTTAAAAATGTTTTGCGATGTTTTTACAAATTTATCTTGTGGGGTTTGGCACGGATCTTGACACATGTCTTGTGGTCACAGATGTGCATAGAACTCCACCCCTACTTAAGCATTGTATTTCCGCGTAGCAAGCTGCTCTCCTACGCAGTACCATAGAACCTGCAGAATCATTTTTCCAAACCTTCCAGAGCATCTTTCCCTTGACGCCAACCCCCAGAGTCGCGACAGCGCAAGGACAGGGGAAGGTAACCAGGCGACTTGCAGCAGTGGCCGCGAGCTGGCGCGTCGCAACTCGCAACTACTACAGCCTACTTATCAACACTTGCCGTACGTACTTTCGGTCTTTCACTGCCCACCCAACCTTCGCCGCAACCTTGCCAAACATTCGGCTTATATACAGAGGCACTTGCCACCCACAAAACCACTGAACCCTCGAGCCAAGCCGCGAAAATGGCCAGATCAGCCATGTCTCTGCTCTGCGGCCATGGCCGCCTCCTCATTGTCCTCGTCCTCTTCGCTGCCGCTTCCAGCGGAGACGCCGCCGGTGACACTTACGATCCTGCCAAATGCCAGCCGGAGAACTACACCTGCGGCGGCGTCAGCGTCCGCTACCCCTTCTACCTCTCCGGCGCCGGCGAGGTGCTCCCGGAGTACGGCGAGTCTTACTGCGGGTACCCGGGGCTGGCCGTCACCTGCGACGGCAGCACGCCAGTCCTGCTTCTCGACCGCGACAACTACACCGTGTCGGGCATCAACTACACCACCCTTGCCGTCTCCCTCGTCGATGCCGACGTCGCCACCGGGAGCTGTCCCGTGGTCGACCACAACGTCACCGTCCTGCCGGCCGCCCGGCTCTTCTTCCCCACCTCCACCACCGCCTACCTCTTCTTCTTCCTCGGCTGCGCCGTCGGTCCGGGAGCCGACGGCGACCCCAAGCCGCCGCCGCCGCCTCCGCCTCCGACCATCAAACCGATCACCTGCGGCGGCGCCGACAAGCGGCCGAGGAAGTCCTTCGTGCTGCCGGAGGACGCCTTGCCTCCCAAGGATTGGTACAACGTGTGCCAGGCCGTGTACAGAGCGCCCGCGCGCAGGGACGCGCTCCCGGCCGACGCGCACGACCCGAAATGGAGGGACGGCGGCTACGTCAAGACTCTCCGGGAGGGGTTCCTGGTGACCTGGGTCCGGAGCTCCGGCTCCGGCGAGTGCAGCCGCTGCGAGCAATCCAACGGCAAGTGCGGCTTCAACCACACCGGCCGGTTCTTAGGCTGCCTTTGCGCCGATGGCCGGGTGGAGAGCGTCGGCTGCAGCACGATATCCGACTCCGCCGCGCCACCGTTCGGTAAGCCGTCCTGATAGAGAAAAAACAACCGTCCAATCCACTCGATTCATTAGCATCCGTTCACTCTAAAATACTAGCTTTGAAATTTGAATAGAGTGACCAGTGAAAGAAAAAATGTTTTATAGTCTAGTGCAAAGTGTGAAGAATATTTTTTATAGCAAAGTGTGAAAAAAAATTAGAGAGAAGGTTAGAGGGAGTAGCTAATCTAGTAAAATAGAGTGCGGGGGTATAGTGTTAAGTGCGGATTAGCGCGTCCGTCGTTCACTTCACTCCGGGCACTCTCTGTCGCTTGGCGATTAACTTGCACGCCATCGTAAGCTGTAGCTATAGCTAGCTAGCTTTCGGCACACTCATAAAAATCTGACGAATGGATGGAGCAATAAACTAGCTAGGGAAATATCTGTGTGTGAACTGAACCGAAGCGTTCAAGTACGTCAGTCCAATTCGCGCTTGCAATCTTTCTTCCCTCGACAGAGATGCGTCTAGCATTGAAGGCACTGATGGTAGAATGTCACCGTGCACTACTGCACTCATCGACCCATATGTCCAGGACTTTTGGTCACATCGATCACGTCGGTCTCACTCTCAGCACGGCCACGCGGAGAAGAAGATTAGTGGCTGCACCTGCACAACGACGCATCTCCATTTTCCTAGCACAGCTGCTTCGCACGGCCATGGAATAGTTAGATCAGATCTCATTAACCTGCGTTGATTGATTCATCTCTGCTACTTTTCTTGCCCTGTCTAGTAGTGATGCCTACTGCTGCTTCCTGATTAGCCCAGTGTCACATCTTAATTGCGCAATGGCTTCACCAGAAGAGCTACAGACTGTGCACTGCGCAGAGTGCGGGTTGCACTGTTCTGTGCCATCACCTAGCTCATCCTGGAACCTGACAACGTGACCCAGACCCTGGTTCCGGCAAGAGCTAATAGGCGAGTTAATGGTTAGGTAGGATAGATTCAGGCTTACTTATCGACACACAGAAAAGTTGACGTGCGCTAGTCATGTCCTGTTAATCTCAGAGGTCGACGTGCTATCACACTTTTCTGACTGAAGACTGCAGTATCTGAAGCTCTGAAGTGTCGTGTTGTTTGGCCTGCATCATCGCTGTGAAACTCTGAATTCACATTTGCTTATATTATTCTAAAGGTCAGACCGCCGGAGGCTGCAAGCCTACAATGCTTTGTCATAGCTTGATCGTTTAGTTCTCAAATCTTTGCGGTTTTTCCATCCTGTGTGTGGAAAATTCGGATTCGTTCTGTAGTTTGGACGATCAACCTTTGATCTGTTCGGACCACCACGCGTGTTCTTCGAGAGAATCCATCTTTTGAGACTATCTTAAATAGCTCTCGAAGTTATAAATAAAATAAATATATAGATAAACGCTATTGCTACTATTTCGCAGGCGCCTGAAATTTGCGATTTTGTACAAACAATAAAAGTTCTAGTAAGTTTGTACTGTCTTTCCACATTTTCATTCACTGAAAAAATGTTGTGAGATGGTGAAACTTTTAGCGCGAGTGTTGTTTGCGCGTTCTTTGCGCGTTCTGCTGTTTGTGATGTTGCCTGCGATCATCGTCCTTCGTGCAAATTACGAAACCGTGCGGACGCTAAAAGTTTCAGTAAATTTGTACAGTTTTTTCACTTTTCATTCATTGAAAGAAACATTTTAAGACGGTGGAAAAAAATTTGCAGATAGGAGAGGGGGACTGTTGCGTGGGGAACCGCGTGAAAAAAGTTGTTATTGCATGTCGCGTCTACAAAAAATGCTAAAATGCAGACGACTGCACAATAGCACATCCCATAGATAAATCAAAATAAGCTTTAGAACCGGGCCTAAGAGCATGTGCAGCAGCTCCCTCAAATGGGACTGCACTTCAAAATTTTTTGAACAAGCGCAGGAGGGAAACAACCAGCAAGAAGAAGCAGTGCACTGTGCTGTCAAAAATCGAATTACTGTAGCCATAGAGGCTCATTTGATGCCCCTGCTGGGGATACTCTAACTTAGACAATTTTAGACGGTGACTAAATATGCTTGGTATTTTTTTCGCCCAAAAAGATCGAGACCGAAAAGGAAGGCATTTTGGAAGAAAGATAATTGATTTTGATTTTTTTTTTTTACGCTCTGACATCATAGCGTTATTTTTCTCTTCTATTTCTGAGAAGATATAACCGTGTGGGCTCGGTGTCTTTGAAAGTTGAAACAATGTTTTTGTTTGTGTTTATGGCTTCCCTAATTTGCTTTTTTTTAGAAACTCTAATTTGCTTTTCTGATGTCGATCGCATACCTATAAGTGTACCTGTCATGGTCTAACTACAACTTTAAGGACTAAACCCAAGAAGAAAAGTATGCCGAGTACGCTTTGCTACAACTCTCTCAAGTCCTAGTGCTGTCACCTCACACTAGATGCAGCATATCTTCAAAAAGCGATGATTATTTCGTCAATAAAACTAAGAAAATGATTTAAAAAAAGGAAGATCATGCAAGGTGCGTCTTGCTCCACCGGTAGTAAAAGATTTTGAAACTTTCAAAGTGCAGGCCTTTGTTTATCGATAGTCAAAAGTTAAATACATTTATCAGAGGCGGACATGGTTTCCAGGTTTTGGAGATTGGCGTATGACAGTTTTACGAGGAAACAACAACTTGGTCAAGTTCCTCATGCTGCTATTCTTTGCATTACATAGGGCAAAATCGCCTGTTAGATCACTTGTATTTCAATACAGAATCAGAATAAATTGACATAAAACAATAAACCAGGCATTCACTTTTACTTTCTACATTAGTTTCTGACTTTTTTTCTCTTTTTTTTGAGCTTCTAATGCAGGATCAACAAAGAGGAATGCAACAATTATAGGAGCAGGTAACTACACATGACTAGTACTTGTGCAACATTTATCAATAACTTTATGCAGAAAATTTTATAGTTATCTGTTGTTGTTAGGTTGCCGCACAGGACCTGTTAATGAGCATTTTATCAAGCATAACTATTCAGCGTATATGACATGTTAGCTTTTGTCATTATGTGGGTGCCGTAAACTTTATTCCTGTCATTTACGAATGGGTAGTCCCTACCAATCATTTGAGAAAAAAAAATGGACATATCAGCTTATGTAGCTACATAACAAAAAGAACTACTTAAAATTTTATTTTTGATGCTTTAGAAGCATTTATTTTTTTAATTGCGTTCTTGATTACAACTGCCATAACATGCCAGTAAAATTGTTAATTTTACTTTAACCACTTCTCACTCTGAGCTGCACATTTGTGCTCCTTTCTATGACTTATGCAACGGTCACACCAAGTATCTGTGGTTGAATAAATTTGAGATGAAAAACCAACAAATAACGGTGATTTACATTGTGGTTTACATCTTGCAGTTAACCGGTCTGTACATTCTTCTTGGTGCTACAACTGGCTGCGGCAATGTCAGTCACTGACATGTTAGATCGCCATTCCCTTTTTCAGGTGTGGCCAGTGGATTCTCTGCCTTGCTCGTTGCTGTCGTGATAGCCATCTTATTCGTTCGCAAGAGAAAGCAGAGGAAGGTGAACTCATCTTCTAAGCTCCTCAAGAACAGCTGCTCCGGCGGGACGCCGCGTTCCACGCTCGGCGACGTGGAGTCCAGCAGCTTCCAGGACCCGCAAACGACGCACCTCTTCAGCTACGAGGAGCTCGAGCAGGCCACCGATTCCTTCAACGACAGCAGAGAGCTCGGCGACGGCGGCTTCGGCACCGTCTATAAAGGTACACTTGCTCTGTGAACTGTGAAGCCAAGCCCCTGCCGCCATTACAGAGGTGATAGGAAACACGAGTAGTTTTTTTGCTGCTGCCATTCTGCAAATTCCAAGCTCTGCTCGCATCTTCAGATTTGCCAATTGCCACAGGCATAATGTGCGTACTTAGACAAAAGATGAGATTTTTTCTGACATTTTTGTGTTCAGGATTCCTCCGGGACGGGCGCGTGGTGGCGGTGAAGCGGCTGTACAACAGCAACTACCGGCGCGTGGAGCAGTTCGTGAACGAGGCGGCCATCCTGTCCCTGCTGCGGCACCCGAACCTGGTCATGTTCTACGGCTGCACGTCCAGCCAGAGCCGGGAGCTCCTCCTGGTCTACGAGTTCGTCCCCAACGGCACCGTTGCCGACCACCTGCACGGGCACCGCGCGCCGGAGCGAGCCCTCTCGTGGCCGCTCCGGCTCAAGATCGCCATCGAGTCCGCCGCCGCGCTCACCTACCTCCACGCCGTCGAGCCGCCCATCGTGCACCGCGACGTCAAGACCACCAACATCCTCCTCGACGCCGACTTCCACGTCAAAGTGGCCGACTTTGGCCTCTCGCGCCTCTTCCCGCTCGACGTCACGCACGTCTCAACCGCCCCCCAGGGCACCCCAGGGTATGCCAAATCTTACTGAAAATGCACATTCGATGGAATAGTACCGTTACATTGGGTTTCATGAGTCAGTTTAAGCAAACGTAAAAGAGAGGAGGCAAAGAAGCAAACACTCTCTCCTGTGTCAGCATTTTAACCATTGCAGTGGCGTGGTGCATGGCAGGTACGTGGATCCAGAGTACCACCAGTGCTACCAGCTGACGGACAAGAGCGACGTGTACAGCTTCGGGGTCGTGCTGGTGGAGCTCATCTCGTCGAAGCCCGCGGTGGACATCACCCGGCAGCGCAACGAGATCAATCTGGCCGGCATGGCCATCAGCAAGATCCAGAAGTGCCAGCTCGAGCAGCTCGTGGACCTCGACCTCGGCTACGACGCCGACCCGGCGACCAGGAAGATGATGACGATGGTGGCGGAGCTGGCGTTCCGGTGCCTGCAGCAGAACGGCGAGATGCGGCCGCCCATCAAGGAGGTGCTCGAGGTGCTCCGGGGCATCCAGGACGGGTGCGTGCTGGACAAAGACGGGTCGGACAAGCACAAGGACGACCTGCAGGTCGCGCCCTTCTCCCCTGACACAGTGCATGCCCCGTGGGAGAGCAGGAGCACGACCCCTAACACTAGCCAGTGACCAGCTGAGTTCCATCCGTGCATGTTTGTTTGTAACTTTGTATTACCATAGCTTACTACTACTTAGAGCTGTGCTTCTTGTATGAGCGATGAGAGAGTTGTCCTCTCTCTCTCTTTCTTGCTTGCAGCCCTTGCAGGTGATGTAGATATGTGTTTTGTTACTTGGATACCAGAACAGAGGCAATGTACATAGAGTGGAGTGGTGCTGTTGAACATACGACGGGGTTCTTTCTCTATACATAAGTATACCATGAGATGGGGTACTAGACTAAATATTTGTCCCTTGATAAAAATATCTGTGAAATTTGTTCGGTAGTACTATCTCAATTTTTTCTATTTGACACCTTTGACTTTTATACACGTCTTTGACCATTCATCTTATTCAAAAATTTAATGCAAACATGCGAAAATATAAGTAATGTTTAAAGTACATTTAATGATCGATAGAACAAATCACAACAAAATAAATGATATTTATATGGTTTTTTTGAATAAGACAAATGATCAAAAGCATGTCCAAAAGTCAAAAACATCAAATTAAAAAGAATAGGTAGACTTATCCATCAGACACCCCGACAACTCATGTGTCCAGCAAAAGCAAAGTACGTGCAGCTCCAACCACTCACTTCTTTATCCTCTCTCTCTGGTCACTGCCGCCGCCGCTATTGTGTCATCGCCGCTACAGCTCACCTGCTCACAGGAGCCATCGTCTCTCTCTCTCTCTCTCTCTCTCTCTCTCTCTCTCTCTCAACATATCTCTCTCTCTCTCTCTCTCTCTCTCTCTCAACATATCCTCCCCCGTGCCTTTAATCCACGTTTCTCTCTCTCAACATATCCTCTCTCTCAACATATCCTACCCGATGAGCTACGTGGCTAGATTCGACAAGCATGACGGGCACTCAACAAATTTGAGGAAAAGGGTGAAGAGACGTGTGCCACAATTTTTATCCTTTAGAACATCACACTTAAATGTATGGAACATTCGATATTTCTTCACAAAAAAACATCACTTTTGTTCGTGCGAAACATCTAGTTTTGCATTGGGGTAGATGATTCACTGAGGAACATGATGTTTTCATTAGGTTTTTTTTTGCATGTTTCATCGGTTCTTTTGGTATGTTTTAGTTTTTTTGGCATGTTTCAATGATTCTTTTAGCGTGTTTTAATATTGATCGACTGTGTTTCAGCATGTTCCATTAGATCTTTTATCATGTTCTATCAGCTTTTTTGGCATATTCCAACAGTTTTATTGACATGTTCTAATAGTTGTTTTGCCTTTTCGATTACGTAATGTTGCATGTTCTATCAACATAACAAAATGTTTCAGTAGTACATTATGTATGTTTTGGCAACACATTGTATAAGCTCGGAACAAATTGTCTATATTTGATTTTTCCTCTGAAATTATACATCGAGCAGTAATAGGATTCATATTTGTTTTATAACATAACTTTTTGTTACTTTTACAAACAACTATGATATAAAACCATATTGAAAGTCATTTATTAGGAAGAATGAAAAATAAAGAGGGATTTTACAGCTTTGGTACCAACTTAATTAGGGATAAATTGGACATTTAGAAAAATATCTCACTCCTCTCTCCTCAACCCCTAGCCGCCGCCAGAGCACGACAGCGTCACTGCCGTCATGGGCTGATACGGAGAAGATACGACGACGTGCGTGTGGGGCGCACCGATGGCTGGCACGAGCTGAGCGGCAAGAGGCAAGGTGGCCTTGTTGCGGCATTAAGCCAGTGGAAGGCAATGTGGCACAGAGCAGGGTAGCATGGCGCTGGACAACCTAGCCAGCGGACGAAGGTGTGGCGTGGGACGGGACGACCTAGCGCAAGATGTAAGTACAGATGCAAGTGAGTTGTTTTGCGGGTATCCACAAACACGCTTATTTCACTAAAAAGACACTAATCACTGTAAGGCTTAGTGTATTTTAATAAAGTAAACGGGTTCGTGGGTACCCGCAAAGCAACCCACTTGTATCCCTATACGCAAGCGAAGAACAAGGCAGCATAGAACATGGAGTAGCCAACAACAGTGGGAGATGACAAAGGATGGGCCAACAAAGGGTAGAACACCGACTAGCAATGAATTAAGAAAGAGAAGTGGAGAAAGAAAGAAGGTGATGAAATCACTGTTTTGCCCTTTAGTGTAAAGGTAACAAAAAGGAGAATGCTACGCGTCAGGCGTCCGGATGGAACGGACAAGTCCACACGCGCGCTTTTGGCTGGGTGACGCGTTCCTCACGGCCACGTGGGTCAGTGTGCAAATCGATCACAAGTACGGCGAGCACTGTGTCTGGGCACCCCGCATCGCGATCCGGATCCTTTGCCTTTCGGGGTCAAAAGGCACCGTGCCTTTTGAACTAAGCCGCGAGCGCTCGGTCAAACGAGGCAGCGAGGCGCGAGCTCACGAGCGCAGCGCAACGAAGCAGGCCGAGCGCAGCGCAGCGGACGAGCTGGCAGGCCGTGTATGGGCCTCGCGCCAAGCAAATGGGCCGAGCCGCGCGCTGCCTCCCTGCTCGCGTGTGTTGCGCAGGAGCAACAGATGGGCCGCGAGCGAAGCGAATTTCGGCTGTTGGATCTCCATCCAATGGTCCATAAGAGCCATAACTGAAACGTTTTTCTTCACACTGAAACACAAACATACAAGCTATAGAGAAAGCTGAAACTGAACACTTCAAATTAGATCATGAAATGATCATTTAGGATGCACAAGAGCACAAATATAGCTAAAATGGATTTTCAACAGTATTATGGATCTTTTAGCACAAATAGGAAGTCTAAAAATGTAGTAATTTGGACGAAATTTTGATTCAAACATAGTATTAGTAACTACAAAACCACATTGAACTGGACAGTGTGCCAAAAGATTCAATCTAGCACTTCTTCCTGGCAGGGTGCTTTCAACCCAACTAGCACCTCACAAGTGATCAGCATTATTGGACCCTCCCTACATGAGAATGAATTACTGTGATTAGTATTTCGAAGAAAATAAGAAAACATGAATATACTAAGAGATTAGTATTTACCATCAATAGTTGCATGTAACTTCCGGTGAAATCATTCTCTTCTAAGCAATCTTGGCTATTTTCCATCGATTGATGATGGTGGATGTTTTCTTTATTGGCATCTCCCTATAAGTGACAATTAATTTTTTGTCAATATTCTAGTGTAACATCAAATTGAATAAAAGAGTGCAATATATATTATAGAACACAAACCTTTGTAGTGATTTGTTTCTTTTTAGTTAGTTGATGTTTTTGAACCCAATCTCTGTTTCTCTTCGAGTCCTCTTTATAACCTCTTTCTTCTTTAGACCAACAGTGTGTGGTATAGTATGGGATACTTGAGAGATCTCTGTAGCTCCATCTTCATTATCATTGTCATCTGTAAGTTCTTTTATTTTTTTTCCTCCACTACTCTCGACAAGTTATCATATGCATTATCTAGTAGCATGACACACTCAGGATAATCAGAAGCACGAGAGGACAATGCATTGAACTTGTGAAAAAGAAGCTGGTAAGAAAGTGAAGCTTCTAGCTTCGGATTTTCCAAAACATTTTTGCTATTAGCATCTTGAACAACAGAGCTACGCACTCCTTTTGTCCATCGTTTGAGAACATAATTGTGAGACAATTGTTTTATATTCATCAAATCAAGAACTTTTAATGCATGGGCATATAATATCCCAACTCTCTCAAATAGACGGTAGCTACATGAAACCGTTGGCCCCTCCATGGAACATACAACCGTTTTTTCTTCTTCCACATAAGATTCATCACCAAAAATTTTCCATTCCAACAATGTACTCATTGTTATTAGTCGATGGTTTTGTATAAGCTGTAAGAGATCTTTCATATTCATTTTAAAAAGATCAAAATATTGGAGGGGTGTACATCTTACTTGCTTGCACCAACATTGGTGTCCTCATATGTAATCGTGGTACTTTCTTCCTCGAGTTATACTCAGATTGTAACTCTTTATCTCGCTTTTCTTGCACAACCCTGTCAAAGTGGTGAAAAAACCGAGGAATGTCCAACTTCACATTCAAATAGCTTTTGAAATTGCTATTGAAACTCTCACTTAACTGTGTGCTTCGCATTCCCAAAGTGAATACACCCTTCATATAGCATAATGCCTACTTTTCTTTTAACTTGTACATGATGTCCAGTCAATTTTTCTTCAGAACCTTGCTTCTCATGCCATTGAAGACTTCCTCAAATATTGCACTATCCTCATGCTCATACATGCAAGCTCTGAAATCACTAAAAATACTTGACTCTTCAACCATGTGACGGTTTAAATTCTTGATTGCTTTTTTTCCAATATGCCAAGTGCATAATCCATGTCATGAATTAGAAAGTACCTCACCGATGGCTTTTCCCATTACAGCATCTTGATCGGTAAAGATGGTCTTGGGAGCCTTCTCACCATGGCTAGTCAAGAAAGTCTTGAATAGCCATTTAAAAGAGTCATAGGTCTTATCATACATGAGGGCAGCACCAAGATAGTGGTCTCTCTAAAATGATTGAAACCAACAAAAGTACCAAATGATCGACAATTTTTGTTGGTTTCAAAAGTGGTATCAGAAGTAACCACATCACCGAAGTGTGCATAATCAATGATCATCCTAACATCTGCCCAATATATATTTGTTATTTATCCTTCCTTATTGGATTGCAAAGCATATTGAAATGAAGGGTTTATAGCAATTTTATTTTGGAAGTAGGCCAATAAACTCCCATATTCCCCACCCTTTAACTTCTTTTGACGCTTGGTCCGTACATAATTCTTATAATCAAGACATGTGTAGGTAAGATTGGAGGACCCTCCAACTTAATGGCTCGCCAACTCATAAGCAACTTTAGGCCTAATTCCAGAATCTTCGGCCATTTCAATTTGAATAGCTTATGCTTCGGTGATTTTTCTTTGTGAAGGCATTAGGTGTGTTGTCTCGGGCAAATGGAGAACATGGTTGTGCTCAAGATTGAGATCAAGCAACTTGTACAACCCTAAAATACGATCCAAGGTAATACCCATAAGAACATCACAACCTGTTCTTGTCTCATCTCGAGAAAGCTTCGTCAAATGATCTCTTTTGTCCTCTTTTCGAAAACCTTGCTTCGAGCAAACATATCTATATGATGTGATTATCTTGTCCGTTTCACTTTTATTCTCATACTTCTTCCTGCAGCTAAAGCCCACTTGACCACCATAGAATACCCAAAAACTCCAAGCTTCCTCTACACTTGTAAAATTCATGCCGATTTGAGGCCTCCAAGAAGGTGTATTGTTTATGCTGCAAAAATAGGGAATTGATTATTTACAATATTTGAATATGATAAAGAGATATATTGTATATATGCAAGTTATACATATGTTTGATATGACGAAGTGATAAAAAAATATGGCATAGCTCATTTACAATGTTCAATATGACAAAGTGACAATACAAAGTGGGCCGATTATACTAGAGGTATACAAAAGATATAGAATAGATCAAACCTACCACTAGAAAATAAACCAATTTATACAAAAACTACAGAAACCGAAAAAGGGATATCAAAATCTGTTTGAGAGAGAGAAAGAAATAGATCTCTCATCATACTCTAAAATTATTTTGCATGGGAGCTATAAAGAAACATACTCGTGCTGCTGATCTTAATTTCTTTTGCTATCGATCTCATCCACAGTTCCTTCAACAGTAGTCTAGCTAGCCATTGTCGCCGGCGAGCTGCTTGCTGAGACGCTGCTCGCGAAATGGTGGCGTTTTGTTTCTCTCTTTTTTTTCACCGCGCGAAATGGTGCTCTTATTCCCGCCTGAACTGCACCGAAACTCTGCGTGGGCAGGGAGCCAGCGCTGGGCTAAAGATCGCTCGTGCGCTCTCGTGGCCCATATGAGCTCGCGTGGCCCATATCGTGCGCTCGGCCTACTTCGCTGCGCTGCGCTTGTGAGCTCGCGCCTCGCTGCCTCGTTTGACCGAGCGCTCGCGGCTTAGTTCAAAAGGCACGGTGCCTTTTGACCCCGAAAGGCAGAGGATCTGGATCGCCCCGTGTAGATGTTGCAATGTGCATGTCGCACCCCTCTTCAAAACCGCAAGCCAAATGCATGTATCCGCACTCAATCCGATCCAATCTAAAAAATTGGTAAAAAATACAAACCGGTAAAAATATGTATGTTGTACTACTGTTGAAGCATGCATGATGTATCAATGAAACATGTTAAAACATGGATTAAAATCTGATAAAACTTGTCAAAACATAGCTGTAGAAAACTTCATGTTATCGCATGTTTCACGGTTGTTTAAAAACAATTTCACCGCAACACACACAAGTAAAAGATGCTTCGTGTGAATAAATGCGTGTTTCACCATAAAACGGTATGTTTCATAGTAAAAAAAAATGATATATCTTCACTTCACCGAAAAAACTGTGACATTAGTTGCGGTGAGGCCTACACCTGGAAGCACGCGGCCGCAAGAAAAATCGCGTTCATGCAGCAGCCGGACTGCGCGCAACGGATAAAACATGCGCGCGCACCCGATGCGGGGCTCTGATCCACCAGGACGCCCCACGGGCCACGGGGCAGCAATTTCGTAACAAAAAATAGTAGAAGAGAGATACCACTAAATGATAGCAATTGGATCTAATGCAATGAACGGCTCTAATCTATTCTATATAACAAAGGGCCTAACCAGCCGGCTGCTGGTTAGGCCACGCTTCTGCCTCCCAAACGTGCCACGTAGCACAGTTTTGTGTAGGCCACGTCACCAAAAAAACGACAGCCGTCCGATCTTCTCGCGAGATCAAATCCAACCGTTCATTCTAAACTAACATTTTTTTTAAAAAAAAAACTCCGCACGTTACGGAACAAGGCGGGCGATTTGCTCTCTTGGCTAGCTAACGAAGCTCTTATTTCGGAGACCCGCGCTCAAATCCGGCCTCCATCCTCGCGCAAAAAAAATTTTTATCGCGTGTAGGCCGCTCGCTGGAAACCAGGATGCACGTGCCAGGCTGTGCCATTTTTTTTCCTCGTCATTCTTTTATTTCGGTCGCACAAGGTTCGAACAAAACCAAAAAATCAAACAATGCATTTTTTTCGTCGTCGTTCTTTTATTTCGGTCGCAGAAGGTTTGAACAAAACCAAAAAAATTAAACAATGCATACACAAAAAACATTTATAAAAAGTTTAATGTTAGTTAAAACTCTTTAAATACAAATTTACAAATAATTTGTTATTTCTTATTAAGGGCATATTGCTTCTCGATTTTCCACTTTTCAACTTTATTTATGGTAGATAAAGAAACATATAAATTGAAAGTTCCCTAAACATGTACACAAAAACAACATCCAAAATTAACATTTCTAATAAATTAATGGTTTCCATAATGCAGACTTTTAACTAAAGATTTATTTTTGATAGGCTGCAAAAAAACATTCATAAAAAATTGAAAATTTCTAAAAATTAAACCGTCGCAGCAAAAAAACATACATAAATATTTTGATGTTATTCAAAAAATGTTTTAAAGTCCAAGTTTACAAATAGTTTGCTCTTTCTTTACAAAGAGCATTTTTTTTTTCTTGGTTTCCCACTTTTTGTTTTTTTATTTATGGTACGTCCAAAAAAATAAAGAACTAAAGTTTTCAAACTGGCTGCACAAAGAACATGAATAAAAAAGTTTGATGTCATGCATTTTTTTAATTCAAATTTACAAATAGTTTGCTCTTTTTAATGAAAGGCATATTTTTTTAATCGATTTTTCATTTTCCCAAGTTTTATTGATGGAATGTAACACAGAAAACATATAAATTGAAAATTTCCAAAGTTTAAATACGGTAAAGGTCCGTAAATGCAATAAAAAACATGGTGGAGGTACATAAATACATTTGAGCTTTGCAAATGTTGGCTTCTATAAAATGAATTAAGAAAGAATAGAAAAGTTTAAAAAATAATAAGAAATCCAAAAAACCCGGAAAAGAAAAAAAACATGGTGGAGGTACATAAATATTTAGTAAGAAATCCAGAAAAACAAAAAACCAAAAAAGAAAAAAAAAACTAGGATGCAACTGTGTCTTACAGAATTAATGCCACGCGCCATGGGCTCATAGTCACCGCTAGTAAGAGATACAAAAGGCATCTTTGGCACCAAAGATGGTAAGTTCCCGCAAAACAAAAGGACGTTGCCCAATATTTGCGACACATATTAGACCAAGGAAACGCTCCCATGAGCTAAACAACAAACACTACTGGGGCATCGAGATTCGAATATCTTGCTCGTGATTGCGTTAAGGCTTTAGACTGTGCACAAAGTGGCAGCAAATGTTTCTGTTTTGTTCCTGGTGATTACAGACAATAATGGTACACTTTTACATGATGGAAATCCTACTGGTGTTGCGAAACGGATTGATGGAGCACTTGTTAATTAACCGAGGAAGTTACCAGTACTGACATGTAGCTCTTTGATGGATGATAATTTATTCCAGCAGCTCCCTGATTCTTTTCTCCTTACAAACAGCTCTTATCCCTCTACTGCAGGAACGGTTGGTGTTGTTCCTCGCTGTACGATGTAATACAGTTGCTCGATTCCCATGGTACGGTATGCAGATACAACTTCATGAATTGTGCGGAAGATCACCAAACCAAGCATCTTCTCCTCCTGAACTTGTCGACATCATCTGAACTCATTCGTGGCTTCTCAGGAACATCCACTGTTTTGGATTTCCCAACTCGACTATCTAAGCTCTTCCGTGAGATCTGTGAACACTTTGTGACTTCTTGGGTTTTGTCTGAGCATGCTGACTCAGCATCTTTACTAGAAGTGTCATCCTTCGCTGTCATCTCTTTCAAATCAGTTTTTGCCGATTTTTTACCAAGGCTTGACACAAACTTCTTCAAGTGCCTGATGTAGTCAGGATATAGCTCAAGATTGCAGTGGCCACCACCACTTAGCCACAATGGCGAATATTTTACCTTGCAAAGATCCCAGAGCTGTTTTCCATGGGAGCAGTCAACAACATCATCTGATGTACCCTGGTACAGGTATTAGAATTACAGTTATGCCAACTAGAATATACAGATTCTAATATAGTGACAATTAATGACACTCTGAAACAGAACACAGTTATTCTACCTCCATAAATTTGACATCTGATGGTTCATTTACTACATTTATGTTTAAATTATTTTTCATGCTTGGTTTGGTGTTGGTGAGCATTTACAACTGAATTTTCTACTCTGCATAACAAACTCAAATATAGAGACCATTATACGTCTCCAGGTTCTGTACTTTTTTTTTCTGTACAGTACAGGTTCTGTACTGGTGCATTCTAAAAAAAATCTAAGGTTAATCACATCAAGGACACAGTTAGGAACCAGTGACTAGAAAAGAAAATGGATGTAGAACAACAAAACTTACATGAATGACAAGCACTGGACAATTTACCAAGCCAATCTTGTCAATATTCTACAAAATAGAGGAAGAAGATATTATCAGCTATTTAGCAACCACAAATATGGGGGAGAGGAAGAGTCAAATTTACCTTGTAAATGTCAAACCAAAATGTCCTTTTAACTGGATATAATACTCTTAGTCCAGACAAAATTGGACTGTGCAAAACTACGGCCCGCAAGTTTGGCAATCGTGAAGCAAGATCAATGGTTGGACCACTTCCAACAGATTGGCCATATAAGATAATATCCTCATCTGCAACACCATATTTTTCCTTGAGGCAGTTATATGCTGCTTCAATGTCTGCATATGTATTACACTCAGTGGGCTGTTCAATGGAAGAATAAACTGTCCATTAAGATATGGTCAGGCAATACATTAGCTTTGCTAAAGTTAAGGACGAAGCAACCAAATAAAACAGCTAAAAGGATACCTTCCCTGTGGACCTCCCATAGCCAGCATAATCATACCTACAAAGCATGTGGGGTGTATTAAAATTATGTCATAAAAATAATCCTAATTTTAGATGTTTTAATTAGTCCAGGGAACTAACTTTGGCCATAAATCAAGAACAACCACAAAGGGAAGTTAAAAAAATCGAAACACATTGCATAGCTCCAAAAATATAATAGGGTGGAAATTGAGCATTTCAAACGCAATACTTCAGTTGTCAAGCAATTGTGTTTCTATATGATTCTGAAAACACTTCACAAAATTCCATAGAGCTTCCAACCCAGACGTAATGATGTTGTTTAAGAAATGTATATACAATTTTAAAATACAAAATAGGGTTTAATTTCAATCCATATGCTACATAGCTATGATTATAAAAGGAAATATGATACAGCAGTTTAATCATCTTCACATCACACACGCACAAAGAAACAAAAAATTCTCCCTTGGAATCAAAAAATATAGCGCACATATCTGCATTCCAATCACTAAGTAAATAGGTGATGCACCAGGCAGCCCCACCAATTATGCCTCGAAATGCATGACACCATCTCCTCATTATCAAAAAAGTTCTTGTGTAAAACACAAGCTACCTCAACAAAATACATTATCTCGCTTCTTTGGCACACCTCAATGTCTAGCACAGTATTATAGTCCTATTCTTAGCTCATGACTAAGAAGTGATAGCCTGAAATTAAAATTGAAAAGGCTACAAAGCTCTCTTTTTATGCATCAACGAAGAACACACCAACTACTCATGTACTAGTAGTCCTCTTTTCTCTTAAAAGTAGATCCGTTGTGTCACAGTTTGCTCCACATTTCCAAAGTTTCCTTACCATATAAACAAAAATAATGCATATTTTGGGGAAGAAAACAGCAATACAAAAAAATGTTAATTAGCCATGCCTGGACAAATTATATAGTGGTAATAGTAAATAGTACGAGAGGGCAGTTTGCAACGAGTGATTATTAGTGAATTTCCGCCACAGCTAAATATTACCCCCAGTGTGTGATCCAAACATCTGACTAGTTTAATAAGTGTGCATAATTGCAGCAGCCAACGAGGAAATGAGCACATTAAATCTTATAATAAATGCACAGGAAAAATCACCAGGCGGGTATGCACCTTTCCCAAACATCTCCAGTAAGTTTGCCCCCAATGGAAACTTTCTAACGGCAGCCAAATCAAGCTTGAATTACTAACATAACAAGCGGGCGAGCTGAATCAGGGGAAGGAAGCATTACCCGAAGAGATTGACGCGGAGGCGGCGGCTGAGCTCGACAAAGAGGCCGTACATCTGCCCGAGGTCTGCGGCGTTGCCATGGGAATAGAGCAGCGTGGCGGAGGCCCGCGCGTGGCGCACGTACACCCCCACGATCTCGTTCCCGCGTCGCGTGCGGAGGCGCACCACCTCCGTGCCGTCCTCCTCCTCGGCGGCGGTGGTGACGGAGGAGGAGTCCCCGCCGCCGTTGCCTTCGCGCCGGCGCCGGCGAGCGGGGGGCCGGGAGATCTCGGGGATGAGGAGGCGCCCGGTGGCGGCGTCGGCGACGACGGTGTAGGACGGCGGTGTGGGCGGGAAGAAGGCGAAGCGCGCGGCTATGGTGGACGTCACGCCGCCCATGGTCGGCGTCTCCGGGTCAGCAGGGCCGCCGCCTCGGGGGACGCGGCGGCATGCGAGGAGCCGAGGAGGGTTTGGTGTGGGAAGAGAGGGAGAGAGAGGTGGGAGCTCACTACTGCGAACTTTTTTTTGTCCTCCTCTTTTCTTCTCTTCTCTTGCGTTGTGCGTTTAATTTTGTGAGTTTGTTTAGCTGGAGGGTTAGATTTACCGAGAGGAGCGAAGCGGTTGGCTTCACCCGGACAGGAATGTCGCGGATCGGCTGAGGCTACCAGCCGCCATGGGCCATGGCCGATGCTGCGGACTGCGGTCGTAGTTCACGCTAGTCGTTAAATAGTCATCCGTTAAATTGTACTAACTTGATGCCCAGATGAATCGATGGACGAATTTTATGAAATAATTATCGTTTTTGTATGTTGGACGGTATTCTGACTTATTGTAATAGGTATTGACTAAACCTATATATTATTGAGACAAGTGATACATAGGTGTGTAATCAATTTTGGGAGTGTCATTTACAGTGGTGGGAGTTAAATAGAAAATAGAGGTTCTCTATATAGACTATCAATATAAATAAAATTTTTACTCAAATCGATCTAAGATTTTATCCAAAACAAAGATGAACATATGAAAAATGGGGCCGCAGCTAGTGACAAAAAGAACCTGAGTAAACTTGTTGACCAGAAGGGTGTTGCCATAAGTTGTCACAATGATAACTGAAAAAAGTCATGATTTTATGAGCCATCTTATGGCAGGCTGCCATAATTAGCCTAGAAATAGTGAGTATGCAATATACTAGTAAATGATACAGTATTTGTTTATCATTGCATACCATATCTATCAAGGATGAAATCATCGATATTATTAAATAAATTAAAGTAGACAATGATCTATACTACACACATGGGGTGTGAAATAATCATGAAGAACAATAAACATGTATGGACTACCATTAAATAAACATCAGAGGTTTCTTGTTGGTTGTTGCAACTAGCAATTGAGGCACGTGGAGGGGCGTGCTGTTAGCAACTTATCCATTAGAAATTGTTGTAGTGTGGTTCCTTACCAGGTTTGTCAACTTGGACCGTGAAGGATTGAGATGTCGCCTAGAGGGGAGGTGGATAGGAATTATAAAAATTTTAACCAAAATTTATGTGGAAACTTTTGACACCAGACAGACCGATACCAAACATCGGATAGTCCTACATAAACGGAGTTTCCTATGAAAATTATTGAAGAGTTCAATATGCAAACAGAGCTAGGGTTGAATGGTTGAATCTTGAGCAAGCCTCACAAATCCAAAGGTGTCAATTGCACCAAAAGCCAATTCACAACAAAAATAAAGGCAGTAGCAAGCGAAGGAGCTGCCCAAATATAGTTAAGCTCAAATCACAGATGAATTAAGCTAGAAAGCAAAGAGAGTGGAAACTAAAAGTGAAAAGAAGACGTGTCTATGCTTGTTTCTCGAAGTTCAAATACTTGAGGGGATTTCGTGTCTCTGTTGAGGCGGCTAGGTCACTTAATCCGAGGCCAACCCTTTACCTTATCAAGGTCGCACCAAGACCACTAGACTTTATTTCTTGATTTTTTTCCTTCCGAAGGTGGAATCGTCCTTCACAAACTTCCCACAGCTCGTCATACAAAGCTCCGGTGGTTCGTAGGCGACCAGTCATCTAGGAGTCCTCGGTCACCAAGGGTAACAAATTCAGCGAAAAACAAGCTTGGAGATAAACCGAGTGTTCGAATGATGAAACTAGCTTACGTGGCACTCGATCTCACTTTTCAAACCCTTCACAAAGCTTGGAGTAAGAGGATTGAGGGAGGGGAGAAGGTTTAAAGCTCTTGGGAAGGCTAGGTTTTAGTATTGGTGAGAGTGAAGTGTTAACCCTAGCTTGGTTGGTGGGGGAGAGTGAAAGCACAAGCTCCTAGAGGCTTAATGTTTTGGTAATTGATGTCAACTGGGCCTCCGGTGATTGCTTCAAGGCTAAGGATCTTATTTGTTACTTCTTCTATTTTCCTTGTGTGTGTGTCTGTTTTCGGCCCATCCGGCCCATTGTCGCATGCGAAATCATCTTTGGTTGTAGATCCTTCTGAGCATATTTCCTATTCCTTTGAGAGTGTTCCGGGATGTTCGGTTTGAGTCCAAGGGTTTCCGGAGTGGCAAGGGTTCGAGAGTATTCCGGGGGAACAGCTGTCCGGGATTTCGTAGCCGCTAAGTCTCAAAGCCAGATAACTACTGTGGGTCCGAAACTTCCCGCCTAAGTGTCCAAATGTTCCCGCCGAGTTCACTAGTCGACAACATGGCACAAAACTCTAGACAAGACATTAAGGGATCGAGGAAGGGATAGCCAAAACGAAGTGGGGTGCAAAAACTAGCCCCATCGGATTGGGTCCGATGGATGAGCGTGCCAACGGCTAAGTCCCCAAATGCAACCCTTCTGTCGGACTGGGTCCGGCGACTAGGCCATCGGCTCCCAAAGACTAAGGCCCAGTTCTTTTTACCTTAATGGCTTAACAGCTTAACGATTTATCTACGTTTGAAAAGGCCATATGCTTTAAGCTTTTTAAGTTCGTTTTTTCGTCGTATTAAAGGTGGTCCTAATGTTTTAAAAAGCAAGTCAAACGAAATGAATCCGAATCTCGAGACTACCTTGAGAAGCGTTTGAAATTTAGTCATTTCAGTCGTTCAGCTATTCAGCCGTTAAGATCAGCTCAAAAGAACAGGGCCTAAGTCCCCAAATGAAACGTTTCATCGGACCGGGTCCGACGACTGTCAGACTTTGTCCAACGGATGAAACTGAAACTTGGAAAATTCAACCTGGGCCGCCCATTCTTAGGGTTTCGCCTTGTGCCTATAAATAGCAGCCACCAGCAAGAGGGGGAGGGAGAGAGCCTCATTTTGCAGCCACCACTTCCTTCTAGCCACCCTTGAGAGCTCCTCCCATGGTTGTCTCTCCACCCTTGGCCTCCATGTGTGTTTGAGAGAGGGAGAAGTAGAGAGGAAGGAGAAGAAGAAGGTGCCCCCTACCTCCTCCCATTCATCCCCAAGGTACTAGCCTCTCCCATAGTGTTCTTGTCCAAGTTTCCATGAGAGGGATAGGTGGTGTGAGGTGAGGTCTCCGGTCTTGTGCTCTTTGGATTCTATTGCCGGAGGAGATCATCACCGAGTTTGTTCTTCACCAAGCCTTCGCCAAGCTCTTGCCTCCGCGTGTCAGAGGCGCTCTCCGTGTGTCATGGAGAAACTCACCGTGTGTTGGTGGTCACCGTTGTGTGTCGGCGGTGCCCGAAAATCCTCCGTGTGTCAGAGGTGTCTCATGTGTTAAGGTCAAAACCCACCGTGTGTTGGTGGCCATCGTCATGTGTCGGCGGTGCGTGCAAACCTTTCGTGTGTCGGAGGTCGATGCCGTTTGTTGGTGTCGGGGTGTGAGAAGCTCTCACGTGTGAGAGAACTCGCTACTGTGTGAAGGTTTAAAACTCGCCTGCCATATGTCGATGAAAAGCTACCATGAGTGGATTGAGAGTTAGGGATGAAAGGGTCCCGACTTCTCGGTGTGATAAGTTTTCTCAACGGAGGCGTAGGTGTTCATGTGTTGAGCACCGAACTTCAGTAAACAACTCGGTTTGCTTCTCCTCGTCTTCACCCTTTACATTTTCGCACATCATATTGAGATCGATTGTGTGTGAGTGTCATCGAGCCTCCTAATAGTTGAACCCGTGCTCAATTGCTAGGCTTAGTTTTCTTCCGCTCTTAGAACTCTAGGTTTCCACACGCTAGCTTGGGTTATAATTTGGACTAATCACCAAAGGAAATCAAAATTAAAATTTAAACTAGCCGATTCATCCCCTCTTTCGGCCAAGGATCCTTACAGAGAGGCGTAAATAGGTGATGGCCCGATCTAGTCACTGGATCAAAATTTACAGTGCACATCAGACATTCCGATGTTAAGTACCGGATAGCCCGCTTCAAAAAATACCCAACAATCAACAAGCTCGAAAACCTGAAAAATTGGACTCTCTGATCTTAGAAGCACCGAATACTTTGGTACAAATAAGTTAAATCAAGGGAAGACATAGTGCACAGAATCTGGAAATTTTGGACACTCTAGTCTCACAAGTACCGTATAGTCCGGTACCTTGGACCAGACACTTCGTTGAAATTCAGGGAATTCAAACAAAGCACTCAAAATCTCGAAAATCAAACAGGCTGCGCCAAGACTCTTTGCCGCTCCAGTACCCCTACTGTTGGTGATTAGTAAACGGCCCGTCCTGAGATGGGCCTTGGGCCGATCCCGTACGGACCCATCGCACGAGAATCCGAGAGACTGCTCCTGGCCATACTGGCGAGAGCGTTTAGCCCGCCAGCGACTGCCCCAGGCTTGACCAAGTCAAACCCTGCGGCACCGTATGCCTCCCGGGCTATCCTTAGCCCGGGGGGAGGTCCCTCGGGCAATCCGCTTGCCCGCAGGCAAGTACCAACAAGTACCATGTCCCACCACACTTTGTCCGACCTTGACCGAGAACGCACCGTATCTCCCGAGAGACATATAGCCCGGGAAGGGACACGCGGACAGCCCGTCTTGTCGTTTGCCCTCTTTGGCAGGCAGCAGATGGTTGTTACGCTACGCGACGCCCCCAACGGGTGGCGCGGGGTTGGCTCGGTCCAGTCAAGGCCATATTGGGGATAAAAGGAAGTGCTTTCTCCCTAAAGAGGCCCTATCCCCTAAACCGGCATGTTAAGACAAACACGTGCCCAGTACTAACTCGACCAGTTTCTCCCTGCAGGCTCGAGACCCGACAGGACCCTAAAACGAGACAAGAACCTCGCCACTAAAGTAAAGACCAGCGCGGGGCCCGCCGTATCAGGCTCGGGCGGACCACAGCGCCTATAAAAGGAGGATTCCTGGACATTGGAAGGGACGGCCAACTGAACACCCGAGATCCCTGACCCGATTCCACCTGATCCAAGCACAAGCAACACCCGTATCCAGAGTTTCCTCAGCGAGTAGCCTTAGCCTTTAGCCATCGTCCTTGTAAGCTCGGAATCGGCGCCTCCAAGCCCGATCTCGACACCTCTGTATTATCTTCCACCCTATAATCAACAAGACTGGAGTAGAGCTATTACCCGGCAGTGGGGGCTCGAACCAGGGTAAATCGTTTGTGTCTTTACGGTTTGTATTATTCCTCTCCGTCCTCCTACTGTACGAAGGATCTGTGCCCAAATCACCAAGTCGCACCAGGTTTAGTCCGGGAAGACCGTGCGGCCTGAGCCCCTGCAGGCTCGGCCGCCACCTGGGCTACTGAGAAGGGTTGTCGTTGGGCCTCACACCAACTACAAACTCGTCTGCCGGTCCACGGACCCGCTGCTCTTCAGGAGCGCGATTCCCAGACACCGACAAACCCTTTACCTCATCAAGGTCGCACCAAAACCACTAGACTTTATTCCTTGATTTTTTTTCCTTCCGAAGGTGGAATTGTCCTTCACAAATTTCCCACAACTCATCATACAAAGCTCCGATAGTTCGTAGGCGACCAGTCATCTAGGAGTCCTCAGTCACCAAGGGTAACAAATTCGGCGAAAAACAAGCTTGGAGATAAACCGAGTGTTCGAAGGATGAAACTAGCTTACGTGGCACTCGATCTCACTTCACAAACCCTTCACAAGGCTTAGAGTAAGAGGATTGAGGGTGGGGAGAAGGTTTAAAGCTCTTGAGAAGGCTAGGTTTGATTATTGGTGAGAGTGAAGTGTTAACCCTAGCTTGGTTGGTGGGGGAGAAGAGTAAATAGGTGATGGCCCGATCTAGCCACTAGATCAAAATTTACTGTGCACATCGGACATTCTGATGTTAAGTACCGGATTGCCCATTCAAAAAATACCCAAAAATCAACAAGCTCGAAAACCTGAAAAATTGGACTCTCTAATCTCAGAAGCACCGAATACTTTGGTACAAGTAGGTTAAATCAGGGGAATACACAGTGCACAAAATCTGAAAATTTTGGACACTCTAGTCTCACAAGTACCATATACTCCGGTACATTGGACCAGACACTTCGTTGAAATTCAGGGAACTCAAACTGAGCACTCAAATTCTCGAAAAATCGAACAGTTCGATATGCCTCCTATCGAATACTCTAATACTTGGCATCAGATAGTTCGACCCCTGAAAGTGCAAAACCCTGTGTGTTTGAGGATGTGAAGGGAATACATGTCTATCTTTTGCTAAATTTCACCCAATGAGCGCTTGAGACATCTAAAAACCGTTTTTCATCACATCCCTTTTAATAATACAGGTATCGTTAGACTCAAAATAAAATGCGAGAAAATTACAAGTTTAGAAATAATCAAGCTTCTTTTTTCATTCTCCTTCTAAGGGGTTCATGATGCTTTCACATAATTTGCAATGGCTATTAAATCTTCTCATAATCTCATTTAAGCCATTAGTCTACTAATCGTTTTGTCATTGATGACCAAAATCAACTAAGGGCTAGATGCACTTTCAGACCAAGGAAAAAATGTGTACTTTCCATACCAACAGGCTACTTACTCTAGATTACTTAATTATCTCATGACTATACATATATACAATTTGATTATCTAAAAATATACACATATACGCTCTAAGTCAATGCAGAGTCACGTACTCATACATCTAACAAATTTTTCTTTATCTTTTTTTAGAAAATGTGACATGGCTAATCTATGAAAATGAATTAAACAAGCGCCATTGAAAAAGCACGGCGTGATATGGCATGGTTTTTGGCAACACAAAGCATGCTAAGCTTATGGAAAATTCAGACACCCGCGCGCCCCACGCCACACGACGGCCCCACGAGAGCGAGCCCGCAGAGGATGCACGAATCCAAGCCCGCCACAATTTCCCCCACCCCCACCTGCGGACTGGATAGGAGTAGGACTCGGGGCCGGGCGCAAGTCCAATCCGCGGCCGTCCGCTCTTCCCCGCGTTCTTCCGCTCTGATCAACGCACTGCACCGCGCAGGCCGCGGCAGGAGATTCCGGCGTCAAATCATGGGCACCGCGGCACGGGCGACCACCCCCACAGCCAGCCACAGGAGGGTCGACTCGACTCGACTCGATCGCTTGACCGCCGAGTGGATCCCCAATCTACCGGAGCCGTGGCGCCGATCGACAACGACGACAAGTCCCCGCGTCATCTCTAGTAACCGTCCCGCCCACGTCGACGTCGCCGTCGCCGATCCACGGATCGTGCGTGGGCTCGTGCTCGTGCCGCTGCCCTTGCCCCTCGGGGGGTGGCACGCCTGGGTGGCGCTGAAAGCTCAGTCGCACGCCGATCTCTCGCTCGCGGTCGCAGCTTGTGATGAGAGAGCGTCGGAATGGCACTTGTTGGCGAGGGGGCTGGGCGAGTTGTCAGCCAACGTAAAAGCTCGTCCCCGCGGCGGCCGCAGCCCGCATTATTGTACGGCACGTGGCTGTCGGGGTTAGCTGTTCCTTGGCACCGTGTTTACAACGTCGAGCTGTGGAGGAGAGGTCGGTCGGGCAGCTGCCTGTACGTGGTTATGCTTCTGAGTCATGCAGTACAGCGTCAGTTGGTTTAATAGGACTTCTTCTTCACCGCTTGTCGTCGTCTTCTTTTTGAAGGGCACTCTTCTTTTCTAGTAACAGGGTTTGAACTTTGAAGGAGTCGCTGACTTTAATTATTCTACCTAGATTAGTTCAAACGTTTGCTTATGCACTTCTTTGCACGGCGACGTAAACCGTTTCTATCACTGTTGTATAGGATTGATTGCTAATACGAAGGATAATTAATTAGGACAGAGATATTTTGCCCTTTCTAGCCTTCAAACGGTACTAGAAATTGAGTGAATATTTCGCTAATATTTATAGGCTGTTTTTATATTAAAATATATAGAATGAGAGGAAATAGAACAAATTAAATGACAAAAATCGTGCATCGGATGTTTTTACTCTTTTTCTAGAACAGACCCTACTCTTTAAGAAATGTGTCAAGCCCACGTGATCCGACAAAATCTATGTTTCTCTATCGCCATATGTAGGGGACCAAACACTATCCCATTGCATCACATGGATCTAACAAATTCATGTGCGAGCAACCACACAACTTCACGATTAGAGATTAATGTTTAGATTGGCTGAGCTGATAAATAAGATGTGTTCGGATGGGTTCTTAAATCTGCTTCACCTAGCTGGTGCGTTTTTATATTATTTAAAAACTTCTAAAAGTGGTTTATGATAAAAAAAACTGAAAACCAGTATTTAGCTTTTCAATTCAACTAGACTTAAGTTTTAAGCCGAAACCAAGCTGAAATGAACATCCCCTTTTATTGACCTTACACATGCAAGCAACCACACAACATCTATCTACTCAATTCCGCCAAGATCAGTTTGAATTCCTTAGACGACATTGAGTAGATGATGCGCATACTCTTATCCTCGTTAATTAGTAATTACTCTATGTCTTAGAAATTCATCGTAACTCATACGTGGAAGCTATAGAATCGGCTAATATCATTATATTTTTTTAAAAAAACCCAGCATGGTCGGATTATATTAAAAAGGGGGAATATTTATCATACTAGGAATTTGTTGGAAGTCTTGAAAGACATGTTTTTCCCTTTTCAAAGATGGTGCACGAACAACCCAATTCAGCCTGTCCACCATTCTTCTCTGATCTACCTTTATTGACTTCAAACATAGATCAACAAAAGCATCCGATGTTGTCGTAAAGAGTAACGAGCGAGGTGGCTCGCGCTTTTGCGCGGCTAGATTTGTTTTGGTATATAGTATTTATCTCTAACTCATAATCTATCTCTAACATATCAGATCGGATTTAGAGTTTATCTCTAATATATTATATCAACTTTAGTATTTAATATGAATTTCTAATATTTTCTTTTAATCTAAGCCGCATAGATCTTTTATTCTTTAGTATTTAATCCGAATTTCTAATATTCTTCTTTTAATTTAAGCCATTATAATCCGGCCCTACAAAATCAACGGCATAGATCTTTTTTTTCTTGATTTATGTGAGAATTTCTTTGATTGATCTTGGCCGTTATAATTTGGTCCCACCGTTGATCGAACGGCTGAAATAATTTGAATAATGTGGTTTCTTTTTCCCCTCCTTTGACATGCACGCACTTACACTTTTTTTTACAGAAAATTAAACCATGCATAAAGTACTTTTTGTTGCACATATAAAAAAGACGCATGCTCTTAATGGTATATATAATGACTCGTACTCCACGTACTTAATGATTTTGTTTTCTTGCTATGTCAAACGTCATACTAATAAGAGAGCCCAAATTGCAATCTGTATGCGAGGCTTGATCACAAAATAATTTTGATTGTTCATCTTCTGGAATAGGTTATTTATCCTAGAGCGCGTTTGAGCGGCTAGATTTGATTTGGTATATAGTGTTTATCTGTAAATCATAATCTATCTCTAACATATCAGATCAGATTTAGAGTTTATCTCTAATATATTATATCAACTTTAGTATTTAATATGAATTTCTAATATTTTCTTTTAATCTAAGCCGCATAGATATTTTATTCTTTAGCATTTAATCCGAATTTCTAATATTCTTCTTTTAATCTAGGCCGTTATAATCCGGCCCCATAAAATCAACGGCATAGATCTTTTATTTTTTTTCTTAATTTATGTGAGAATTTCTTTGATTGATCTTGGCCGTTATAATTTGGTCCCACCGTTGATCGAACGGCTGAAATAATTTAGATGATGTGGACGAACGTGGTGGCTTCTTTTTCCCCTCCTTTATATATATAATAGATTCTACACAGAAACTCAGAACAAAGTTCCCATCATGGGGACACAAATCCCAATAGCCCATGAACATTCTAAGGACCAAGGGTATCAACCCAACAACCCTATCAAAGACGTTCTCAAGGAGGTCATCAAAGGAAAACATCACGTCGCGTAATCTTAGAAGGCAACTTATTAAAATCCTAAGATATTGCTAAAGAGGACAGGATGCACAACAAATCCTAATTCTAGAAAACTAGATTTAACCAAAAAATCTGAAGTTTTAAAACGAGATGAGTATCTCCATCACCTCTCCAACTACATTGAGATCGTCAGGATTAGAGGGGCAAGAGGGGCTGCGAGCTTTGGCCGTTGGAGTCATCGCCCTCCATCTCTTTTTTTCTTCATCGTCTCGTTTCTTTTTCCTCCTTCTCTCAGGTACCTGCCTACTTGCGCTTCTACGGCTAGGGACTCTCGAACGTCCCCCTTGAGGGCTTGTTTGGAATCCCATTTCTTGGTCGGCGTTCTAGTCCGTTCTAGGAGGAAAAACTGTTGGTTAGATTTCCCTGGGATATTTCCCTGATGACTTTGGAAGTCCACACCCATTGGTATTTTGGGCCTGTTTCACATGAAAACCCTAGGGGAAAAACTCCTCACTCCTAGACTCGTGGGCTTTCTCCCCCACTCTTCTCCTCTTGTAGCTCTTACCTCAAACCTTCCTCGCTGCCTCCGTGGAGAAAAAACTACATCTTCCCTAACTCATCCCCTACTTTCTTTGGTCTCTTTAGATGCGACCTCAATGCTCTTGGGCGGTCTCACTAGATCTAGGAAGTGGCAACCAAGGTCAAGCCATTGCCTTGTTCTTTAGTATTTTGCCCCATTTGATTTTTTTTTGTTTTAACTTCAACCCCCTATTTTTAGTGGCATGCCTCTTTATGTTTTCCATTTTTACATATATATAATGAAGAAGACATCACTTACAAGCATGTATCTCCCACTTCTACTTCCACTATCTCGACTATGTCAAGTGAGGGACTTGGAAAGTGACAATGCATGAATCCCCATTCGAAATCGTTCGAGACATCACCAATAGTAATCTGTTATGATTCATGAAGCCTCCAGCCATCGTGCCCGGATCAAGATGACATTCAATTTATCGTTGAGTTAGGTTTAGACATGTAGGAGTAGCTCAACTTCAAATGGATTCCCAGACCACATACAAACTTTGATTTCAACATTTTACCACTTGACAAAAATCTTAGGAGATAATATTTCCACTCAACCCATTCTCGCTGCCAAGTTGGATCTAAAACACATTCGATGAAGCGGGAGGTGGCGTCAGTCATTTTGGTGTCATGACAATGAGGAAGCTTAGGTGAGTAGGGCTAGTCGGGAGCACCATTGGGGCGGCATGGCTAAGGGAGGCAATAGGGTGTCGAGCTTGGCGGCAAGATTGGAGATGGGGCCAAGGAGACACCGGGGCACCGAGCGACACAACCGAGGTCAAGGGCGATGCTGACGCAGTGCGGCACTAGCATAGGGTGACATGGATAGTGGGGTGTTGATGCATAGTGAGTGCAGCGTCGGCATAGTGACTGAAGCACTGGGCGACGCGATAAAGTGGTGTGTTTGTGCACTGCACGCAGGGTGCAACATTGGACATGGACTCCACTGGCACGACGAGGCAACGGCGTGGACTACTGTGATATACAAGGTGGTGCTGCGATGGTTCGTAGGTTCGACCTCGAGGGCTTGCCCTACCCCCTCGGTGTGGAAAAAGACGACGGGATGGTGGGATTCAAAGGTAGAGAAGGTGACCAACATCACTGGCGAGCTTTCTGATCCAACATCGTCCGACAACGAGTTTGTTGGTGATCTACATTCTGCAGCATGGGATAAGTGATGCTGGAAAAAGGTGGGAAATAGGGATGTGAGTGGGAATTGGGTGATTTGGATCACTGGGAAATGAAATGGCTTAAAATGTCTAGGTGGGTAGTCACCCTAGTGCTTTATTCTCTTGACAACCAAACAAATCCTAAAGACGTGATTGGTTGGAGGGAACTGAGAGGAGTGAATAGAAATTAGGAGATATGAGTTGCAAATTTTCTTGATTATTTGCAACTTAAATAGAGGGAATTCACTTCCCTAGGAGGTGGTAGAATTTTTCTTCCACCAACTTTCCATTTTCCTTCCTTTCCCTCTCTTCTGATGTCAATCACGCCCTAAAGGGAGTTCGGTTTTGCTGAGTAAAAAACTTTTGGAAAGTGAGAAAAAAAATGAAAATAAAAGAAGGGCACACCAAAAATTGTCCACGGCATAACTGCGACCAGGCCGTCAAGAGTTTTGCCTTGGGCCATGGTCCGACCCAACCAAGGCCGACCCATGCCATCTGGGCTCTTCCGTCTTCGACAATGGAAGCAGCAGGCAAGCAAGAGATGAGGAGAGGCGGTGGCGTGGAGGATGCCGCTGGGGGTCACGAGGCGGGGAGGAAGGAGGAGGCTCTCGCATCCAGTAGACTCCTCGATCCGGGATTCAAGCCCTCTAAGCTATCCCAAGATCAACTCAATAAGTTTAAGGTTTTTTTTACTGATTTTCTTTCCTTTCTTTTGAGAGACTTTACTTGGATTTCTCGAATGTTCAGTTCGAATCTTGTTCTGTTCTTGATCCACAATTGATGCTTGTTTCTATTCGTTAGTTCGTGCAGTAACACAGGAAGAGTAATTCATAGCTTATCATGGAAGAACACATTAGGGCAGGAGAGAATTGGTGTGTTTGTTGATTTATATCAGTAAGAAAGTAAACTTTAAATGAAAGGACTGATTCGTTACAGGAGTTGATGTTAGTAATCTTGGACAATTAACTGGACATGTTGAAGCTCTGGGCTTAAGCTATTGTCAATGTCAAACTGAGCTGTTTGTCAATGTCATACATAGTCCCTCTCTTTTTTTAGATTATAAGCCAAAGAAATTTGCCATTTTTGTATAGATAGTGTGTAACATTTTATGGTAATTTCTTTGGGACTTTGTGGTTTTTTGTCAAAGATCACAAAAATATTTTTGAATACAATTTTCAACCTTTCCAAGTCTCTTTTTGAGGGTCCTTAACTTTTCCCAACTAAAAGCCAACTGAAGTAAAAGCCCAATTAAAGAGAGCCATAATGGCGAGAACGCCTTAAGGTAGTACTGAATTATTCGCTTCTTGTAATGCTAAATTGAGGAAAATGTAATATTGGTGCTTGTGTTTCGCCCAAGAAGTATTAATCCAACTGTAGATTATAATATGAAAAAGTTGTGGACCCTTGATAGACGGCTTGGAGAACCCAAAAAACTGTAAAGTGAAATGGTTTTGGAAGCTTTGAGAAGAACCCGCAAAATCCTTTTAACAATAGCCACAAAGTGCTAAAGTGTTTGGCTTGTACAAAAATGACATATTTTCAACTGTAGCTTTTAATTTAAGGTGAAAAGAACAAGGCTAGCAATTGTGCGGAGTGTCAATTGGAAACCTATGCACGTACTACGCAGTAGAGTTTGGATTGGACTATAGGTAAGATATTCTAAACCGCATCTTGTTAGTGGCTCAGTGCTATTATTTTTCTCTGTTTTTGGTGCCGTATCAAGATCTTTAACCAGATGCTGGTCTCAATACTTAAGATAAAGTGCTAGTAGGTTCAAAAGCACAATTTCCCATTCTGCAGATATTTTAAAAACAAAAAACAAACTCTCTTGTTTGATCTTATTTTCCACAGGAACTACACAAGAAACGATTACAAATAAAGGAAAAGCCAAAATACAAAGGAAAATCTTTAGGTATCCCTCTTGTTCTGCAATTGTGTATGTTTAGTTACCTGCCAATATCTCTCATGTATCTGTTTATGGCATTTGTGTTTTTAGGAAGCACCAGGAGGAATACCAAAGTATCCAATGATTGTAAATTCACTGACAAGGATAAATCGGTTGACAATGTCGCAATAGATGTACATCATACAGAATCAACTACAGGAACTAAAGTGGTATGATTGCTTTTGCCAAGTCTTTCGCCTTGACAGAAAATTACCACGGAAAGTGCTTTCTGCAGTAGTGATGTTCTGTATTATTGATTTACTGTGGGCTCTTGGTTTATCAATCCTAGTAGCATATATTCCAATTGGTCTTTAGGTATTGGAAATTGTTCAAAGTAGTGAAACAACATGTTTATCACGACTTTCTGCAAATGTTCTGGTAAAACAGATATGGTGTTATATTTTTTTTATGCTTTAATTATTAATGCAGTTTTAGGTAAAAGTACATATTGGCATCAAAGTACACTAACTGTCTATTGTCATGCCATATTACAAAATAAATAAGAATTGCACATAGAATATCTTCTGTCATCTACATTTACCCATTGTTGTTTCTGTCAGATGCACGTCAACTTGATAGGGAAAAAAAATCGATAAGTTCCTTTGTTGGCATTGGTTCACAGTTGTGTTGACTTTCTTACTGTTAGGTGGTAGTGCTAGTAACAGTTGCGTCTTGAAGACATGTATTTGACATATAAGTAGTCTTGATGCTTTTTACCTCCATATATTTGCAGGATACCTCATCGCTGTCCTCAAGGAACAAAAGGAAGTTACATTGGGGGTACTATTTCGTTATTGTATCATACTGTATAGCAACTTCTATTTTCAATGCTCTCTTATGTTACTTCTTTAGTATTTGGGCAGTTGAAGTGTACCTTTTCAACAAGGAACTTATTAACACCAAGCTTGTTAAAACTTGACCTTTCATTGTTCAAAAAGTTCATATGCATTGTACAATAATTATAATGAATTAGGACTTATTTCTTTTATGAAACTAACAAAGAGGACAAATTTGACTTGTCAACATTCTGTCTGTGGATGCAATAAGGTCGGAATGTTTCGATTGCTCTTTCGTAGTACTCTTTATTGCTAATCTTTAGACTTATATGATTAACTTTCACTGATGGGAGCATGAAACATACTCAAACAGAATTATCATATAGTTATGATAGAACTGTGGCAGGATAGTAGGCCAGCATGGTGTGAGATTTCTTATTATGACAGTTAACAAATGCTAATGTGTCTCCTTTGTTCAGTCGATTTTGTGAAAAGGAATTGTTGTATTTTGTTCGTTCTTATTGTTTGTCTGACATATTTTCAGGCTTGATGTTAAAGAACGCTGGGAGAGAAAAGCAAACATGTGAATTTTTGAATATATGTCCTGACGCAATGACAGAAAATGGTAGACCTCTTCCGTGGACCAAGCTAAATTGACTAAACAGGCGGAATAGCTGAGCAAAAATTCTATAAACTGAGCAGCAAGCTATCTGATGTCCAGGTGTATATCTAATGTTATTCAAATGTTGTTGCTAGACTTTGCCCTGATGCATTTAGTTCAAATACCAGCCTCTTGATCTTTTGTTAGATATACTGTACTTAGGCCATCTTTAACCCTAAGGCACATGTAGGGTCTATAACTTGACACCCCATCTGTCCAAGTCATAGCACAACCAAGACCTAAGAATTTGGTCTTCCTCTTGCAACAATGTTTCAAATGCTGTGTTCAGGAACATGATAAATTGATAATGCGTAAGGATGATTTCATGAATGTAACACGTTGTTGCTACTTTTGCTTGTTTGTATATGATTTATTTAGTTCAATTTGTACAAGAAATGATTTCACGAATGTAACACGTTTTTGCTACTTTTGCTTGTTTGTATATGATTTAGTTAGTTCAATTTGTACAAGAAATTGCCAATGGGCGGCGTCTAGATTGCCTGCAATTTAGCTTAGAATAACTTGCGTACTTCATTTGGGTGCTTTCTGATGGCTATCATGGCTTGTTTATGCTTTTTTTTGAGGAAAAAAGGCGGGAGTTCCGCCTTTCCATTAATAGCAAGAGGGAAAGACAGAGTCATAATTACAAGGAAAAAAAGAAAAAGCCCAATCCTAGCCCTAAACTAGGCCGGATCAGGCGGAGTTGAGATCCAAAGCTGGAAGTCGGTGGCCGCATCTCTTGCCGTGAGCGTCGGCAGTTGAGAGGTTTGGTTGAAGATTCGCCGGTTGCGCTCCTTCCAGATGTTCCAGAGGGTGTAGATCATCTTTCCATTTAGCTCTTTACGAGATGCAGGAGTGAGCCCCGACTGCATGCCTTCCCACCAATCCCAAAGGGAGGTCGTGGAGACGAAGGTTTGTCCGAAGGTAGCGCTCCAAACTTCAGTAGCATACGCACAGTTCTTGAAGAGATGATCCTGGGTTTTCGGCATCAGGTTGCACAAACTACATAACTGTTGGTTTGGCCACCCCTTTCTGGTTAGGACCTCTGCCGTGTTGAGCCCCCCTTGGGTAAGAGTCCACGCGAAGAATTTGCACTTTGGTTCTGCATGGGCCTTCCAAATAAGATCCGCCCTTGCCGACCTTCTTGCGCCAGCAAACTGGATCTGATACGCTGATTTGGTTGTGAAGGATCCGTTTGCCGTGAGCTTCCAAAGCAACTCATCAGGGCTGTCTGAAAGAGGAGCGGCCTGATTGATTTTCCCCCAAAGTGTGATATACTGAAGAAGCTGCTCCTCCGTGGTCAATGGCACTAGCGATCGGATCCAATTAAGATTTTGAAGGCCGTCCCGGATTGAGCAATTTTTATGCGTGGCCATGACAAACAGAAGGGGGGGCGACCTCCTTGGGTGAAAGGCCCTCAAGCCAGGCATCCTTCCAAAACTTGAAATGTTCTCCATTGCCAACCACAGGCCGAGTGGAGGCTTTGAAAAGGGCAATGTCTGCCGCGGTGAAGTTGATGACGTCGGAAGCGCACCGAGAATCCATGGAACGCCAATTTCTCCAGAGCCAACGGAGACGGAGAGCCCGTCCAAAGCGATGCAGGTCCGGAATACCTAGACCACCGAGATTTTTGGGTCTACAGACTACCTCCCAATTCACCAGGCACTGTCCTCCATTAGCTTGTTGATTACCTGTCCATAGGAAAGCCCGCCTGAGTTGATCAATCTTTTTGATGACCCCCTTAGGCAGGGGGGTGAAGGCCATGAGATAGGTTGGAATGGCCGAGAGGACTGCTTGGACAAGGACCAAACGTCCAGCCTTAGAAAAGAACTTGCCACGCCACGGTGCAAGACGGCCCGCGATCTTGTCCAAAAGAGGCATGAAATGGATCTTGCGAAGCTTACGGAGGCGCAAAGACAACCCAAGGTAGGTGCAAGGGAAGGAGCCTCTCAGACCATTAAAGGAGTTTAAGGTAGCTTCCAAGTCAACCCTATCACTGCGGATTGGGTAAACCAAACACTTGGCCTTGTTCAAGGTGATGCCGGAGGCCGCCCCGAAGCTGTCCAACAAACTGATGGTGTAGTCAAGGTTTTGCTTGTCGGGTTGAATAAAGATGGCTATGTCGTCCGCAAAGAGGGAGATGCGATCCCGAATTGGTGGGTTTCCAACCGACGCAAGAATGTTACTCTCATCCGCAAGGTCGAAGAGCTTGTGGAGCGGGTCCATGGCTAGGATGAAAAGCATGGGGAGAGGGGATCGCCTTGTCGGAGTCCCCTTTCGTGGATGAAGCTCGGGGCAATTTAGAATTGTTTCCAATTTAGGATGAAAAGCATGGGGGAGAGGGGATCGCCTTGTTTATGCTTTTTGATTGTACCGTGACTTCAACTTGCAGCTGCCTGCATATGCAAACCTGCACTCGAACTCTTCCAGATAGGCAGATATCCATGTCACTCTAAAGAACAAATCCGGAGTATCATATTTTCGAAACCGGAAGTTCTCGTCAACTTTTGCACGTTCCATAAAATAGTAATTATTATCATGTAACATAAACAACAGCTGTGGTGGACTGAATCGAATCAGTGGACTGAATCGAATCAAAACAAACAGCCTGAAGTCAAAAAGTTCTCGTCAGAAACTGTGTCCTCACCGCGCGCTGGTGTCGCCGTGTGGCCATTGCTACATGTTCTCACACAGGTTAGCGCTTCCTACAGCCGAAAGTTAAAAGGATAACGAAGGAGAAAACTTTGATAGAAGAGTCCGGCATGGCTGATTTGAACTCCGAACTGTGGCTCTGAGACAACAAAAATCTCTTGCCAATCTTGTGATGTGATCTCCAATCTTGTGATGTGATCTGTCATCCTCCGTCTCCCTACTGTTCTTTCTTTCACGGGCATTTTGCATGGAAGTAGCAAAGAGAAGGCACGTAACCATAGTTAACTGGTAACAGGTACGGTGGTACTGCAAATCTTTTTTTTTTGAGGAAAAGTACTGCAAAACTTTTGACTGTTGGTACTATAATACACTTGCGATGGGCTCAAACCTTCATGAGCTGACCATGCCAAAATGGGAGTAGGAGGAAGTGTCCGAGTTGTGTACGTTCACTTGGAAGATGGAACTGGTTCGAGCTGACCAGTGACCAGCAGCTCGAGCTCGACAGTACCATCTTACTCTCGTGGCGCTGTCCGTCTGCCGGAGAGGATGACAAGTACGTCGTGTTCATTTGTCAGCCCAAGTGGAACTCTACTGATGATCTGTCCAGGCTGCTGTACCACGAACGGTCTATACAGCGGCCAAGTAAAATGCGCACTGTGCGTTTTTGTTTTGATCAGGGGGAAAAAAAGAAGAGGAATTTAGGGTTGTCTCGACTCAGATCGACTCGATGGATAGCCGCAGGCCTGACGCTAGCGTGAAGATGGCATGAAGATGGAGTAGTTAGCGTGCATGTGTCACTTTTTTTTTTTAGCCAAAATGTGTCACACTCTGATGCATTTCAACCTGTTACCCTGAATTTTGCCTGGCAGATGCACAGGCCAACATCGCACTTCATTGCACTTGGAATTTACGAGAGCGTAGTGCTTTTCTTATGTGCCACTGATTGGTCGTAATTACTTGTACCATAAATGGATCGTTCTCATGCATCAAAGAATTGGCAAGCGACAATTGAAGTCGATGGAACGAATTGCTACGTGACACTCGACCAAAATGTTTTTTTTCCAGTCCTATTTCTAGCTTTTCAGTTTGTCTTTAAGATTCGTGTAACGGTTAACTACCAGAATAGGTGCAGAATTTGATCCAGAAACTCCATATTTTGAACGAAATCCCTGATTTTATTGGTCAAATGCTACAGCCTGCACAGGTAATCAAGCTTATTTTATCTTCATTTAAAATATAAGATAATTTATTTTTTAATTCAACTTTTTTCTATCTCGAAGACATGTCTAAAATATAAAGGATAAATATTAAGCCCAAACCGAGAAATGTTGCACCCCCTTGAAATGAGTGCATGTACATCACACCTCCTATCGTGGTCGCCAAAGCTCCGAGTGAACCCGAAATAGGGCATTTCTAAAACAAGTCAAATAAAAGTGATCCAGCTCTTGAGGGCATCCCGAAAAGGTCTAAAAAAGAGATAAGTTGAATACATAAATAAGTCAAATAAGATAAATTAGACAGAATAGTGATCGTACTCAATTTATTAATGCCTAGTCCGCTTGAACTCTTGACTCCAATTCAACCAACGAAACCAACCAGTGAATGATTTTTATGATCTTCTTGCAGTTCCTATGGGTTTGATTTACTCCAACTGCTTTGGACATCTAAAAAACTGCTTTTGACTTCTACAAAAGAAAAAAATATCCTCTAAAACCAAATGCTTTGGTTTATCAAATACGTTTCTCGAAATTTTAAAACTTAACCTCTCAAACCTCTTAAAACCTAGTCGAATCAAATATTCCAGCTTTACCATTTATTGGTTTAGTGCTGTTTGGATGGGATGAACACTTCGTTTATGATCTAACTGCAGCGTTACATGCATTCCTTATGACCAAGGCATTGCCTTCAAAACACTTACTCCCACACATATAAGGCCGTGATAGATAATCTTTCAAAAAAAAGGCGTTAAAAATACGTTTAATTAAACATTTTGTTAATAGGAGTCATCAGCATGTACTCGCATCCCCAGATCAATTGTCCTACTAGTTGATATGGACCTTTCAGGACTCAGGACAGCCGACAGCAATACATAACCGGCGGCATGTGGTCGTAGAAGAATCCGTATTATATATCTCGCAAAGAATTAAAATGTTTTGAATAAAACTCCTATATTTATATGATAAGCTGATCTGTACTTACAAAAACACAGATAAGATTGAAGAACACCGACGAACTTTGTTAATTGGATTGATGATTAATTAAGTAGTCAGATATATATGTAGAATCTATCGGTTAAGATGACCACATCAGACTTCCTACGTGCTGTCCTAGAATAGCATAGTCATCGTCCTAAACAATCTCTACGTATGCACAGATAACCTAAATTGTCATGCGACCAAGACAGAGATATTTTGCAATGTTTTTCAAGTAGAGAAATGATCTCACCCATGTGTGCAAAAGATAAAACACACAATCCGGATGGTCAACCGGTCGAATACAAAATATTAAGGGTTTGTTCTTCGGTTTATCTATCTTATTAACTTATCTGTCTATTTAGTTATCTCTGTTTATTTTTTTAAAAAAAATATTTTAAATTCCTTTTAAAAAATATCAAAAACTTATCTAAAAGATCTAAAACACGCGTTGAACATAGTGAATCGGACTATCGAGGATACCTCAAAGAGATAGATCAAATCAGTAGATGAGTCAAATAAGATAAGTTGAGAAAAACAAGGCCTAAGTGGCTAAGTATGCAAGTCCAACCTACTTATAAGTTTATAGAGAATCATGTGGGAATCCTCTTTTATTAATGACGCAAAACCTTTTATAGATGTGAAGAGAACCTAGACGGGTAAATTTGTTTTATTTATAGAAATACATGTAGAACCATCATTCATGCTAATACCACAGTTTTCGCGATGTCTCAAAAGTCATATCGAGCTTATATATGATAATATATATTTTACACAACTTTCAACTTTCAATTAAATTAATTCCCCCAAAAAAAGATACAGGCTTGGCCAACACTACTTTTCTGGCATGAACATTTGACGGGATATATTAGCATTTTTTACTGCAATTATCAAATTCATGATAAAAGCGAGGTCCAAGGCTGAACCATGAGCAGTGGGTCCATCTAGACAAATATCGGCATGGGGATATTGCTTATGTATACACCTTGACCAAATCATTGAAAAGCAGGTAGGAGTAATTTTTAGTCATCCATTAAATTTATCTGTACCATTGTCCCTCGAGAAAAGAAAATTCCTAATAATAAAATCGTGCCACATGATGGCTGTCGCAGTGTCGCCCATTGGTCGGGTCATGCGGTCATGCCTGCCTGCTCGCGTGGGCCGTGGGCGGGGTCGCGGAGACTCGAGCGAACCCTAGCAGCAGTTCGTCGACCCGTCGCAGTCGGAGATCCGAAGCGGGGCCCACTCCTACCGCTTCCCGTCCTGCCGGGGTGTGGCTGGGCGGTGGGCCCGGAAGGCCGTGTGGCCCGGCGCGTCGTGGCTGCGGGCCTGCTCGTGACCGGCTCGTGCCGGGCCCGTCCCGCCACGTGCCTGCCGCCGCCGCGCCTCCGCGCGGCTCCGGTTTCCTTGGGGGCGAGGCCGAATATTGCCACGGTCCCACGGACCGCCGCAAATCGTACACGCGAAGTATAAACAGCTCATATTGCATCTATTGTAGAAAAAAATCAAACAAAAGAAAAGGTTGGCCATTGATTATGATGGGGACAGATTATAACGACTTAGATTCAATCTATTATATAGACAAATGGAGCCACCATATTAATCAAAGAAATTTCTATGTAAATCAGAGGAAAAATACTTCACCATCGATTACAGCAGGGGCAAATTATAACAGTGTAGAACTATTTGGTGGTTAAAAATTTAATAAATATCAGTTTCATCATTCTTCGGGGATTATATTTAAATTGGATAAAAAGGTTGCTCCGATCGGTCATGTGTGTGTTTCTGATGTGCAGAACAACAAAGTATCATCAACAATCTCTATATATCTCCCTCTAAAACACTGTTAACGTCTCTTAACAATTTACACTACACTCTAAAATATTGCTTCCCTCCAACAGCCGCTCTATATCTATTACAAGATTATAGAGGGCCTGCTGGAGATGCTCTACTTCTATAGTTCAACTTTGTATCCTCTGCAACAAACCTTGGAAAGGCATGGTGCATGTCGCCAGAGTGGTCAAGATGTCCAAGGATGACCTAGGCCAAAGGACACCATATATAGCGTGCTCCCTCCAGTTCCATAATTCCTGTTGTTTTGGACAAGGATAAGATCAAACTCTTAAAACTTTGAATATCAATAACTTTTAAAATATTTAGTTTGGAACTATGGAGATCCAGTATGTAGGTTAATATTAAAAGGTAACTTAATAAAAATCATGTATTTGTTAATTTCTTTATATACATTCTAATAGAAAATAAAGGTCAAAGTTGCATTTTGCAGGATCATGTCGCTTTTGACGATTTTAATTTTTGGACACGCCTTTAAACGTTCGTCTTATTTTTACAAAGTATGTGCATATCATTTATTTTGTTGTGATTTGTTTTATCATTAAAGGTGCTTTAAGCATGACTTGTATTTTTTTTTATGTTTGTACTAATTTTTGAATAAGACGAATAGGGCGTGTCCAAAAGTGAAAGGCGTAGTCGGTGCTGACTTTTGGATACACGTTTGACCATTCGTCTTATTTAAAAATTTATTATAAATATGTAAAAATATAAGTCATATTTAAAATTCATTTAATAATAAAACAAATTACAACAAAATAATTTTTTCGCGAGTGGAGGGAGTATAACACTTCTAGACTCAAGTAGATACGTAATATCTGAAGAGCAGCACTACCGAGCACTGACCTACTTCCTCCATTCCAAATTGTAATTCACTGTTGACTTTTGGACACGTCTTTTGACCATCGTCTTATTCAAAAAATTAGTGCAAACATGCAAAAATATAAGCCATGCTTAAAGTATATTTAATGATAAACAAATCACAACAAAATAAATAATATTTACATATATTTTTTGAGTGAAATGAATAGTCAAATAGAATATACAAAAGTCAACAGTGAACTACAATTTGAAAGGGAGGGAGCAACTAGTTTGCGATCGATAAACCATGCAGCGCAAATGCGTTCGTGAACGTGCCATGGGGCATGGTGTACCTGTTACTCTGTTAGGCTAACAACATAGTAATACCCTCCACTGATTCATGCTAATGCAAATGCTTCTATGACCAGTATTATGACCACGAGGACAGCGTAATAAAGATTTTAGTGCAATGGAGTCATGGTATCTATTTGTCACTTGTCATATGCACGCGTGACTCAGCATGATGTGGACATTCCTAATTAGCGTTTATTAGTGAAATGGCCCCACATGTACGCGACAAGAAAACACTTGGTCCACGTCTCTCTCTCTCTGTACGGTAGTTAAACTCCCATTACTCGTCAATTATTGAATTGTGCATAGTTTTTCTTACTACATGTTGGCGCTTAAAAAACTGTGAATTTAGGTTCCCGTCAATTTAGGGTCGCGGCGTGTCAGCCGATTTGATATAACAATCAGCAAGAAAAGACGTAATACACAATAAATAGCCGATGAGATCTATAAAAAAGTTGAACCTCCAACATAAAGAAATAGATATGATCTGAACAAATAGATTTAATTAGGAGAGTAAATCTACTATCAAGTTGATGAATTTCAACAAAATAATAGGATAAAGATAATCGACCTACTACAAAGTTGAATAAATCACCAAAGTAATAGAAGGGTAAATAGACTACAAACTATTGTAAAAGATAACGATCAATTAGCAAGTAGGATGAAATATAAACTATCTAACGACCGGTCCTAACGCTACTAAGCAATAGAATGTTGCTTAGTTGGAAAACGAATGACATGATTGTTTCTTAGTGTTTTTCGTTTTCCTATTGCATGTCTGGACAATCTATTTGTGGTTTAGACATTTTGTATGTTCGGGATGATTTTTGTATGATTGCATATGTTTGGATTGAACATAGAGGTTGGAACTATTTCTTTATCTATAAAAAGAAAGTAAAACTGATCAAGAAGATCAAATCTAATCAAGACGGTCAGAAGAAAGACGATACATAACAAGTCAATTGAAATCTATAATATGGTGAGATTACTCTGAACTAGAGCTAGTGTAAGAAAGTAAACGATATTGAAAACGTAGATTTGTATTGTATTGGTTGATTGTTGACCCCTTTGACGGGCATTAATTAATGTATGTACATAACCGACGAGTCTTATCATGTTTGCCACATAGACCTACAATGACCCGATCTTCCTTGTTCCATGCTTCTAAATAACAGTACCGGCCTAATTCTAAATTATGATGTCAACAATTCACCCGTACAGATTTTGACCTCATAAGGCTCATATTACAGGTGTTTATATTCTTTCTTACCCAAGAGGCCACGTACCTGTGTGCATGTGTTTTGCTTTCAGAAGCCAAGCTAGATCAGGCTTCCACTGCTTCACAATTGCAGGTGCGGAGTTAATTCTCAGTCCAAAACCTAAAGTGTTCATGTTTGTATACGGCTGTTTCTCTCTCTCTCTCTCTCTCTCTCTCTCTCTCTCTCTCTCTCTCTCTCTCTCTCTCTCTCCGGCCCTGTAGATCTCGAAATTCGAAACATTTGCGACTTACTTTTATTCGATGATTTCGGTAAAGGTTTAAACAAATTAAACTGCCATGACAACGGTATATACGTTTAGTTGGCATTGCCAGTCCAACTTTCAGAAGTCAAATTAAGGTGCTAGAGACCCTCCCTCCGCATGCATGATTCAACTTTACTAATCCAGCTTGCCAGAGATCACGGGTTTGATTGATTGAAGTATTAATATTGTTGAAGTAAGCCTTAAGAAAACCATGATCACACCTTAAGTAAGTCTAAGAAAATTTTGTCACAATTTTTAAAGCTATTTACACATCGGGTTCACTAAAAAATAAATTCCTTTTCAAAAGTGTGGCTACAAGCTAAACATATATCTAACTCAATCAAACTTAGCTAACATTAGACATGATAAAGTGTGACAAACATAATCGTGAGAACCGATCAGACTCCACATCTTTTCTTGCTCGTTTATGACAAAATTGGACCATATATTGCATGCAGAGCAGCCGCTACTGTTCACTGTCAATCACGCGGACAGAGTGCAGGACATTGTCGCCCACGGAGACGACATCGATCTAGAAGAAAACGGGAAGGAAATAGTTAGCGAAATAGAGAACTCTCCACATATATATGTAATGGATTGGGCGATATATGGTGATCTATGTAATGGATTGGGCAAGACATACGTGTCCAGAAGGAGTACGCGAACATAGTCAGCTTAATTACCTAAAATTGATGATTAATGTACAAAGCCTCAATGCATGTCTATAAGATCGATGTAACAGTTTTCTACATTTACTGCAGGTTACACTGCTAGCGTGCATGTTCGCGCACACATAAAAAGGTAAGAGCGAAAAAAGTACTGTTTTGCTCTTTGGATCATGCGACCCATTTTGACTCTATACTGTGAAATCAGGTTAACTTGTTTCTCGAAATATTAAAAATAGTTATAAATAATTTCACCGAAAACAGTGGTTTTGATTGGTTCAAGGTGTTTTTGACCAAACTGTTACATATTTTTTAAAAAAGAAATCTAAACTAAATAATATGTTTGGGTTCCTAATTATTTACAAGTTCATAAATTTTTTTCCGTATTTTCCCGCATATTATCAATCTTTTGAAATATTCTTGTCGTTTTAGTCATCAAAATATAACGCTAGGCAATTGCTTAATGTCCAAAAAGTTATGTGAATTTTCTATAGTTTTAGCTAATAATAAGAAACCGAAATACATATATGGCTTATTTTAGATTTCATCAAAAAAATTTACGTAAAAGAAATTATAACACTTTGATCAAACTGTTGATCGGTCAAAACCTTTGTTGACTCAATCAATGGACCTTCTATACTCGATTCTAATATTTCAAAGACTGAGTTAATCTAGTTTTAGAGTTAAGAACCAAAATAGATCAATGATCATAGTTCAGATGCGAAATGGTATCTGAATAGGCGTAGCAATTCAACCAAAAGTTATACTACCATCACCTAGACCTTGTTCTTTTCAGCGTTGAGTAAAGTTGAGTTTTACTGTATCAAAAATTAAAAGTACTAAAAAAGCAGTATAATAATTGTAAAATAATAATCTAAAAATAGTTCTACAATCTTGAGAAGAACTACTAAAAACCTCAAAAAAATCATTACAAATTACTACAATGCGTAGGCTATATAAAAATAACAAAATTTACTACAGTAGCTCTAAATTCAACTTTACGCTGAAAATAACAAGGCCTTGAATGATTAATACTATATAGAATCAATGCACGCCCGCTGAATACAACCTTGTTTTGCTCAAGTTCCCCATGAATAATGCACGCACTGCTGTCTGTCCACGACTTTTGGGCGTTCTCTAAGCCAATAAATTACTCCACGACCGCAGCCACGGGCCAGAATAGGATATGGCATGGGTGGGGTTGCACGAGCGCCGTAGCAACCAGCCAACCACCGATCACGATCTACCCTCTCCCACATTCTGGTCATATATGGCTCGTGACTCGTGAGCATGGAGCATGCAACCATGTTGTGGTAGTGGAGATACACGCGCCGAGAGAAGCGGCAACAAAATATTTACCCTACCTTTTAAAAAACGCCTCTTGCGAGGTGGAAGAAACAAACGCGCAGCCATGCATGCATGCCGTCGCGCGGCCCGCCTCCTGAGTCTGATCTGATCTGATCGATCGTGCATTCGTGCTCGCTCCTCTTCCCCTTTCCTTTCGCTGCACCGGCAGACAGATATGGTGTCGTCTTGCTTTCCTGCGCCAAGAATGATCGATCCGTCAAGTTGACGATAAGGTTCATTCGAACTATATGTTGATGGAGACTGGATGCATGTGTTAATTAGAAAACTCTAGTTGGTACTACCTTAATTTAATTTTGTGTGTTTAAAACCAACTTTTGTTTGAAGGCTACAGGCCGGGAGTCCGGACCGCGTAGCGCGCGGGAAACGGGGGGAGGGGCACTGTGCACATGCAAGGGGTGGGGCCCATGGTTTTTTTTTGCCGACCATAAATTTTGACTGGGTGCTCCAATCCAAAAACCGTTTTTACGAAACAAAACAAGATATATTTTACCATAAAACTCTTCAAACTTATCTGGTGAAACTTGGGGTCCGTCTACTGAAACTTGGGTTTCGCTCAGCAAAACTTGGATTTCATACTCGTAAAACTTTGTCGAACTGTCAAGTTTCATCAGGTTTCATCCAAATTTTTTCAAGTTTCATCAAGTCAATTCAAGTTTCATCAAGTTTCAACAGGTTTCACCCAAGTTTCATCAGGTTACATCGAAGTTTCATCCAAGTTTCATCATGTTTCATCAGCACACGGCCAAGTTTCGGTAGTATAGATGTAAGTTTCCTAAGTACCTTCTCCTAGGTCACATCAAAAAAATTGAAAAAGTGAAAAAATTCAAAAATTCAAAAGTATTTAAAATGGGTTGCTCTTGATTTTAGAAGAATTATGAAATTTATTTCACGCATTTTGAACACTGTTTGAATTTTGTACAAAAATCAGAGTTTAATCGGGATTTTAATCAACCAACGACTAGCTAGCTCTCGCTGCCTGGAACGTGCGCTCGCGGGGCGTGGGCGCATGCAACTCGTCGGATCGGCGCGGTGGCGGAGATCGAACGGAACTGGCACGTCCGGACCGAGCGCCAGGGGACGTCCGACGCCTGGCGCTCGCCGTGTTATATTTCACTGCACCAAAAAGCCTCGTATTTGGCGGCTCGTATGTGCCGCTTCGTAATGAACAGATATAGATGAGATTATTTATGCTAACTCTTAGAATTTGAGGCGAGGCCAGCGTATCCGTGCTAGATCTAGCCATGAACCAGCACAAATGATAACTTATCTGCGTTAGTCCGTGGCTAGAACCGACACAAATGTCTCTTAGCCCATATATTCCATGATTGCACCTCTTTTGTTCGAGTCTTCTTCTCTATTTACTCTTCTTCCGTTTTTTTAAAGCATGTGAATATTCCAAAGCATGAATAGCCTACCAGTCTAATAAAATAGCGTGACTAATTTTGCTTATATTGGAAGCTATCGTAAAAGTGACCTTTTAGTCCCTTTTCTGGTCATTATGAGAGGAGAGCGGGGCAACATAGTCTTTTCATGTCATTTGATCGATAAAATATGATTTTAAAAAAAGCAATTGACTCAAGTATTTAGGGACATTTCAACAAGACTAAAATACTCTGGTGCAAATAAGCGATTGCCAAAATACTTTAAGGCATATAAGCAATTTTCTTTAAATATACCATTCAGAGTTGTATGGTATATTTATTAGAGAAAATTGCACTGTTACCCCCTGAACTTGCAACAATTCTTACGTAGCCTCCTGAATTTGAGTCTTACTTTCTCGCCCCCCCTAAACTTGTCTCCGTTTGCACGATTGCCCAAAAAACGTTAGCGCAACCGTTAAGTGCTAACGTGGATGCCACATGGCATGCACCTGAAGGCTGACATGGCAACAAACATGGCTAGCTATTAGTGAAAAATTAGAAAAAGCATAAAAATTAGGAAAAAGATCATAAAAAAGAAAAATAGGAAAAAAATCATTTTTAAAAAGGAAAAAACAAAAAAGGAGAAAAAGTAAAAATCATAAAAGATTATAAAAATTAGAAAAACTTTGAAAAAACATAAATAATCGAAAGTTTTTTGTAAATCTTACTATAGGATGAATTTGACCTTGAAATTTCATACATAGGTAGAGTAAGTTCAAGAGTACATCTACAAATTTTTTTGGATTTTTTCATGACTTTTGTTAATTGGGGTGCACGGTGATTGCACCGGAAGCCTGATTGCACCGGATATGTACTCCTATTTAAAACCCCACAAGAATGACTACAAAGCATTACATCATTTGGCTTATACAAAAATAACAAAATTTCATTTAATTTAATTTAATCTGAAACAAACAAGGCCTTAAGCAATTTTCCTTAAATATACCATTCAGAGTTATATGGTATATTTATTAGAGTAAATTGCACTGTTGCCCCCTGAATTTGCAACAATTCTTACGTAGCCCCTTGAATTTGAGTATTACTTTCTCGCCCCCCTAAACTTGTCTCTGTTTGCACGGTTGCCCCAAAACCGTTAGGGCAACCGTTAAGTGCTGACGTGGATGCCACGTGGCATGCACCTAAAGGTTGACATGCCAACAAACGTGGATAGCTATTGGTGAAAAATTAGAAAAAAGCATAAAAATTAGAAAAAAGATCATAAAAAAAGGAAAAAAATCATTTTAAAAAGGGAAAACACAAAAAAGGCGAAAAAAGGAAAAATCATAAAAGTTTATAAAAATTAGAAAAACTTTGGAAAAAATAATAATCGAAAGAATTCAGGAAAATTCATAAAGAATCAAAGAAAACATTTAAAGAATTAAAAATACAAATTTTTAAAAAGATAAATTTGAAAAAATTTAAAAGGAAAAATTATAAAATTTATAAAAAATCAAAAAAATAAAATTAGAACAAAATATGACAATTTGATTTTTGAATTTATTGTTTGAAATATCAACGCAAATCGAGGCCATCAAGGGACGTGGATCTCATCATGACATTTGAATCTATCTGCTTGACATATTTCTTCCTTCTTCATTCATATTTTTTTTTCCTTTTTTTTTATGATTTTTCTTTTATTTTTAAAAGTTATTCTATTTTTATGATTTTCTATGAATTTTCAATGTTTATTTTCCCCATTTTTATGTTTTCCCCTTTTTTTATAGTTTGTTATATTTTTATGTTCTTTTTCGTTTTCTTTTTGAACTTTTTCTTTTTTTTAATGAATTTTTCCATCAATTAATAACTACCCATGTGGGTTGCCATGTCATCCTTCAACTGCCGTGTGACAACCAGATAAATAGTTAACGACCACGTAAGCAACACGTTAGCATTTAACGGTTGCCCTAACGGTTTTGGGGCAACCATGAAAACAGAGACTAGTTTAGGGGGGGCAAAAAAGTAAGGCCCAGTTCTTTTCAGCTTAACAGCTTAACGGCTTAACAGTTTATCGACTTATCTACGCTTTGAAAACACATATGTTTTGAGATTTTTGAGTCCGTTTTTTTGTTGTTTTGAAGGTGGGTCTTAACACTTTAAAAGGCAAGTAAAACGAAATATATCCGAATCTCAAGACTACCTCGAGAAGCTCTCGAAGTTCAGTCATTTCAGCCGTTCAGCCGTTCAGATTAGCTCAAAAGAACAGAGCCTAAAACTCGGGTTCAGATGGTACATGAGAATTACTGCAATTTCATAGGATAACAGTGCAATTTTCTCTATTTATTACATTGCACGCATCATCAGAAAATCATCATTGTCGGCTCGTACCCACCCTCCCAATTTGGCCTTTTGAAGCTAAAACTAACGACGTGATTGTCTCGGTAATTCTTGATTATATTTCTCGTCTGATGTGCTCTCTGAGAAAAACAAAGGAACTATGAATCCACATATTCCATTACCTAGTTAGCTAGGGATAAGGTGGGATTAGCCATCTCTATGCGCTTGGTTGTTTTATGTCGGATCGTGAGGCTGTGTTTTGTTCGGTTATGGTTGTATGGAGACGTGCTTAATTAGGTACTAGAGGTGAAAGCGCGCTTCGCGCGCTGGGCCAGATGCTAATGTTGATTGCCAATGTGCTGATGTTCTAAAATTAAAAGTATAAGAACACATATTTATACACAAGTATACACAAGGGGTCATATCCCAACATAAAAGAGTAGCTTTAAGTCATAAGATTCGTTCATATCAGACAAAGGTTTCCTTCAAAGAAAAGGATCGCATCTTGCTCTTCACAAAAATATCCATACCTTAACAGTTTTTTGGAGCCATATGGTGCATCGTTATAATAAGCAATAATTGGTGGTGAATGAATAAACAATGGAACCAAACATTAATAAATAAACTACATGGCCAAACAAATTTTTTGAAACAGATCCAGCGTAAGTCTGTTCGTTATAGGATATGCAGCAAGTACAAAGGCAGCCGAGAAGACATTCCTTTTTATTAGCACCTCCATACCTGTTCATGGTGAGGCAAAACATTTATAGGTATTTGGTGAAATGTATCGATACTAAACTCTAAATGCATGATAAGCTGCTATCAAAATGCATTTAGAAAATAACCGAGGCTAGCATGGAGAAGTCAAACTAAAATAACATTTAAAAAATATTGAGTGGTCCATACTTTTTAGCACACATGAGAAAACCTGAATTTAATACCTGAATATCCACACTTAAACCTCTTGCTTCAGCACAAATAAAACCGACTGGCGGCAAAGTAGCTTCAGCAAACTTCTTGATCTGGGCTTTGTGACGATATATATGGTCAAATAAACCTTGATAGCCTGATTCAGCTATATAAATTAAAAAAACTCAAATGGCTATAAAAGCTTATGAAGGATACTATCAAAGGAAAGAACTAAAAAGTTCTAGACACACACCAGTGGATAGTATTAAAAGAGAAAAGTAAGAAGTGCATATCCACATATGTTCAACCCTATCAGTTATTAAAGTGCAAGAAATTGCAAGATAAGTATTTTAGTTTCCTACATATGACTGTTGTCTAGTTGTAGCTCTGGACCACACATAAATTTTCACATCACATGTACAGATAGGTGTTGCTTTATCTAAACATGATAACGCATAATTTGATAACAGAAGCTAATTGAACACGCATAATTTGAGAATAGAAGCAACCGAAAACTGGTAACGCATTTAAATTCCATGTATAAGAACATGGAAACCGGCAGGTTGGCTAAGCTTTTAAAAAAAGGAAAGGCCTATCACGATAATCAATGATCAGGACTAATGCAATGTCATGCATGAGAGCAAACTGAGTTGCAAGCGTCTTATCTCCAAGCCTGAAGAAATGTGGGATAGTGTGATTCCTAGAACTTTGAAATCCATAGCAATAAGCTATAATGCTTACACATCTGAGCAATGAGCAACAGTCCAATGTGGTAACGGTAAATGTTTTAGGGGCTGAATATATGGCTAATATGGGTAAAATATGGCTAACATGGGTAACATGCTGCTGGTGAATCTAATCCAGAGAGTAGAGAGAATTCTGAAAATATGGCATCTTCAGAGCCGACAGAGTTGAAGCCTCAGAAGGCAAGCGTGCCCAGCCAGTCTGCTTCTAGAGAAGAGGCAAATGCGATGTGGAAACCCAAGGAAAAGAAGAGAACTAACCCTGTGAAAAGGATTGCTGCACCCCTTCGCGCTTCTCCTCGTTTAGCGGCACTGAACATCAATCAGGAAGAAAATAATGTGCCCCAAGACGAACCTGTCAGCACACAAACAAACTATGGCGATCAGCCACAACCAAAGGGGGCCAAAAATACTAAACCAAAGGCTAATTCCTCTTTACTTTCTCGAAAGAAAGATGGAGCGCATACTGACACTGCAAATGCTTCTGAAAATGCTGAAAACAAGTATCCTTCAGCTCCCGAACAAATACCAGGAGCATTTTGTGCATTCTCTTTAACAGATGTATGGCAGAATGCGCCAGCTGAGGTACCTAATCGGCCACAACATATTGGAAATTAGCAGCTATACACGGCATTTCAATCGAGCAAGGCAGAGGCGGTGCTGGAGGAACAGGAGTGGCAGGGGCGGCAGAACCGGCATCCTGGCCCCCGTCGCCGAGAAGAGCAGGGGCGCGTGGTCCCCGGTGTGTGAGGAGGCGGCGGTCGGGTCTAGGACGGCCATGTCGAGGGGACCAGAGGCAAGGGAATGCAATCGGCGGTTACCTCGGTGACGACGGCGGCTAGACGGGGGAGCGAGGGGATCCGGGCCTGGCCGGGGCCGCCATCGCCGGGCCCATCGTCCGCGAAGCGCCGTCCCCGGAGATGGCCTCCCCGTGGCCTAGCGCCGCTGTGTTGTTGCAGCCAGTCGGAGGCGGCACCGGGAGCAGCGGCAGAAATGGCGAGGAAGGAGGCAGCCGCGCCGGGGTACTGGGGCGGCGAGGGGAGCGGCGGCGGCTGCCGGGGAGAGGAAGCGCCGCGAGGGAGAGGGGAGGCGGAAGCGGCGGCGGCTGGAGGCGGAGCAGCCGAGGGGGCGCCCCAAACCCTAGCCGTCACTATATATTTCATAGCCGTCGCTGTTTAGACTTAGGTTTGGTTGTGTGTTGGTAGACCCCGTGTGCGTCCCCCCTCGAATTTGCGTGTGTCGACTAGACCACCCGAGTCGAGTTATCGAACCTCAAATTTATCCAAGTGCTTCATCCATATTTGCAATTTCAGATTGCGTTTATCTTGTTTCTTGCTTGTTCTTCGATCGCTTGCAGGAAACGACCTTCGTGGTCAGGTCAATCGCGTTCTTGACGTGGTTGATAACGAGCAGGTTTGGTGGTTTAGCGATTGCTGGGTTGTCATCCTTGAAAGGTTGGTAGCCGGATCGTCAAGGTCGCCTCTCCGACCAGATCGAAATTATCCCCTCGAGTCTCACCAAAAGATCGGGCCTCCCCCGTGTCCCCATCAGTACTCCCTCCAATTTCTTGTTTTAGGTTTGTTTTAAGTCAAAGTTTTAAAATTGTATCTATAAAAAACTTCTAAATTATTTGGATGGTGTACATAAAAACCATACATATAAACTCGTCTTAAAAAATACTTTCACAACATCATATCGTTAATTTGCGTGGTTCTTGAAGAACCCTTCTCTTCCTCTCGCACTTGATAGTCCACCACACCAAGATGGCGAGGGAATCACTTATTATTCAGAGGTGTGCTATTATAATAGGTGCAGTTCTTCCACCACCAGTCGATCAAATTGTTGGCGTTCACCGATGGATGGATAGAGTGCAGGCATTCTGTGCTAGCATTCTGTAGAAGCACGCTGTCGATACTAGCATTATGTACAAACGTGCATTTACACAAGAGTACTCTGTACACATTACAGCCAGTAATCGATACAGTAGCTGGAGATAAAAAATTAATCAACTGCCAATCATAAGTTTCCATCGCTCAGTGTTCTCTACTTGTGTTAGTAAAGCAAGTCAAAAGTTTGCACTGCTCACTGCTCACTTGCTCAGTGTTCTGTTGGTAAATAGGCTGTTTGGTTGGCTACATCTAAGGAGTTTTGTATCTAGAGATACAAAACTAGAGTGTTTGGTTGTCTTCTCATCCATCTGAACCAGGCTCTCCAGATGCAATTACCCCCTCCGGACCAGGCTCTGGAGATACGACCAAATTGGGCGTTTCCCTAGAGCCAGGCTCCGCGGATGCAGCAACAACCACGTGCGCGACACATTTGATTCATTTATTTACTATATCTTTTGATTAGTATTTTCAATTACTGAACCGATTTCAAAAATGGGTTATTGATATTTTTTCGAACAAAACGAGACCACACTTGCCATATAAATTTTAAAAGTTTAAAATTTTTATTTTTGAATTTATTTATTTATGAGGCTTTCTTTTGAATTTTTTATTTTTGTAATTGATTTTTTGTTATTTTGATTTTCTAGAATTTATTTTTTTAATATGTTTCATCCCTCTTTTGAGTTTCTCCATGACGTTCTCTCCTTAGTGCAGTCAACCAAACAACATCTCTACGCAGCCAGTACAATCTCATACACCCAACCAAACAACAACCATTTGCATCATCTCAGCCTGGCTCCAACCAGCCTGACTCGGCTCATACAGCCTGGTTCAATTGAGAAGGCAACCAAACAGCCTAAAAGAAAACCCTTTGAACAAGCTTCACCTCAGTAATTGCAGTTCCGATACCACGGACTGACAGCCACAGCAACCAGCACTTGTTCGAATGAAGCGGTTTTCACTGTGGTGGTATGTAGTGGCAGATTTTGCATCACATAGTTCTTTCAATGGTGATATTCTCTGTCAGCTTGTTCAATTCTTCGCTGGCAAAGTGAACAGTTTGTTAAAGTATATATCGACAAACATGCTAGGATGATAGTATAATTCAAATTCGACTGTTCATTCATAGAGCTCCCAACACAAAAACGTATACTAGCAGTGTAGTATACTACGATGGTAGTTAAAAAAGTAAAAAAAAAAACAATCTAAATTATTAGATCGAGAGAGATGAATGGTTCATATTAACTGGTGTGCACCATAAAATTTCTCTTGTTAAATGTGAAGAGAGGTCACGCAGCAACACATGTGGTTGCACCTGCATAATGTTTGATTTATTCACTTATGAACTTTAGGGGTGACTAGGGCATGTTGCGCGCTTCGCGCGCCCTCCATGTTTTTTTAAGGCGGGCCAATATACAATTTGATTAAAAAATATGTTAAAAATAAAGATGCAAGATGGTATTTTGGAAATTTAATGGATATGACCGTAAAAAATGATATGTGCTATGTTTGTAGAACAAAGAGCTGTAGAAGAAAGAGAATGTTAGTCATCTAGAACCAAGAGTAGATTTAGCTATGTTTAGGGGCTGTTCTATTATAATTTTTGGAGCAATAGGTAGAATAATGTACAAAAAAATTACAGAAATTAAATATACATCCTTTGTATCTAAACATAAATGAAGCATATAGCCTTTGTAGCTAAAGCAACATTACAACAAAAATTTTACTTCTATTAGTATATGTCAAACAAACTGAAGCAGATTAAGTTTAATTTTTAGAGCACTGCGTTGGAATCACCGATATCTTCAGATTGACCATTTTTTTCCTTAGTATCATGACCTATACTTCTCCTTCTCTGTTTACAGTATAAGCAAATGATTAATCTTGATATGTGACTGAGGTCTGAAGGAAAATGAAAGCATCTTTTCTTTAAGAGAATAAAAGCATCTTGTTTGTAAGTGAAGGATAATTTTGCCTGTAGAGGAGAAAATGTCAAAATGAAGATAAATTAAAGGAAGATGCATTTCTAAAAAACATAGTGTTCAGTGTAGTTAGTTGTACTGATAGCTCTAGACTAATTATAACGGCTTCTTGATAAAATATACACAATTAGGACAAAAGGAAAGAAAGAGTGTACCCTGTGTTAGAGCATATTTAGAACTTCACGGTAGACTAAATTTTTGCTGGTTGTGCCACATGACTCATCATCATTTTCAATTAATATTCTCATGCCATGGCGAGATGTTATTCTAGAAACGGCGACATATAATTGTCCATGCGTAAACACCAACTTTTGAATGAGTTTGGCCTTGGCTTTTGTTAAATGTCATTGTATAGCAAATTCTAATAGGAAATTGGCACCTTCGACGTGTGAATGGCCATGTTACATTTGATGTTGTTAGAACTATTCTTGGTATAAATTCAATGCAGCTAGCAATACTATTGGAAAAGTAATAGGTGATTAAGAAGCAATGGAACTCAAAAGAAAGCGTGGTCAAAGAAACTATCTGGATACAAATGATAGCTTATAGGAAAGATGGTTGTATTTTTTATAAGAATGGTTAATTAAAAATAGATAGAGCAAAAATATTAACAAAATAGAAACATACTTTTTTCTTGTAGAATAAGGTTTAATAGAAGTAATTAGTAATTAAGATTAGTAAAAGAAAGGGTAGAAAAAACACAAATGGCTTCTCTAGTAGTAAAACATTGAAGTGAGATTGAACTATGGAAAATAGATCGTAACCAACTGAAAAATTGTAAGTGGATGTACAAAAAAATAGTTCAGACTAATAGAAGGCAATGATCATAAAGTATAAAAGGCAAAAAATAAAATGCATATAAAATCAAGAGATGTATGCAGTACATGTGTAAAAAGTAGTACCTTCAGAAGTAGTATCTGGACAGGCCAAACTGATTGAACGAAGACGAAGAAGAGCCTACAAATACCAGGGAGATGAAGAAACATTAATTATATATCGAGAAGAATAAGGTAATGTAGAAACATGCGATCATCATGAATCTATCAATTAATTAATGAATTTCCTGTAATTTGCGAATATGAGCTGTTATTTGCAAATATGAGCTGTCATTGTGTGACACAAAAATATCATGTAGAAAGATGGCAACATAACCCACCCACATACGTATTATGTAAACATGACAAATTTGAATGTTTAAATTTGCTTGTTGTTGTGGCTTACTTCAGACTCCTATGCTTCCCTGTGCACATTGCTGTAGCTTACTCCAAACATCTATGATTGCATGTATATATTATGTGGATGCCTTGGGAATGCTCAAAATTGCCCTGACTTTTCATTTTGTAATTTGTAGTAGAATTCTTCAGATATTTCTAGACAATCTATTTGTGGTTTTTTTTAAAAAAATAAAGTTAGGTGTGATCTTAGTTTTTTCATATGAATAGAGAATCACATATAGATATGTAAATATATATGTGCACCTAATAATAATCAGTACGTTTCACTTAAAAAGCATAAGGCTGCAGAGGTGCAGACTAATGAGCATCTTGGTGATCCTACAGCTAACAACAACAATAACATGAGAAAACATTTAAGGCTAGTTCGAATAGAATTACCAGTGGATAGGATAATTTTCCTGGAATCAATCACTGATTGGCTATCTGCGCCTTCATGTCAGGACGACTTAATTTGTATGAATTAGTGATGAAATAAGAAAGAAGGGTAATTAGCTAGATTAACCATATAAAGATTGAACAATAAGAAAACTAAACACAGTGAAAACCAGTGGGCAAGACGATTTTTCCTGGAAGCATCACCTCATATGGTTATTTGCATCATGTAGGAGGGCTGTAACTCAAATCTGAATGGAGGAACACCTAGCAGCATAAAAATCAAAGAACAACCAATTTGGCACAAAACAAACTAAACAGAGCCCCCATATTTTTGTTCTCTCAGAACAACCCCATCATGAACACATGGTCGAGAAGAGCAGGGGCACGTGGTCTCCGGTGTGTGAGGAGGAGGCGGCTGGGCGTAGGGCGGCCGTGTCAAGGAGACCAGAGCAACGGGGACTCAACCGGCGATTACCTCGGTGGCGGCAGCGGCTTGACAGGAAGCAACGGGATCCAGGCCTGTCCGGGGCCGCCGTCGCCGGGCCTGTCCTCTGTGAAGCCGCCGTCTCCGGAGACGGCCTCCCCGTGGCCCAGCGCCGTCGCGCTGCTGCGGCCAGGCTAGAGGCGGCACCGGGAGCAGCAGCAGAAGGAAGGGGGAAGGGGCACCGGGGCGGCGAGGGAAGCGGTGGAGGCGGCTAGGGAGAGGAGGCTCCGCGGGCGAAGAGGGGACGTGGAAGCGGCGGCGGCTGGAGGCGGAGCAGCCGAGGGGGAAGCGGGCGATGGCGACGATGGGGGCTGGAATAAGCCGGGGCAAAGGGGATGGGAAGATAAGGTGGGGGCGACGTGGCCAAACGACGGCCACGGAAATCCACCGCCTGGTTGGGACCGTCAGATCTATAACAAACGGTCCAGATTTTAAAGGGTGACGTGGAGGCCAGTTTTTTAGGAGGGTGACGTGGCCATGGGCAGATCTCAGGACTGCTACGCTCTATGAAGTATAAGTATATACCGTGTGTTTTTCTTTGCACAGGTGGACAAGTTCTGTTTGGTTGAGCATAAGAATTAGATTATCTTTTTTTTTTGTCTGTTGAATGAAGTTCGTGATAACATCAACACCAATATCAGAGATAACGAGGCACATCCGAGTTAGTTTCTCTACTTTCATGATTAAGGAAACGATAAACTTTATTGATAAAAAGGTGATAGGAGGAACTGGCCTCGTGGAAACCGGGCATTTGCTTGTCCTACACAATATGTCCTGAGGACTAAATTGCAAATGTGGCAAACACAAGAGATGTGACTGTGAAATCGCTCGGCTACAGAAGCACAAAACGAAAAATTTTCTACTACAATCACTCCGTACATCAAGAACTAACAATTCATGGATATTTACCTTTAACGCGTAACCACAACGAAAGGAGTGTCGGAGTGCAACATCACACACGCCATGGCACATGCAATAGTCATTCACGCTGAGCCGAACGTCTACTCTTTCTTGATCATCACAGCAACATGTTGCACGTATTATACGTAGGGAAGTAGTCAATCTCAGTGACCTTCACCTCGCCATCGATTGGCGCTGCAACAACCACAACAACATCTCTATTGTATTTGCACTTCTACGACAGAACATGGCGCACTGGCGTGCTAGCACCGCTACGTGTGGCTAGGGTGTCAAGGAGGAGCAAATCTCATCTTGAACATTCATGCCCCACTCTATGTTTCATATCATACATAAAAGCCAATAATCTTCTAGAATATTCTAAAACTGGCTGACATGCATCATTGCTATGTGGAAACTTTGTGGAAGATGAACTGATAAACCTTATCCAAAAGGCCGGTTTTGGAAAGTATAAGAGCATGGTGAGTTCAAGTTGGCCATGTGAGTTATTTTTTGATATAATATACTCCCTCGATCCGTACTTAATGCTTAAAAATCTAAATTAGGTACGAATTGGGTTGCTTTCTGCAATGTATAGAAATATATTTTGACTATGTATGTATGGTTAATTCCATCTGATAGTTGACATAATATAATACTTATGTTGACAATTCTTTACTTGTGTGCATTCCGTTAAGTTATCTATTATATATTTAAAAAGGTTTACAAAATTATTTTCCATAGTGAAATCTTATTCTTCAGCAAAATCACAGAGCCACCAGTTAATCGGAGAAATTCTCACATAAATTAAAAAAGAGTCTACATCGTTGGTTTCATTGGTGTCCGATTATAATGGTTTATATTAAAAAATATTAAGAATTCAGCATTAGAAATAATAAAATAAGAATTCACGCTAAATTTAAAGAAAGAATTCATATTAGCTCCAATAAAAAAATAGAAAAAAATAAATTCGGGATTGGAGAAATCCTCGCATAAATCAATAGAAAAAAAAGATCTACACCATTGGTTTCAATGGTGCCAGATTATAACGGCTTAGATTAAAAGAAAAATATAAAAAATAGAATTAAAAATAATAAAATAATAGTCCACGACAGGTTAAAAGAAAATTTCCATATTAGCTCCAATAAAAACATAAAAATATAAAATCAAAATCAAAGAAATTCTCACATAAATCAAGAAAAAGAAAATATCTACGCCGTTGATTTTAGTGATGCCAGATTATAACGCCTTAGTTAAAAAAAATTAGAAATTAGAAATCTAAAATAATAAAAGAGTCCATATTAGCTCTAACAAAAACATAAAAATTTAAATTTAAATAAAGAATATAAATAGGAGTTCATGTCGGATTAATATAGAGAGATTATATCGCTACAAACAAAAATGCATAAATTGAAAATATAATAATAGATATAAGAGTTCATGTCAGATTAATAGAGAGAGTCCATATAAACTACAAATACGAATAAAAATTACATACACTCAAAATAAAAAATAGGAATAAAAGTTCATGCTAGAATAATATAAAGAGTCCATATCAGCTATAGCATAATGTTGCTTAAAAAAATTACATAAATCTATTATATAGCAAGCTAGAGTTAACGGAGGCAGAGCCACCACATTAATCATATACTAGTAGAAAATCCCACATTAATTGAAGAGAACAAGGAAGATCTACACCATCTATTGTTGTGGGTTCGAATTATAACAGATTGGTTTAAAAGAATAGTTTATATTCACTACAGTAATAAAATAGAAGCAATTCAAAAGAAGTATATATTGAATACGAAATTAGAAAAAGAGTTCGTATTAAATACGAGATTAGATAAAGAGTCCATATCAAACATAAGATTAGAAAAGGAATCCATAACAAATTCAAAATATGACATCTAGCCTTGCAGATTGCACGGGACACCTTCTCGTTCTTAACTAACCCAATTTAGATACTTTATTTGACTCCAAACCCTAGAAAAAAAACGTTTGAGGATGCATGACAAGCAATACTTATTATTCTGATGGATTTGCATTATTACATGTACCCATGTTCATGGGCAACAGAGTATTATATTCTGTTGAAATGTATTAGAATAAATAATGGATAGCAAAACATGCTTAATTTTTATATAAATCCAATATTAATTGATCTCCATCCAAATTTGACACTTGCAACTACATCTACGATTAATAATCTAGTTAAAACAGTTCCAAAATACATGCAGAAAGATACCAATTTTGTTTGTTGTGGATCGTTCTCTCTCCGCATATAATCAGTTTTTTTGAGAATGATAGGGCATGCTCTCAAGTTTAGCATCATCACCCCACATAACTTCTACGATGTTGTCATTACTTTTTTCGACGAAAGCTCAACATCTTTACAATAAAAGCACTATTAATTCAAATACTAAACGTACCCATTAATCTTGGAAATAAGTCATCCACATGGAAAACCATTGCAGCATACTTTTGTGTGTTCATTTCTCTTGGGACGAGCAGCACAAACATGTGACACAATGGCCTGTTTCAAGGAGTTTATTATAATTATTCTATTCTATTCTATTCTTCTTCTGGCTTCCGCTCTTTCAGGCGTCTAGAAAAAATTCAATCAAGAAGACAACAACGCAGAACGTACAAAAGGAACAGCAACTCCAAGCGAACTCCTCTCTGGCAGAAAAATAACTACAGAGAGGACAAGGAGGGTGAAAGAGGGATAAAATAACCATTTCGGCACAGCGAGCGACAGAGACCCAGCAAAAGCCAACGCGAGGCCAAATCCATTCCTTCCCCCCTCGCCACAGGCTGAGACGGAGCCAACCGAAGCGAAGCGAACACCCTAGGCGCGCGCGCGGGCGGGCAGGGAGGCGCGGAGGCGTGGCGGAGCTGGACTCCGGCCTCGCCGGAGGAGGCGGCAGGGCATGGCGACGCCGACGCCCATGGCCGGCGAGGGGACGCTCGCCGCGGTGATGCCGCGGTCGCCGTCGCCGACGGCGGCGGCGGCGGCGGGGTCGGCGGCCGAGGCGCCGATGCTGATATTCCTCTACTTCCACAAGGCGATCCGCGCGGAGCTCGAGGGGCTGCACGGCGCCGCCGTGCGCCTCGCCACGGAGCGCGCCGGCGACGTGGGGGCGCTCGCCGAGCGCTGCCGCTTCTTCTTCAACATCTACAAGCACCACTGCGACGCCGAGGATGCGGTACGGCTTCTGCCCTCTTCCCTTGCAGAGCGCTGTCTTATGTTTTGGTTTGCTCCGTGTCGATTTTTCGGTTAAGCTGCGGTGGATTTAGGCTGTGGAGACGCCTGTGCGCGTCCAAATTTCGGTGGCGTTGGGTTTAGGGTTGCGGAATTGTTTCCTGCGTTTGGTTGGAATCGGGATTGAATCGAGCGAGCACTGTTAGGATCTGAATCAGGTCGCATCCGTACCATGGTATCGAAACTTCTTACGAGATAGCTTTGGATGCAACAGTGGATGGCTTAAGATGTGTTTGGTTGAATCAGCCATGGTCTTATGAACAATTAGATGAACTTATGCCCTTCTGACGTTGACACAAGGGGATGTTGCCTGAATTGTGCAAGCCGTGGTACAAAGCTTCTGTTTAATTGAAACCACAGATGGAGATTTTGATTGATACCATCATATGTGGCCCTGTCTGTCTAGCTTCTAGGTAGGGTAACCGTGACGTGTTATCACTTGATTGGAGCATACTTTGACGTTCATCATCTATTGGATTATGTAGATAGGCTTGTCTTAGTTTTCCACTTGTTAAAAGTCACTTGACTAATGGAGGCCACAATCTTTGAGAAATCTGTAAATCTTATTCACTAACATAATATAAATAAATTTTTATCAATGCTTGTTTTGGTGGCGGAGTTACCTGACAAGTAAAGGTACTTTGATCTTCTCCTTTCCCTCAATTTCTGCCAAAGGTAGAGACTCTGTGTCGAAATGCAAAAGCAAAAACGACATTGTTATTGCAACTGCCATACAATTTTCTTCACTGTGAAGAATTGTGATACATTGTTTGTTCATAGATTGAATGTTTTGGCATTTTATCTTTCTAATGATCTTTAGTTGATGCTTTATTATATATACAGTGACATCACTCAATTATCGATTCATCATACTGTATATATATTTCGTTGCAAACATGCCTAATTGTTTTTTGGATGGTTGCAGGTTATTTTTCCAGCACTTGATATTCGAGTGAAGAATGTCGCAGGGACCTATTCTCTGGAGCATAAAGGAGAAAGTGACCTCTTTACCCAGCTATTTGCGCTACTTCAACTGGACATACAAAATGATGATAGTCTTCGAAGGGAACTTGCATCCTGTACAGGGGCCATTCAAACGTGCCTCACACAACATATGTCAAAGGAAGAAGAACAGGTCAGTAACATCCTCCCTTTTAATTTGTCTCATCAATTTAATCACTTCATATTTGTTAGGTTCGGCATGGTCTATGCATGCCGTTGCCGCACCACGGCTTAACTAGGGCCAGGTCGGCCTGCGTGCTGCGCCTGTCTTTGGTCGTGTCTAATTAAAGTTGGGGTTTAGCCCATATATTTCCTTTTTGAGTCGTCAGTTGTTATTTCCAATTATAGTTGAGTTGGTTGTGCCGGCTATATAAGCCGAGTCAAGGGATTAAATAAAGCAAGGATTATCTAAATTCTCCCTCTTCTCTCTATCCCTAACCGTAGTTCTCTCTATTCCTCCCTACTGCGGCCGCCGCTGCCCCTATTCCACGCCACCGCCACGACCAGCAACCCGCTGGCCGTGACCTCACCACCGCCTGGCTCCGCCTCGCCGCCGTCTCAAGCCACCCATCGTTCGATCTGTGCACGGCTACTATCTCAGAAGTCGGGCACATACCAATATCCTTCGATGAAAACAGTCTGGTGCTTATTCTCTTATTTTTGAACCAATTTAATTTTCTAGAATCAGTGAATTCTGTCACTATATTATTGCTGAAAAGTAGTTCCGAAAGTGCGACAATGCTCTTATTAGGCATGTTATCAATGTACTTGTTATATTTTGGTCGACAATTCTTTAGGAAAAGGATTTTAATGACTGAAATTTGTTACCTTTAGAGAGAATTGTGATTACCCAGATCAACCACATAGCTTCAGCTTTATATAGAGGATAGAGTACGGGCGACCTAGAATAGATGGGCCAGATATACTTAACAAAATTGTCCAATAGTCTTGCCATTTTAACAAAGTTTTATTGCTCAGAGTCTCCTTTACTAGAGTGCTGATTACGCTATGACGGCAAATTTATGTTCAAAATATTATTTATGATCTTGATGCTAAAAATGATAGATGGAAAGAGTGAAACAGTGGTAGTGCTATTTGGTCTTCCAGTTACTACTTTTTTTCGCCCATCCAGTCATGTTAAAGTTGCTGCATGTGCCAGTTACTGTATCCTAAATAAAGAGTCACTCAGTTTTTATTGTCTTGTTGGATCTTGGACCGCATTTGCTTTTTTTGAAACTCTGCATGTACAAGTTACTGTTTTCTGAACAAAGGGCTACCAAGTTCTCATTGTCATGTTGGATCTTGGACTTTTTTTTAAAAAAAAAAAAATTTCTGCACTTATTTGCTGGTTAGAAGTATTCACTTTAGTTGTGGATCCTCACTAAAATTTTGGATGCCAGTTATAGTCTACTTTGCTATTGCATTCTGAAGAGACTTCTCATTATGGTGTCGAAGCATTGATGAAGGTTCTTTGGCAGTTTGTATTTTCTGGAGGTTTAGAAAACTTCGGTGATTTTTTTCCTTTTAGATTATGTGTTTGACTGGTAATGTCTCTGTTGTGATGTACACATTCTAAAGTCATATCTGAACGATGCAGTCTCTCTATTTTGTGTCATTGTTAATTCCTAATGGTGTTGGCCATTTGAATTTATTTCAGGTCTTCCCGTTGCTTACCAAGAAATTTTCATATGAGGAGCAGGCTGATTTAGTGTGGCAGTTCTTATGCAATATTCCTGTAAATATGATGGCAGAGTTTCTTCCGTGGCTTTCAGCTTCTGTTTCATCTGATGAACACGAAGATATCCGTAACTGTTTATGTAAAATAGTACCTGAAGAGAAACTTCTTCAGCAGGTATTCACACTTCCGCTTCGTACATTTGCTGGCAATGCTTGCTTTTGTATCCTGTTAAATTATAGTTTTAACATCTGTGAAGGTTATATTCACTTGGATCGAAGGGGATCAAAGTTCTGTTGATCTTAATTCGGAAAAAAGTCATAGCTGTAAGGATGCTTCTTTTGTTGATCAAGCGGAGAAGCACATTTGTGCGCATGAATCTAAAGCTGGGGATATAAAATACGCAGAATCAAATGTTGGCCAGGCTGACAGGCATCCCATAGATGAGATTCTCTATTGGCATAATGCTATCCGCGGAGAATTACATGATATAGCAGAAGAGACAAGAATGATGCAGGAGTCTGGAGATTTTTCTAATATACCAGCTTTCAATGCAAGGCTTCAGTTTATTGCAGATGTATGCATTTTCCACAGGTACGTGCTTTGGATCTTCACCCATCCACAACCTTGTTTATAACATCTTTGTTCTGCAACTATGGCAACTATTAACTTTTGAAATTTAAAGCTAGTCTCTCTCTCTCTCTCAGTCCATGCAGTGGACATACAATATGTCATGTGTTTGTAATGTTTAACTTTTGGTACTCCTTTGCATTTGTTACATGCTATGCATCTTTTTCGACATATTCATATGTTCTTTCATGAACAACGTGATGGCTTTTAAATTGTAATTTTATTTTATCACTTTAGGAAATATTGACTATCTCAGATTTATAAGGAATGTGATGTATATAATTACTATATTTAGCAAGAATTTTCTAAATAACTTAATCTGACAGCACTTTGCAGCACAAGCACTTTGCAGCACAGTACAGCAATGATAAACTGGCCAGTAGTCGATGTAACATATGATTGACACCTTGAAATAACTAAGATGCCTTAATATGAAGTTCAGCATTGCATGAGTTAGGAACAAACTTTGTCTTCACTTGCAAAAAACAATGCCTTATTTTTGCTACAGATGTTTTTTTTATCCTATGTAATGCATGACTTAAAATGCTTCGGCATATCACCAAATATGCTCACGTGAAGTTTAGAAGCAGTATACTTGAGTATTTGATGAGAGACCGTTTCATCTGTATTGTTTTTATTGTTTAGTTTGTGCACAGGAATTTTTTGCTAGCACATACATGTGCCATGCTATTCATAGTTTGTTGGTGGTCAGAACATTTTTTTTATTGATTCACTTTTGATAGTCTTCACTTGAAAGAATCAAATGTTCTTGCAGTAAACCGAATGCCTCTTTTGATATAGCCACTTGTATTTTTTTCTTGTCTACAGCATTGCAGAGGATCAGGTCATATTTCCTGCAGTCGATAGTGAGCTGTCCTTTGTGCAGGAGCATGCTGAAGAAGAGCGCAGATTTAACAATTTTAGATGTTTAATTCAGCAAATCCAAATAGCAGGAGCAAAATCAACAGCAGCTGACTTTTACTCCGAATTGTGTTCACACGCTGATCAGATAATGGAGGCAATTGAGAAGCACTTTTGTAATGAAGAAACCAAGGTTAGTACATAACAGTGTTGTTGCTGGACTGCTGGAATGGTTACTTTGTCAGCAAGGGCCTCATTTTTGGTTGAATTTACCTAGGTGCTTCCTCAAGCTAGGGTGCTTTTTTCTCCTGAGAAGCAAAGAGAACTTCTATACAGGAGTCTATGTGTCATGCCATTGAAGTTATTGGAACGTGTTTTGCCATGGTTGGTGTCGAAGCTCAATGATGACGAGACATCTTCCTTTCTTCAGAATATGCGTTTGACAGGTTATCCTTTTTATCTGATTATTTTATATATTTGTCTTTGTATATTTAGTTAATTATTAAAGAATTTCTTCAAAATTCTATTTGCTAAAAAGATGCACATGAAACAGCATCATCATCTGAAACGGCACTGGTCACCCTTTTCTCTGGTTGGGCATGCAAAGCTCGTTCAGAGGACAAATCAAATTCTGGAGAATATGTGTGCTTAGCATCAGGAGAAGTGCGATGCGTTTTGGATGATGAAGACGAGCTGGAAAAATGTCGATCATTTTGTCCGTGTGCTTCACGTGGCAGTGCAGATATTCATCTGCATCTTCAAACTGAAAATGGTTCTAGACCAGGCAAGCGAGGAAATGAAGTGGAATATGTTCCTGGCACTAATGGAATTCATTGCTCTCAAACTGCTGACACTGAAGCACGTCAATGCAGCAAAAAACCTTGTTGCATTCCTGGGTTGAGAGTAGAAACTAGCAATCTTGGGATTGGTTCGCTAGCTTCTGCAAAGTCCTTCCGTTCTCTATCATACAATTCTTCTGCTCCTTCATTATATTCAAGCCTTTTTTCATGGGAGACAGATGCAGCATTGTCTTGTTCAGCTAGCATCTCAAGGCCAATTGATACCATATTTAAATTTCACAAGGCAATTCGCAAGGATTTAGAGTACCTAGATGTTGAATCTGGAAAGCTTATTGATGGTGATGAGTCTTGCCTTCGCCAATTCATTGGGAGATTTCGTTTACTGTGGGGTCTTTACAGGGCACACAGCAATGCTGAGGATGAAATTGTGTTTCCTGCTTTAGAATCAAGAGAGACATTGCATAATGTGAGCCATTCATACACTCTTGACCACAAGCAGGAAGAACAATTATTTGAAGATATATCTAATGTTCTTGGTGAGCTTTCACAGCTACATGATAACTTGAGCCACCCTGACACTGAAGCTAATGAAGCAGAGAAAAACTCTTTTTATTTATCCAAAGAGAATGATTGGAGTAGAAAGTATAATGAGCTTGCCACAAAGCTTCAAGGAATGTGCAAATCTATCCGGGTTGCCTTGACTAATCATGTCCATAGAGAAGAACTTGAGTTGTGGCCATTGTTTGACAAACATTTTTCTGTTGAGGAACAGGATAAGCTTGTAGGTCGTATAATTGGTACAACGGGTGCTGAGGTTCTCCAATCAATGTTACCCTGGGTTACATCTGCACTTACTCAAGAGGAGCAAAACAAGATGCTTGATACGTGGAAGCAAGCAACTAAGAATACAATGTTTGGTGAGTGGCTAAATGAGTGGTGGAAGGGAGCTCCAACGTCATCTGATTCTTCAGAAGAGTCTACCTCTCCTCCAGAAGGTTTGTGCAATTGATTTCTTTTAGCCTTGCCCTCTACTACTAACAATTTTTAGCTTATATTTTGCTCCTCTTGTTTACTACCATGCCAGAATAGTTTGGAAGCAAGCATATAATATTCATTTCCGATAATATTTTGTTTATTAGAATGAGCTAATCATCAATTTGTGAGGGTTCTACCTCGGTCTAATGAGCTATATATGCAATATTTTGCTAGTGCTGCATTGAGTCATTTAATTTGTGGTAAAAGACCTAGCAATTTGTCTACAATTCTTTGCAATGGTGCGATCTCTGAAGACTAACATTAACTAGGATGCATAAAAAGATCAGTTTTAAGAAATGTGCATTTTTTAGAGCATGGGCGTACCATGGATACATAAAATTATGGGAGAGGGTTGTAAAGTTATGTTAAAGCAATGCATTAATAAACATGTTTTTTCTCTGATTCTTGTTTAGTCTATGTTTAGTTTCTTTTCTTTTACTGAGGAACATTTTTTGGCTGACCTTTTGTTTCCCTCTTGTAGATAGTCATTTGCAAGATAAGCTTGACCAGAATGACCAGATGTTCAAACCTGGCTGGAAGGACATCTTTCGAATGAACCAGAGTGAACTTGAGGCTGAGGTGCGAAAGGTTTCACGAGATCCTACGCTTGACCCAAGGCGAAAGGCATATTTAATCCAAAATCTCATGACCAGGTTTGACATTTGAATATTTGAGTAAATGACTTGTTAAGAAAATTATATTTATAAGCATGTGCACATGTCAGCCGCTGGATCGCTGCTCAGCAGAAGTTGCCAGAACCAAGGTCAGAAGAGTTTAGTGAAGGTGCCAGTGTTCCTGGATGTTTTCCTTCATATCGGGACAAGGAGAGGCAGATATTTGGTTGTGAGCACTACAAACGGAACTGTAAGCTTGTCGCGGCTTGCTGTAACAAGCTGTTCACTTGCAGATTCTGCCATGATAAAGTTAGCGACCATACAATGGAAAGGTAAACTCTGTGGTCTGTAGAAACAATCGATTGATTTTTAACCTGTTACTGCTGATGTGCGCTTCTATTGTCTGACCATACAGAATGCTTTGAGATTCTTTTCTGTTAGCTAATTTCATACTGCTAATAAGCATGCTATAGTAAAAAGTAAAAACCATGGAGTCATGTTGGAAATAGTGATTTGCTGCTTGCAATTATTATGAATAAAACATAATTTCCTACTATCCACATTCCGTTCCGTGCATGTTCCAGCCATATATCATTTTTTTTAGATCTATACATTAGGAAACAAAAAACCACTAGAAAGGATATCTGAACTAAAAGGGAGAAAGAAAAGCTACTGTCAGTGACTTTTTTTTTTTGTGTTTATCATAATGCATGCCATGTTTTTAATTGAAGTTATGAAGGATGCTTGGTTATATATGACGTATCTAACCAAATATTTTCAGAATATTTTATGACTATTTGTGGCATTTGTGCCAATTTCTGAGGGTTGGTAGCATACTGGTATTTGCCTAGGGGCAGTCGCACTGGATATGTTATTGTGGTTATAATGTCGAGACTCAAGATGGTCTGGTCCGAACAGTGTTCTGTAGGCCCCGCCTGGGTGCTAGGCCTTGGCCTCCCGCCTTGGCTGCATGGCAGATTTTTCCGTCAGGTGGAATTAGGCACTAGGGGAACACTGGGTCCAAAAATGCCAGCTCTGTCTTTTTGAAATGTTTGCTGCTCCTTGACCTTCCTGTTGATCTCCTTATTTCTATGCAAAGACTACTGCAATGTGTCTGTTATCAATAAGATAATAGAGCGAGAACAAATAGTAAGAAATTGCATACTAATTAATACAGTTTCTGATGCTATTGACAAAATAAAGATCTTCTTCTATCCTTATGTATATTGCTTTTTGCTAGAATTTTGCAAACGTTTCAGAAAGTAAACGTGCTAACATTAATTACTACCTGCAGGAAAGCAACACAGGAGATGATGTGTATGGTATGCCTGAAGGTTCAACCTGTCGGTCCAAATTGCCAAACTCCATCTTGCAATGGGTTATCTATGGCAAAGTATTACTGTAATATCTGCAAATTTTTTGATGACGAAAGGTAAGATTCTCTCACGTCAAATGTCACTGAAAGATCAAACTTCATCTAGCGTTTGATCGGTAACGTGTATGCCAAGATCTTTCGAGGGCATTGAACAATTTGATTTTTCTTATTTGTAAACAAAAATATTATTACATGTTAGTTTTATCACTAATTTTGGGATATGTAGCCATCTCCATAGGGGTAAACAGATAAAGTCCTATTCAAGCAATTAGGTATAAACAAATTATAATCTCATGAACAGCTTTTTCTTTCAAATCTGATTTGCTTTCTCTTGATACGCGTACTGTGGCCATTGGTTCCCTAAATTATTTAGGACAGACATTTACTCCAAACCACTTAGTTCAGCTATGAAATTATATATAAAAAAAAAACTAAGGAGAGGGTCTGTAGAATGTCCTACTCCTACATATCTTCCAAATTTTGAGTTGAAACTTGATTTGAGGGTGGATCAGGGATTTGCTGTCAGTAGCTACCTATATCTTTTGCTTTCCCTTTTAAGTTAAATTGTCAAAATATTATATTTTTACTTGTATCATCTACCTTCACCGTATTTTTTTCCTCCCTAGGCATTTGTTTACACTAGATATGCCTTTTTTCAAATAACCTTGTATTTATTATTTGTGTTCATTCATTTAACGAGAAATGCTTTAATGAACCTTTTCTTTAGAAGAGACAATGCTACTTTATGGGCTCTTAAATATTTTTATACCACCTTCTACGCCATTCTCACCAATTTTGTGATCAAATATCAAACTGTCCAAGTGATAACACAAGCTGGGACCTGTTGGTATTCCAAGCAGAAATGTCATGTCATCCCATAAACCTGTTTTATTGTTAAACATAGTTTGGAAATCTACTCTGGGTAACATACGACTTCTAATTCTTGGATATTTTCCAGGACTGTGTATCATTGCCCGTTTTGTAACTTGTGCCGTCTTGGGAAAGGTCTTGGTGTTGATTTCTTCCATTGCATGAAGTGCAATTGCTGCCTTGGAATGAAATTAACAGAACACAAATGCCGGGAGAAAGGGCTGGAGACAAACTGTCCAATCTGCTGTGACTTCCTATTTACCTCGAGCGCAGCAGTTAGAGCTCTTCCTTGTGGCCACTTCATGCATTCAGCCTGCTTTCAGGTATGCTACATCGTCTAGACACAGACTCGCATTATACTGTAACTTTGCGATGTATCAACTTGCTGTCAGCAATGTCTGACTAATTCATTGTCAATCTCAGGCATACACCTGTAGCCATTACACCTGTCCAATCTGCTGCAAATCCTTGGGAGATATGGCGGTAAGATCACTTCTATAGTGTTGCATGTATCATCAGTGAAGTGTATCTTGATTCTTGTTTTGAGTCCATCCTAGTTCCTTGCAATAATTTTGTTGAAAACAGTTATTTCTCCTTTTTCACTCCATCTTCTGGGCATTTCACTAATCTCTTTAGTTCTTTTTTCATGAAATCAAGAAGCTGGCGTCGTTCTTTTATTTTGATACTGGTAGCATGTACCTATATTTGAGGATAAAACAATGCAATGTTCTATTTCTTCGGTCCATTGCTTGGTCATTTCCTATAGAAACCTCTAGTCCGAACTCTCGAGAGGCGATTTTCCTTGTGCTCTTGTTATTTAAACTCGTTTGAAGGATGCCAATATAGGATGACTTTAGAAATTACACAGTTGTATTTTCTAGTTAAGAGTTCGATTGAGCAATGAATGCTTCTGCACTTGCAGAATATTATTTTCAGGAAAAAAAAAGTGTCGGTTTGGTCCCTCAACTATGTCTACTGGATCAAATTGGTCCCTAAACCACAATACTGGACTTGTTAGGTCCCTCGTCCTTCAAAACTGGACTTGACTGGTCCTTTGACTAGGTTTGATGTGATTTTCGCTGATGTGGCTAGTGACATGGCAGGTTTTGCATACCTGGATGCCATCTAGAGTAATCTCTCTCCCCTCATCTATAATCTCTCCCTTCCTTTTCTCCCTTATTCAAGTCCGCCCGAGCTGGCCAGCCTCCTTCCTTCCTAGCGCCGACGTCTCTCCTCACTGCCACCGCCTCCGACCCTCCTCCGCTGCATCTGCCGCTGCCCCTCCATCTTCGCGGCAAGCTCAGTGGTGCCGACAAAGGAAGGAGGGGTCATCGCAGGCGTTGGGGAGGAGGGTGGAATGTTGGGTGAGTAGGAAGGCAGCGCGTCGAGGAAGGAGGTTGTGCCGTGGGTGAGGGAGGCTGCCAGCAGGCATAGGACCTCACCAGGGAGCTCCAGGCCACGTCACCGTGGACGCCAAGCCCCCGCGCCATCGTCGTCCTCCCATCTTCAGGTTGCTTCCCTGGCCTACTCCATGCCGGCGACGAGCGCCGCCATCTTCCTGTGGTGGCTGGCGAGATTAGAGAAAGGGAGAGATTAGAGGAGGCAGTGAGATGGATGCCACGTGGGCATCATGTCAGTGAAAACCATCCACATGGACACCATGTGAACAAAAAGTTCCTAAAACCACCCTTTTGACCGTTTAAAGGACTAGTAAGCCTGGTTTTGATACTTGGGGGACTGGTCAAAGGGCAATTTTGGGTTATGGGCAATTTGGTCCAGCAGGCATAGTTGAGGGACCAAATCGGCACTTCCTTATTTTTACATGTAAGCAATGTTCCCTGAAAATAGAGAGAGAGATATACTCCATTGACATTGTGTGAGAAGCCAATCGAAAACCACCCATTTCTTTCTTTTTGGCTTGTTTGAGGCTTAAATGGCAATCAGTTGGCGTCCTTTACACAATATATTTTGTACAATACATGTGACTACGGTAGCGATCTCCAAATAGTAAAAGAAATGCAGATCAATGGTTCCTAGTCATTCCTTGAACTTAGACTACGTGCTGCTGAGGGACTGAGGTATGGAAATGCAGATCAATGATTCTTAGTCATTACTTGAACTTAGGCTACATACTGCAGAGGGACCGAGGGAATAAATCAATTTGTATCTCTTATAAGACCCATACTGCAATGATTGTTATACGTGTGCTGACTGTTTAAGTTTTGAAAGCAAGTTATATGAAAACCTTACTGAATTAATGTCCATCTCCATTTCCTATGTACAGGTGTACTTTGGTATGCTTGATGCGCTGTTGGCTGCTGAAGAGCTTCCTGAGGAATACCGTGATGGGTGTCAGGTATTCCGGTTCTAATGTTTTTGGTTTCCATTCTTTTGACTTGCTGTAGTCTTTACTATTATGTTGTGTTATTCACATTATTTTATTGCATCTTTTGCCCAGGATATACTTTGTAACGATTGTGAAAGAAAAGGGAGATCTCGATTTCATTGGTTGTACCACAAATGCGGCTTCTGTGGTTCCTATAATACCAGAGTTATTAAGACTGATACAACATACTGTTCTACATCAAACTAGTGAAGGGAATATTCTTTCTTTTTATTTTTTACCTCTGTAAATATAGCCTTGCAAAACCGTGTAGCATAGCTACCATATATTTCATTTCGTAGGCAGTTCATTTTTGTTAAGCCTAGCCTGCAATTGATTACGTCTAGTGCTATAAGTTGTCAAATGGACATGACGTTCATCTATCAGGTATATCCTGCCTCCAAGGCCCCAGCTTCGACACTAAACTATACAGTATACGCTACACACGATACACTACTGCCAATCGATACTCATAAACCTTTTTATTGGGGCGTGTGGTTCCGCGTGTTGAAAAGTTCTTTTTTTTTTAACTGATGGTTCTTTTGCTTGCCAAATTTTTTACGCACATGTTGAAAAGGTGTATCACACGCTATTCTTCTCTTAGAAACTGGGCTTACTTGGATTGTTGTCACAATTTACCGCACCTAGTTGTGCTTAATTGTGGCAAGCCACTCTTTTTTATAACCAACAAATCGCCCAATATTGGCGGCCGTCTGATCACGCTGCCCGGGTGGATCCAACCACACGCTCTGTTTGGTTTTTGCTTTTTCTGTGAGGCACGCCGGGGAGGGGTGCGATTGAGAGGAGGCACGCCAGTGAGGGGCGCCTGCACACGTCGCCAGTCCGGAGTCCGCCGCGCAGGTGAGGTAGCGACGGCGATCCCTCTTACACGCTCTGGTTCGATGGAGGGAAAGACCGAGGGGAAGGAGAGAATGACACGAGGTCCCACTTTTTTTTTTTTGAGACAAATGAGGTCCCATGTTTGAAATGCATGTATACAATATACACGCATGTATGGCCACGGTGACGGTGCGCCACGGTGACTGGGCATATATACCCTTCCCTTCAAGTGTGTGCGCCACGGTGACGGTAGCAAAACCACCCTTCAAACCGCCTCCAAGAGGTTATTTAAATGTTTTGCATACTTGGGAACGAATACATGATTTTTCAGATCAGGAGTTAAGCGCACCAGGCATCATATTTGAGGGGTGAATTAGTGTTTTTCCAAAACCAAAAGTTGTTGAACTTTTTTATGAGCACGCGAAATTCCAATATTATTGACCAAATAACATGCTTACTGATTTTCTCCCCTCAAACTCGGTATCTCTACTATTATAAAGCGGCTCGGTATCTCTACTATTATAAAGCAGCTTGTAGTGGTGAATGGTAACTACGTCCTTTCATCTGGAGTCTTGTGTTCTGAATGGATTCTGATCTCATCCATCCACTCGAATCACATGCTCCACACATGCAGCACTGACGTCACTAAAACCGTACCCCAAGATTTCACGCCTCAATCCCTTCCATCATTGTTTGACCATGGTGACGGCAAAATCCGCTGGATGCTGGCCACGGTGAGATCATTTGTTCCCCTCATGCCCTGAACCCTAGCCGACAACCCTCCTCTCTCGGTTGTCTTGTCGTTGACTCGCCGCCGACTCCTTCCCTCAATCCCTAAATCACCGTGGTCCCCAGCCACATAACATCTCCCTGCACACTATTGTACCCCACTGCGACCTACCGCTCCCTTTGCACCGTCGTCCCCAATCGTGTCGCGTCTCCCTCCATGCTACCTCTCCCTTCACGACCTGCCTCTCCCTCTGCACCTCCATCTTCCTCATCTCCTCCCCACATCACCCCGCCTTTCCATCTCCGTGTGATAAACCTAACAGTCCTCGGAACAACAACGATGAGATCCGGCTGAGGAAAACGACGACCACATCCAGATGATAACCTCGACGTGAGAAGACTTGAACGATAGCAGGGATCATGTGAAGAGGTTAGGGCGACGTTTACGGCAGCGGCTTCTTCCCCTAAAAACTCGATGCCACCCCCACAGCGCTTGCATCACCGGATTCGCCTCCCCTTGCGCTTGCCCACCATTGCGACTCCACTTTGTTAAGGACGCGGATCCTCTGTAGTTACTGCAGTGACGTTGAGTCACTGAAAATAACTTCAAAAGATTTCAATCCCTTTGCTAAATGTCATTCCTCACGTCACCATGAATCCACTATCTCCCCGTCTTGGCTCCTCCTTTGGGTCTGGAGCCTTCCCCTCCCTCTCTGGAGCATGCATCCTCCGTCGTAACTGCAGAGAGCCGTTATGCCACTGACATGTGGGGCTCATATGGCCCCACCACTCTCTGGGTCCACAAGCAGTGATTCAATGGCACTCTACAGTTAAGTACACAACAGTAGAGGATCCAGAGTCCCCTCTCTGCATGCGCGGTGGTGTCGCTCGGCCAACCCCGAGGCCCGGACACCGTAGTCCGTAGCGCCTCCCTTTTCCCCGTGGTGCATCCGCCTGCGTCGTTGCTGCCTGTTTACTACTTGAATCAACACTGATGTACGACAGGCTACGGGCATGATTTTTTGGACTGAATACCAATAATCTGTAAACGCCACGCGGTAAGTTGGCTAATAATCTTCCATGTTGCATTTGGTATTAGTGCTTTCGTCGTCTGCAACAGATGAAGGTTCTGATTTTCAAACAGGAAGTTTGTAACTCACCTGTGCATCTCATAAATCTTATAAAGTCCACAACATATGATTGTTGCAACCTGATGTATGGAATTCCTCTTGCCGAGCATGGTGGGCTTCCAGCCAGTGTCAGACTTACCATGAGTCGTGTGCTCAAGTGTGTGTGAGGCAAATGGCATCGATTAATGAAGCTTTATGCTTCATTCAAATATTGTAATTTGCATGAACCTTGTGCTTCCGTTGGCTCATGGTTATGAGAATGTCACTATCCAATTGTTTTTTTTGTGATCGAATATTTGCCGAAAGTTCAGGCCTCGCAACTACAATAACACTTTTTTTCAAAAAAATCATCATCATTTAAAATTCTGTTGATACCTAACTTGCTACACCTTGTCTCGAAAATTATATTTATAATTTTAAACGTTACTTTGTATGTTTTCTTTTCTCCCTTTGTAGTTGCAATGCACGGGCAGTCGGGCACGTACCAGTTGTCATCAAACCTTCGTCAGATTTTGGCCATGAAGCGAGTCTATTGTGAGCCATTGGGCTAATATACTGTAGCATTCAGACTTGTGGCAATTGGCAAATAATCAAATGATTACTAAAAATGTTTGGCAAAATATGACGACCTACCAAGCAAGCTTCCTGTTTACTTAAGTCACCCCGTACCCATTTTTTTTTTAAAAAAGATAAAGATTTTATTCATACACTAAAAACACCCTGTTACAGAGAGAGGAGAATGCCTAACAGCCAAATCAACACGTTAATAAAGGACCCGACTATAAAGTAACATATGCAACTAACAACACTTCGATTGTTGCCATCATCGAAACCAAGGACCACCACAATCAACATCGCCGCTAATCCCATCTCCTTTGTCATCATCCATACTGAGAGGCTGAAAAGAAAATCAACATCAATAATAGACTTGAAAACTTACAAAATGTCATGGCTAGTGTCATCGAGCGAATCGGACAATCAATTTGTAGCGACACAAAGAACGTGTTTCAATGATTAATTATGACACACCCGAAATGGATACCTTGGCCTAGTATTTTATAAGGTTCAAGGGCACAACAGGGCAAGATTATATGCATAATTACACGAATGCCCCTGTTTTTACAGTGGGGACTGGGCAAAAGGAGAAGTCGCCTAGTCATTATAATTGTCCTAATCATGCAGTGTAATCTTCAAGATTCACATTTAGGGGCCTTCTAGAGTGGATGGCGCGAACAAGGTGGACCTTGTCGTAACCGTATACTTGCCCAATCTTCTCCCGTGCATGAAGCGGGCAAGGCTCTATGCATTGCGGAGGCAACAAGGGCATTTGACATTTTCTTCAATGATTTGGAGGATGTACCCTCACCTCCTGCCAAGATGCTGGTCGTTACTGCTATCCTTGCCTTGACAAAAGACATGGATGCCAGTGAGTCGTTTATGACACGTATTTTTTGGAGGGGTCATATCTTGTATGATTTGTATTTTCTTAGGGTTCACTTCAATTCCCCTTTGTTAGACCAGAAAACCTAAGAGTTTCCCTGCTCGGACCCGAAAGACACACTTTGATGGATTTAGCTTTATCCTCTTATCTCGTAGGATGAGGTCATAGAGCCAACTCTGAAGAATGGCTTGCTTAGCCCTCTAAACATAGCCCAGCTTCATTCCGAAGCTCTCGTGCCTCCAGCAGATAAGTTTATAGCAGAGGCCCTTTGCTCATCTTTAATTTGGGGCACAGTTATTTCCATTGGTATTGTAACTAAACTGAAGGTTGTCCAAGCTGTTGACAACGCCATGCTAGAGGGCAAGGCGTTGCCACCCCCTTAGTGCTAAGTACGTCTATGCATCTAACGTCTTGAAGCCTTACTATGACTCTATGGCCAAAGCAGTCAATGACCTTGCATGAAGGTCACTTTACGACAACTTTTATGCCTACAGTCTAGTTGCTCTTATGAGCATTGAAAGAATCCTAGTGGCCTAGGGAAGGTGAATATACACTTTTTTAATTTTGTTCGAGTAAACATTAGTCGAGGTTGCAAGGCAATCAACAACACACAAAAACAAGCATGTGAAAGCAAAAAAAAAAAGTACAGAGAGTAAATGCAGAAACATAAAAGGAGACACGGGAGATTTTTTTTAGGAGTTCGAAAGACGAACTCTTGCTTCTCATTAAGACTAGCCTTTGTGGACAAGGACTGGCTCCCTCTTGATCCTAACGTCTCGTCTTCACTCGGGGTAGTCCTTCGCTGCTTTAACAAGGCGGACTCCTAGCCTTGTACGTCGATTCGAGGGCTACCACAAGCACCGATGGCTAGCTCCTTGAATCCACGCCTCCAAGTGAGAGTAACAAGTCTGAGTGTCTTGATCAAGCTGAACCAAGAGCTCGCATGAAGCATACCAAATCGGATTGAAGCACCAAAGGATGAACTCCTAAGATCTAGAGCTCTAAAGGCTATCTAATGGGTATCTAATGTTGCGTGCTTGTTTGGTTATTCATGTTATTTGTCTTGTAATTGATTATGGAATCAAAATAATACCCAATTTTCTAATGGTACCCTGCTGCACGTCATCAATACCATCATCAAGATGTAACGATCAACAAACCCTAGCCTTCAAAAATAGATATAGCCAATAAAATCCAAAAAACAAAAGGAGGAAGGTGGTGTAAGCAGATGAAAATATATTTGTTAAGCAGAAAACCGAGGTTTGCCACTATATTCAATTAATGTAGATGGAGATCTATTTGACTTAAGATAATGCCTCTCGCGCTTGACCAAGCACGCGCAGACGCTCGTCAATTTCCTGCCATATCAAAGAACGAACGGAACACGTCGTCGGATCGCACGCCGTGCGTTCTCGCTTTGGATTAGGCGACAGAGCGGCTCCAGCGAGGATTCCTTCACCACGAAAATGACACTTTTATCCCTAGCAACGTAGTGAAACAATTCCTTTTTACGCAGTCTTTGGTCTGGACCTTTTGGGAGTTGGACTCTGACTAGTCCGTCGCCGGTCAGTCAGCTCGGGTTAGTCCTCGCCGGCGCTTGCCGGACCCGTACGTGCCGCCGTTGCCGGCCGCACTAGATCTGTGCCATCTTCGTCACGCCTTTGTGGCGGACAAGCAACTTCGCCTACCAGCATGGTCGCACATGATCGAGCACATGTACAACAAGCTGGTATAGTGGCAATGTGGCATGCCTAATTGACACAAAAGAAAGACAGAGAGAAAGAAAGAAAAGGCAGGTAAGTGTTTGTTTAACTAGTTAATTTGGTACATTATATTTTTAGCCGGTTATAGTTTTGTGTTTTTGCATGCTGAAAATTCCGCTTCTCACTCGGAAGTCGATTCAAATATTGTAACATTTGTAAACTGCTTCTCTAAACTTTAACCTATATATTGTAGCCTACTAGGAGACAGAGACAACGATTTTAAAAATTATGGAAAATCGTCAAATCGCCGATGTAGATTGGGACCCCGAGTCTCAAATCAGACAAAGTCAAAGTCGGATAAAATAAACATGAAAGGTTTCTCAAAATAATATAAACATGCTCCAAAAGTATATGACATGGATTTTTTTGAAAAACCTCAAATTTTCAAGCAATTCCTAAGATCACGGTGCATCCTCATTTTTGACATTCAGTCGAACGCTCTATGGACGCACCATGTCATGCTTTGCCCACGCTCGTGTTGCGCTCCACTCGCCCAACATGATGCTTCATCTGCTCGCTCTAATCACACACCCGTGGGGACATATTATGCTCTAGCTCATTTATACTACCTTATCGTTGTATCGAGGAGCAGAGGGAAGGAGAGGGTAAATGAGTAGGAAGCTAGGTTTTTGGAGAAGCAGAGGGGTAGCGAGGCATAGAAAACCTTAAGGCGAACATCCTTTTCTTGGTTTCTCATTCAAATTGAACATTTTCTTAAGAAAATTTGGTTCGGCAAAACCAGATGGTTTTTTAGGATTTTTCATAGATCCCGTATATCATCCAGTTTCTCGGGTAAACCTAACAATTTCTGTTTGGGCTCCTCCTCCGTTCAAATCAATTTTAAAACCCTCAGTTCTGGCTGAATTATAAATCAAAAATCGTTTGGGGGAACGGGATTTGACCCTAAAACAATTTTAGCCGTTCCAAATACAGCCGACTCGTCGGTTGCAACGCGAAGACGAGGGGGCAGTTTCGTGAATTCTTGTGGGCGTCCGTCTGGCTCTGGCTTGCGCAGCGTACGACGGATGCCCTGAGCCCCTGAAGGCAACGCAGGTCGCCACAGAAAGCGTCTCCTCCGGTCCTCCCTATCAAAGACACCGCATGATTCTAACCTGTACTCTGCACGAGCTATGAGCGCTGTCTACAGTTTGGCAGTTCTAGGCGCAGCAACAGTAGCTCTCATTTCAGGCACCAAAATAGAAGCATACTGCTTACCGGACGCGTGGGCGGTCCATCGGGCGTCGGATGCGCTCCTGTCCGAACGGCTAGCGCTAGATCTTGTGTAAAATTTTGTTATTTTTGTTTCACCACGTAAAAAAAATCAAAAAAATCATTCAAGATTATGAATATTCTCTAATCAGTGGCAGGTCTCACATGTGTTTTATTCGAATCTATATGATCAATATTTATTTTTATAAACGTTTTTAAAGAAAAATCTAGATGTATAAATGTTGTATATCAATACAAAAAATATATATGTAAATAGACATGCATTAGAGAATATTTCTGATTTTTATTGATTTTTTTTGAATTTTTTACGTGGCGAAATGAAAATAACAAAAATTTTCTCAAGATCTAACGCGGGACGTTATCCAACGGCCGGCGCTGGGCGGCGGACGGGAGGCGCATCCGGCGCCCGTCGGACTGCCCCCGAGTCCCTACTTACCACTAGCCAGTACATATTTCTACTACGATGATTACATGTACACCTAAAATTAGCATTACACAACTTACATTACCAATCACAAATTAACATGGAAGCCTCGTTGACACCACCCATACTAATCGCCTTGTTTTCATCTATGCAAAAATTGATAAATTTTACGATAAGTGTTAGGTGATGTGCGCATGACGACCGGCAATTGCGTAGCTTGTTGCATCATGAAAACGAGGCCATGCATGGGGTATTTGGCTTGGCTCCGATGCCAGGCAGTATTATGTCTATGGGGGCGACTAGCGCACGGGATCCCATCGGGAGCCAACCTCGACGGGATCCCTCCCCTCCACTCGCCTCGCGAGCCCTCGTCGCCCCCGCCGCCTCCTTCCTCCGCCCCGACCGGCTGCCAGCCGCTCCGCCCTCCTGCCCCCGCCGTCGCCGCCCACCCTAACCCGAGGGGATGAGGGGCGGTCCCCCCTCCACCACCGGCCGACCGCCTTCACCCCCTCCCTCGGCTTCGGCGGCGCCGCCACCGCCTCCGCCGCCGCCGCCCCCGATGAACCCCACCCACCGCCGCCTCCCCGATCTCCCTCTAAACCCCGAAGAACCCAAACATTCCCGAACCCTAATCCGAAACGACGGCGGCGACGGCAAGGTCAGCTCTTCCTTCCTCCTCCTCCTCCTTCCTTCTTCCTTCTCCCTTCTTCCTCCTCGAGCACGTGCTGGGCGCTGGACGCGGGGACGGATCATGTCCGGATCCCGCTCGGACGGGATACCGTAGAAAAGAATTCCTGTATGTCTATTCCCCATGCTTAAGCACTGTTGATGTAAAAAGATCAGTCCTCGCCTGCTCGGTCGCTGATCCAGCGCAGCACTGATCACTTGCCTTTTATGTGATCCACACAACCAGAAGGCGAGAAAGCGCAAGCGGCAGAATCGTCGGGCCCAACATGGCTGAGACACAGCGAGTCAGCGAGTCGTTTCTGGACCTAGTCCACATGGGTCGCGTCGTATTAACTTGCCGTGTGTGTGGCAAGTGGCAACACACGTGGTTAGCGCCACAAGTTAGTGTTCAGCTAGTTCGTCTTATTTCATTGGGATAGAGATCTACATGACTCCATATCTGCATGCATGGGACTAGCTAATTAATTGCACAGATCCTTATACGGCTTCTTCTATTTTCTCTATAAAAAGAATGAATATGAGTAAGAGTGCTTCGAAAGGGCTTTAACCATAGGTTAACAAAAAACTACAAGACACGATATGCCAAGTATCAATATCAACTATCATGGGTTTCACACGGTGCATCATACTCAATAATTCTTTATTGTTTTGAGAATAATACCTCTATAACATAAAGAATTAGCTCCATTAGACTTCGACATACCTCCGTCAAGTTAAGGTGGCGTAGATGCAAAAGCCGCCTGATCACTACAAAAAGATGAAAGATATGATTATATATATAAAGGAGCAATGAGGTATATATAAAGGAGCAATGAGGTAGGAGAGGGCAGATTCGGTTATGAAAGCGATGCACAACCAAAGAGCGTGGATCGAAGTGATGACGATAGATAGCGGCAACACAACACCAATGAAGCATGGAGGCGGGCGCCCCTCTTAGATTAGTAGTCAGAAGAGTGATGTAAAAATGCAAAGACCCGCTAAACAAGTGCCTCCGCTCGAAAGGGTGGCCCAAGGAATACAAGATGGAAACAACATGAAGTTCTTGGAGGACATTGAGCCCATTACTACATATGAGACAAATGCAATTTTGAGAAGTCAAAACGTCTGTCTTAAATATATGACCATGAATTTTTTTAGAAACAGATTTAAAATATACAAGAAATTACTTCAGAAGTTAAAGGTTGTGCTTGAAGAAACACCTAAAACCTATAGATTTGCTAAACATCAGTCCGTTGCTTTTCACTTTTGAGCACTCAACTGCTACCTTGTTTTAGTTTGTCTACACTATTTCTCCGCCTAGCTAGGGATGGAACCGGATCGGATATGGATCGAATAGTGTCTTTACCGTATTCTTATCCATATTTTTTTAACGAATACAAATATGAATCCGAATATCTGTCTAATACGAATACAGATCGGATAGTGTAACGAATACGAATACGAATCGGATATGTACCCAAATCGGATCGGATACGGATATCCTTCAACTTTAACCGCACATTTTGGTATGATAAATTTGCAAAATACACATATGGATATCATCAAAATATATATGACAAAATTAATAACTCTAATAGCATGTATAATTTTGAACCAATAATGATGAGAATAGGACGACATAGCATGACTATCATCAAAGTTAATAAGTGATCAAATTCAAACATTTATGGTTCATAGCTAGTACAATCATAAAATGTTTAGATGGCATTTGTTGTAGACATGTAGTAGGTCACAATGAGCTATGTGCTGTGTTAGGCAGTGTGTTGTGTGCAGTGAAGTCTGAGGAGGTGAGTGCGTGTGCATCCGCGTGGCCGCGTGGGCTGTGGTGGGCTGGCTCGGCTGTAGCCTGTAGCACTAGCACAGTAGCAGATTGGAGGGGAGTGTGGATATTATTTTTGTATCCGGATAATATCCCTATTCATATCCGTATCCGGTCCAATTTTGCAAACCATATCCGGTATCCTTATCCGGTAAAAAAATTCGGATAGTATCCGTATCCGTATCCGGTCCAATTTTGCAAACCGTATCCGTTAAAAAAATCCGGATAGTCCATATTCGTATTTGTTTTGTATTCGAATACGGATATCACGGATACGTATATGCATTTTTTCAAATACGGTAGTCGGATAATTTGGATTATCCGTTACCAGATTCCACCCCTACGCCTAGCTCGATAGTAAAAAATTTATTATTTTGTAGAAAAAATATTTAAGTATATAAGCTAACATTATTTTTAAAGAAATTTATTGATTAACTAGTTTATTGTCGAATTTGCTAAAAAATGATTAACTATTTTTTTTAAGGTTTTTTTGGCTAACCGTGGCCCATCCATCCATCCACTGATCCCCGACGCACCACATATGCGCGCGACTCCGCGTTGAGCCGAGGGCCCGAGGCCCCGTAAAGTACGGGAGCACGCACTCAAAACAGGTGGCTTACATGTGGGCCTCCAGCTTTAACACTGGCCCCACGGCCTCTCCCGCGGAGTCGCCGTTTGCCTGTCGCTCTGGCCATTTACACCCGCCGGCGCGGCTGCGGGCTGACGCGTGGGCCCGAACCTCCGACAGCGTCGTACCGTCGCTTTTAACGTGTATACGGGCGCGCACTGTACAGGCGGATCGCCTTCACTTTCGTGCTCGTGGGCGTAGCCGTAGTACTAGAGCAGCTGCCGTGGCAGGGCCGGGCACGAAATGGTAGGCCGCGAGCAGGAGCAGCAAGCTCCAATGGCTGCATCGATCCGCGGAGCAACACTGCACGGGGTAATATAGAATTATAGATTTATATGGCGCATTTCGTTGATCCATTTCCATTGCCATTCAAGGCCAAGGACGAAGCCGTATGGGAGGCTGCCCAATCATATCGGCTCCCCCCTTCCATGACGGACGAGCCTGCTACGGCCTCCGCTCTGATATGCGCGTTGCGCGTGAGCGAATGTGCCGATCGATCCTGTATTTGGTGTGCCATGCTTGATCTACCAATATGGCCATTATAGGGAGCAAATTTTGTTTCAGTTTTCTTACGTGTACGTGTGTTTCGTTGCACGAGCTTTAATTTTGCCGTATGTTTACGCATAAGGACGGTTCGGTCGAGTGAGCATGAGACTAGACGGTTCATGGATTGAGTAACCCACCCAACCCGGATCATATATCCCATCCAAACCCGGTACTTAAAATTTAATCATGGGTCAGGTGGGTTTTAGGCAATGAATCCGTTAAACCCATCGATGAGTTTCTCGCAGCGCCTGCCTCGCGCGGTCGCGCCTGCTGGTTGGCGACATGCATCGCGAATTTCCCCTTCGTTCCCTTCGCGTCTGCTGGTGACCGCAACTGTTGTTCCCTAGTTACTAAAAGGCACTAACCCCCGGTGGAACCACCCAGAGTCCCAGGCCGGCCAAGCCCACCCGGCCATCGTGCAAGCAGTAATAGTGAACCAACCTATTTAACCCATGTTGACCCGCCCAGAGCCACCCTATGATCATCCACAGAGCCTAAACTAGTCCGGCCGGTAAACTATATATTATTACGAAGGATATGGTTTATATTATTTATTTTGGAATAATTGTGGGGATTGGGCGTCTGGCCCGAGCGGGATTAAACATTTTGGCCTAGCCCACCACCACACGCGCTTCATCCCAACCTGCCACCGCTGGTGAAGCTGATTTGTTCTATTAGTTCAAAGTGCATGTTATAGGAGTACATTATTAATAACTCAATGTGTATGTTTGATTTTTTTTATAGCACACTTGTTTTGTTCCAACATTTCAAATCATTTGACTTGTTCTGCTAATGCAAAGTGCATGTTTCATCCCTACACCTCACTTGTTCCGATAGTTCAAATGTGAATGTACATTTCGTATAGCACACTTGTTGTGTCCTACAATTCAATTTATTTGATTTGTTATAGCATAACATTTCATTTGTTCTATTACTTCGATGTCCAAGTTCTACTAGCACTTTTTTACTTATTTTAGAGTGTAATGCTGGAACAAACGGAGTTAACTATTGGAACAAGTGCGGAACAATCACCCAATTTTTTGGACGAATCGAACATCCAACAATCTATTCGTCCCTATTTATTTCTATGGTCTTTAATTTCTACCTCATAAAAAAGACGTACAATACAGTCGAACGAAATAATTCGACTTGGAGATGTTTCATGTTCACCCACAACCGTACCAAGCAAAGTCTTAGGCCCCGTTCTTCTCGACTGATATTATTTGACTTATCTATTTATTTATATCTCCTAGATTCAAGAGCTTTTTAAGTCTTGAGAGTCGAATCCACTTTATTTGAGTTGTGTTTTGGAGTTTTTAGACAAGTCTTCCAATATAGAAAAAATGGATTCAAAAAACTAAAATTATCTTTCAATTTAAATAAAAATAAGTAAATAGACATAGAAGTCAGATAATCTGACAAGTCATATATAAACTTATGGAAGAAGTCCACATTGCCTCCATCTACTATTGAAAAAGTTCACTTTTCCTCCCTCTGTGTTAAATGGGTGAGATCTGACCATCCAATCTTGCATCGAACGGCCACAAATGAGTTGAGGGAGGAAAAATGAACTTCTGCAATAGTAGAGGGAGGTAAATTGGACTTTTTCCTAAACTTATTGATTAGAATGTATTGCGGTGGGCGAGGGACAATAGGCATGAACCGATGAACGAGTCATAGATCTTATGAATATGAAATGCGATGTCAGCGTTAGGTTTCAAGAGGGGATAAATAACACACACACACACCGTACCCTAGTACTACCAAGATCGATGCTTGGGTTGAGTTCGAAAGACGAACGAGAGAGTGTTGGGCTACCATTTTGGAGCTTCCTACAGTATGTTGCATATTGGTTGTCCCACGTTAACCTCAACGGGTGGCGGGGTCCAAGGATCCCAAAACGACCCAACCACTTCCTCTCCCGAAGGCCCGATACAGGCTAGCACCACGCACCCAAACCCAGCCCGTGCTATAACTACGAGCATGAATATTCAGAGATGGGAGCAAGGGATCGAGGCCTTCAAGCAGATCCCATATATAGTAGCTAGCAAAAAGTAAAGGAAAAGTTATGCCAAGCGAAGAACTGCAAAGGAAAAGGCACAACTCGTGCTGCACTGCGACTGATCAAACCATGCATGTAATTAATTTGTGAGATAGACTGATAAGAGAGTGAGTACAGTAGAAGGCATGGCATGGCGGCCTAAATGGATTAGGAGTAGAATACAAGCATGAGACCACACACCCTTGCTGTACATTAGCCAGAGAGAGAATCCGCCACTTATATTTAACTTAAGAGAGAGAGAGGGTGAAAGAGAAAGAAAGGGCTGAGAGATGGGAGTACATGGCGAGCACAAGTACCTATCAACTCGACTAAACCTAGTCATAATTTTTTTTTTGTGACCCATAAGGTGGGTACCTAGAATGGTAAAGCTGGCCGGGCGGCCGGAGCTGGTGCTGCAGGCGGTGGTTGCTAGTCGTCGGGGACCCTGTAGGCGTCGGCGGTGATCTCAGTCAGCCACAGCCCCGGGAACAGCGACTGCACGAGGCGAGACAATTGCTAGTGTTATTATTAGCTGGACGATCAGTAGTGCCATTATTTTTAGGCACAACAATTGATTAGATTAGTGTAGAATTTTATATAATAGTAATGCTTACTAAGCAGGGCAGAAAGTGTATATAGGTTTTTTTATTAGGTGGTGAGGGGCAGTATGGGGAATTGGCCTTACATCGAGCTGCCGCTGCACGACGCGCGGTCGTTTCCTAGGCCGCCGCCGCGGTCGGGCGCCGGTCAGGGCGTAGATGTCCTCCTCGATCTCCTCCGCCGCCAGCGCCACCGCGAACGGCGCTCGCTCGCCCTCATCGTCGCGCGCCTTCGAAGCCACCGTCGACCACGCTGACGCCGGCGACGCGCCGCGGGCTGATGACCGGCGCTTCCGCTCCCTCAGGTTCCACGGCCTGCCGGCAGGCGCAGCCGTGGCGGCGTCCCTGGGCGGAGACGGTGGAAGCGGCGGCGGCGGTGCCGGGGTCTCGGGCTCCGGCGACCGAGGCTGGGTCTTCGGCGGCGGCAGGCGGAGCCGGTCTGCGGCGTCACGGAGGTGGCCCATGAGCTTGGCCCGGAGATCCTCCAACCCAACCTCGTGTGGCTCCCCATCTACGGCACCGGCGCCGATGCCGCTGCCGCCCCGTCGGTGGGACGACGAGGAGTTGCGCCGATCGCGGGCGGCGCCGGCTCCGGCGCCTCCACCTCCGCCGGAGACAGTTGGCAGGGACGGCAGGCGGTGGGCACGAGGCGGTGGCGGGGGCGCCCACGGCTTCAGGAGGCGCGACGACTCGGACGGCGGCTTCGCGCTCGGATCCGCGGCCGCCGCCATGCTCCCGGCGCGCGGTCTGCGTTCGTCCGCCGCGGCGCCGCAGAGGGATGGTCCGGGTGGCCTTGCCTGGTCGCCGGCGAGGCGGCGGAGGAGACAAGCAAGCGAGGCGAGGAGAGAGAGAGAGAGAGATAAAGGTGGGGTCTGCGTCGCGTTTTGTTCGCAAACAAAGGCGTCGCGAGGGCAGCGGCGATGCGATGCGTGCTCGCAGGGTAGTTCGGGCATTTCGCTCGGCAGGACGCAGGAGCAGGACACGCGCGCCGGAGCCTTGCGCCGTGGGTCGAAAAGGGCACTTGACCTGAGCCGAGCCGAGCAGAGCTCAAGCAGCGGAGGCTGCTGTACCGGTGCCGGCGTAGGATCACGTGGGGCCCATCTGGCAGCGATCGTCTACCCCCCCAAAGCGGTGGGGCCGTCTGGATCTTCGGTGCGAACCCCACAGGTCAGCTAGGGAGCACGGGGGCCGGGGTCTCTGGGCCTGGTCCCTCCGGTTCGGACGGGGCGGCGGGTCTGGTGCGTGCGCCGGTGCAGCACACCACCCTGCTGGGCTCTCCGCTACGGAGGCCCACGTCGAAAAGCGTCGCGGCAACACGTATTGGCTGGCCTGCTTGCCAGTTGGAGTTGCCACGGCAAACGACGACCTTGTATGTATGTGTGCGCGCTGCGACCCTGCAGCACTCAACGACTCTGCTCTGCATGCGCTAGCTGATGCTTGATGCAGCACAGGCTTCGCTCTTGAGCGCGTGCTACGTTCCAACTCCCATAGTCCCATGTACGTACCGGAGGACACCGTGGATTTTAGCTGTGTGCGACTTAACACCGGTTGCATCTTGCACGGGGACCAGAGCTACCACGTTAGTGTAAAGCCTCAACCAACTCGCGGGTACTGTGCACAAGTTTGCTTCTCTGATGATGAACACAGTCGGATATACGATGATAGAGCCAACAGCCAACTGTGTGGTTAAGAGGAAATAGAGATTTGTATGGATGATATCGATGCTAAGCGTCTTTTAGTATAAAAAACAACAAATATAATTAGGATATAGTACTTCTTAAGTAGATGGTTTGCTAGTTTTGTCCATCCCTACGACTACGTCGTTACATAAAAAAAATAAAATACACAAGCGTTCCCTAAACTATAATTCGATTCTCATCTAAATCCCCATTCTTTGAAACTGCAGTTTTGGATCCCTAATTTTTTTAAATGGTTCGTCCCGGTCCAACCCTGCCACGTGACAGCCCTAGAGCTGACGTAGCGCTGACATGTCACGTAAATTAGTTTTAAAAAGGGAAAACATTTAAAAAATACAAAAAAAGGAAATCATTTTAAAAACATTAAAAATAAAACATCAATAAAACGTGGGAAAATTATTTAAAAGAATATAAAAATGAAAACATATAAATGCAAAAAAATTATTAAAAACGTATAGATAATATCAAAAGAAATATAAGAATATGGGAAAATCATTACAAAAAAGAGGAAATAAAAACATATGAAAAATTATAAAATTATGAAAAGAAACATAAAGATAGTGTGGTCGCCTTTAATCCCTCTATAATTGTAAGCGCAAGACCTCTAGCATCGCGACGTATGGGAGCCCTCAAGTGCTATTTTTTCTAATTTTTTATGAATTTTCCTAATTGTTTATTGTTTCCCGTATTTTTTATGGTTTATGAAATTTTTCAGAATTTGTTTTGAATTTTTAAGTAATTTATGTGACATGGATGGTCATGTGGCAGGTTTGGCCCTCAAGTGCTGTCACGTGATAGGTTTGGACCGGGATGAACCCACTTAAAAGATTATAGACCCAAAACTGCAATTTCAAAGAATAGAGACCTGGATGAGAATCGACTAATAGTTTAGGGACCGTCTATGTATTTTACTCATAAAAATGTGCATAAATTAAAACAAGGAGCAGAACCCGACAGGCGACGATGTGGTTGGAGGTGCGTGATCCCAACTGCTAGCTGCCATTGCTCGTGCCACCTCCCTCTCCCTCTCCCTTTCGAACAAGTCATCAATGGTGAGAGGGAGATGACCCGTGTCTCCTCCCTTCTTCTGCCTTCCACTCCTTCCCTTCTTCCTCTCCTTCCCTCCTCCCCCATCTCCCCAAAATCCCTAGATCAGTAGGGTTCGCCAATGATGACGACTTTTGGTGACCGGTGTGTTTGAGCTTGGTGGTGGATCATGGCTGAGCCCATGGCAAGTAAAGGTGGTGCTCACAATAGCTCTTGGCAATGCTAGGGTAGTTGGTGTTGTTTCCGACGACCATCTATGCTGGTCAGTGACTCTCGACTGCCAGCAATTTTGCGGCCATGGAAGAGGCTCTTGGCAGGAAGCATTTTCAACATCTTGGTTGCCTTTCCTCTATGTGTTTGCAAAGATTCGTGTTGTAGTTTCTTTGTTAGTTTGTCTTAGTTGGTAGTGTTGTTGCTCTTGGTCCCTAATTTGATCATGGATTAGTGAGATTGTGTTGTTGTGGTTCATGTTTGGTGTGGTTCTTAGATCAGTGTTACGGAAGCTGACTACCTAGTGGGATTGTGCTGTTGTGGTTTAGGGTTTGTGCAATTCTCAAATCATTGTTACGGAAGTTGAAGCTTGTCGGTATTTGATGCATTGTGGAGAAGATATTCTTTGGTGTTCAAGCTTTATGCTGTTGAGGAAAGGGGTGCTGTCTAGGGAGTGCATAAAACGCCTAGTAGCAGACTTATCTAATAAGTCACTCCTTACATCTAACTTTGAAAGATGTGTGAAAGGAATTGAAATGAGAAGACTTCGAGAAGTGCAGAATTCAGGGGGAGAAACTTCACATGTTATGAATTGAAATCTTGAACACGAAGTTCGAGTACCCAACTTGAATGAATGAATATATGAATATGAAGAAACGTTGGGTGGATCTGTACTCTTTTTCCCTTAAGTGAGTTTTCAATGAAGTTTCTCACGTGAGGTTTTTAACGAGGCAAATCCGTACGTACAGCAAGCGTATGCTAGTTTCTCACGTGAGGTTTTTAACGAGGCAAACCGTGCGCACAGTAAGCGTATGCTATGTACTATTTCTCCAACATTTTTTCCCACTAGGTTTTTGTGGAGTTTTTGGGGCATATGCATCACGCAGCAAGGTCCAAGGGGGAGTGTTGAGAAACCCAACCCGGGCCACCGCCGGCTTTGGGCCTGGCGTGCGCCTAGGGGTGGGGCCCACTTGTTGGACCAAGCCGAAACCCTAGACGTCAAGCATAAATAGGAGAGGATCCCATCTATTATGTATCCCTGAGAAAAGCAATAAAGAATCCTTCCTCTCCTACATCTCTGTGTTCATCTATGATTGTTCTTCGTCGTCTACGATCTACGCACTGCTAGGCAACCTCGGACTACACTCGGTATCGTGGTTGTCTAACAGTGAGGAGCCAACTCAACTGGGCAAGAGGAGGAGGGACCATTTGTGTCTTAGGGCTTGGTTGTTAGTCAGGTTTGACTGAGTTTGCTTGGTGTTTAATTCATAACTCAAGTTAGGCAAGATTCCTTTTGTGCCACATGGACTCCACATGACATAGGTAGAAAAGTGTGGCTAAAATTTGATGAACTGTGTGTTATATAGATTTGGCTAGTTTTTTGGCAAGAGCAGGTAAGGAAGAAGGGTGTGAGCGTGTATGTTGAAGAAGTTCACATAATTTTATGCACTGATGCATGCATATAAATGCAAGTACATGCCTTATATCTAAGTTTTTTTAAAAAAAATTATATGCAATGAACTAGCTCATTTGTACGCACATCTCTGTTTAGATGGGAAAAAATTTATCTCCAGCGAAAACTTAACAATTTTACGTGGAATTAAAATCATGTAAAATAAAAAAAATGCCGTATGTGCAACAAATTACCATACAGTCATCCCCCCTCCTTATCACTCATCACTCATCAGCCTAGCACGAGTGATGAGTCTGTTTCGTGAATCTGTGATGTGCGCTGCTGAAAGGAGACGGGCTTCCACATCACAGATTCACGACACAAAGTAGTCCCGTTTCCGCCAAGAAGCCAACCAACGTCACACATCACATCCGCCGCATAAAAAGAAACGTCGCATATCCGTGGTTAAACGCTAAAAAACAACCTAATTAACCATGTGCAAGGAAAACCTCTTTTCCCTGCGTACCTCACCGATCGGCCGTGCGTGTACAAGTCAGCGTCACCCTGCGGCCTGCGCCCGCCACTGCCACGAGCCCGGGACACGTTACTACGTACGAGGAGCACCGGAAAGGGTGGGGCGTCGTCACTCGTCGCTCGGTACGATTGTTTTTGTATGGTCCGCGTCGGGTATTTCGCCACGTACCGACGTACATACGGCTCGATGGGCGACGGCGCACACGCGCGCGGTGCGGCGCCGAGACGGCGGCGCAGCCGGACATGTGGTGCTTTCGTATTCGTGTTTCGTCCTCCCGCTGGTTCGCGCGCCTGTAGCCTTGGGATGCTGGGTATCGAGGTCACGCATGCGCGCGCGCTGGAGAGCTGACTCCGAGACCTGATCAGGAGCAGCCACCGTGCCGTGCGGGCGAGTCGCGACTCACGAGTGACTGGGCTCTTCGACGGCCGGAGAGGAAGGATGGTGCTTGCTTTTCCATTTTTGAAGAGACCGTTAGCGAGTTGCTAGTAATGTAAGAACCGCTTTTTCTCGCGTTGCTTCTGGGAAAGAGTTGGAACGCGCCATGTCCGGTTTACCCATTTAAGCGTCAGTGCAGAGCATGTAGCAGCTGTTTAAGTGGTCTATAAAATTTGTCATGTAGCATGGAGGCATGGAGCCATGGATGGTGATGCCCAGAAGAGAGAACGTGCATATAAATCTTGACCATCTCCAATGCAAATATCTACTCTAAATAAGAATTAAGACATTTTATGTATGAGTAAGCTATTAAAGCGTGCAACTGTACGAGTTGTCTTTAATATTACGGAGTTGCTAGCTGGCACGCGCCTGCACACTAGATGACATGCACAGGCGATTTTTTCCACCGCCAGATGAGTGCACTGAGATTTGTGCATCAAACAGGGTTTCTAAGATGAATTTTTACGAGCGAAAAAGATCTGTGCTTCTCAAATAGATTAATAAGCTACGGACATTTTACGAGCGAAAAAGATTTTACGGACATTTGTGAAGCAGCTACGGACATTTTACGAGCGAAAAAGATTTGTGCACTGAGAAATTCATTTTACGTATTTGTGAAAATTACGAGCGTTACAGATCTTTATTAAATTCATTTATTTAGAATTTGTTCGTTAAATCTAAGTAGCCTGGAGCTTATTAACATGCAATTTTTTTTAATCTTAATCACTAGCTGCTTCTCAAATTCCTAATTGCCCGTGCATGAGAAATTAAGTTCATGTTTTTTTTCATATCTAGTATGTTTGTTTTTCGTTTTCACATGATATGAAAATTATGACGGTTACAGTTGAAATTTTTTTATTTCTAGATAATTGTATTCTTTTCTCCACCAAAAAATCAATGCTGACATAAGCGACTTTGTGTATTCTGTGTATTGTCTTATTGCGATAGATCCGAATAGATTACTACATTTTTTTCCAGACTAGATTACTAGAGTACGAAGTATTCATTTAACAGTTGACTCATAAGTTTTAAATGACTAGCTGTCATCATCAAAGCTGTTATGTCATTGCAATTAGCTAATTACTTCATTAAGTATGGTTTCGGAGTTAATTTTTTTCATAGTCTATATGCATGTTTTCATTTTATGAGTTATATAGTTTATTTTAAAAAAATATTATCATATGCATGGATTTTTTATATAAACTTTTTTTCTTAACAAAACATAATATATATGCAAAGAATAAAGTACTTAACTAATACCATCGCACACATTGAGGTTTTTGAGTGTCATAGATCTATGTTTTTGGATTCTGAGTTACTAAATTTTTTTGCGCCTGCATTACTAGATTTATAAGTAGTCATTAGGCTTGTTGTTTGTGAAGTAGTAAGTTTTAAATGACTACATACTATCATCAATCTGTTACGTAATTGCTCATGGCTTCGTCCTAAGCTGTCATTTTTTTCTTTTTTTCATAGTCCATATGTATATTTTTCATTCTCCCTTAATGCGAAAACTATGAGCGTTGCAATTGAAAATTTTTAAAATTCTTGATTATATGCATAGTTTTTATATGAACTGTTTTTTATAAATATAATATAAAAAGGTAAATACACACGTCGTAACATCACGGTGTGAAACCTGAAGTTAGGAATGTTTTTTTTTTTTTGTTGCATGGGAAGTACATGCTGATGCATTCATCATATTGATGCTAGAATCATTTTTTTGGCCATGGCTTTGACGTTTATGTCACGTGCTAAGCAGCCTATGTTTTGGCCCAAGCAAATAAAAAATCTAGCGCATCTATAGAAAACAAGGAAGGCCCATGTCCCATCCTTTTTTTTCCAGTGGAGAGAAAACCCAAAAAGTCATGAACGAACAAAAAATTTGCCTGGATTTGAGTGGGGCAATACAGTCGCCTGTCCTTTTGAACCAAACAGCAGGCAACTGCGCATGTAAAAAGCAAGACAGGTGACTGCCAAGGAGACGGTCCCTTAATATTATCTACAAGTGGCATGACAACATGATTTGAGATAGCTGTCTTCTTAGCTATTTTACATGCCCTTATATTGTGCTGTTCCAAAATCTAAACTCGTGATTAGACCAATTAAAAAATTGGATAGGTCTATCATTGTTTGTATGATTTAGTTGTTTTTGGCTTTTATCTAATTTTGAAATCAACCTAACCGCATTATTTAATTTTAGAATTAATCATAACACTATCATGTAATACCGTAAGAGCATCCCAGCAGGGATTGCATCACGGCCGCCATCAGCCGCCTGATGCGCGCGCTCTTGCCCGCCCACCCGCACATTCTATTTTCCCAACTTGCCCGTGCGAGCTTTTCACCCCTGCACGCGCCTGCGGCCGCTCGTTTTTTCCCGCCTGCTGTTGCCACTCGATTTTTCCCGCCGCGAGGCACTTGATGCCGGCCGCGATGTCGTCCCTCTTGGGGATGCTCTAATGGTAGAGGATCAAAATCCATGGAGAAGGCCATGTACCCCTCTTGCTCAAAGCTATCACGCTCTTGGGGCCGGAACATGGTAAGGCATAGAGTTAGCCTTACGCCAACGCCGAAATGTGAAAGACTTAATGCGGAAGCTTGATCTATAGAGACTTAGCCAATCACAAGAACAAATACAAAAAAATCAGGAGACTTGATTACTCACGGTTGCCAAAAGATGCCATCGTTCAAAGGGGTTTAGGTCATAGTAGCCTGCTTGAGGATGAGCTGATGCAGAGAGGACGAAGTGGTCGAAGGGAGACGTTTGCAGTGTCGAATCCCATACAAGCTCCTCACGGTGGTGGTGGCCTTCCTACTACTGCAACACCCCCAGGATCAGAACAGGTTTAATAGGTGGTTAGGGACGAGCTAATCGTAATTGGTCGGCTAGGACTAATGATTAATGTCGCTTTCCTTTTATAATGTGTTGCGCAGCATGCGCTTGCACTAGGAGTTGGTCAAGGGCGCCGCCGATCAAGGCGCTAGGAGCGGAGCCGTTGGGTGTAAAAAATCGAATCGATCGGCTGTTAGCTCCAATCATATCTAAATTTCTCACAATTGATTGTAAAGCTAACATCATAAGTTCTCTCTCGATAAAAATAATGTACCAGCGCAAACGTCGCAAAAGTTATCGATCAACCAGTGAGACCATAGTCCATGATACCCATAAAATTAGAGTTTTGGCCTTCAGGATGTGTTATGAGTATTTGAGTGTCTAGCTCTTATGTGTAAGTAAACTTCGAGGCTGGTGCTCAAACTATTCATTTCCATAGGCAGGGTTGGAAGATGAAAAATTGTGTTTCTAAAAAAAATTGCACTGTTTTTTTTTTTTGCCATGGTTGGTTTAAACACAAATAGAAAAATTCTTTTTATTTTCTTTTGACCTAATCCATGAAAATGAAACATAACAATTACATAAAGAAAACACACTTGAGTATATATTTGCATTGAACTCAAGTGTGTCTCATGGAGAAAGGAAATGTCACGTACGTATCCTTTTGAATCCAATTCAAGCGATGCCTTTTCCGCTTCCAAACCTCATCGATAAAGGAAACGTCACCACATAAATATCCATTTGAATACAACTTTGCAAATTACGAGATGTCCTTTAGTCTTCCAGATTCGGGGTACTCCGTATCTTTTTATTCGAAGACAGTAGCATTCGTTCACCCACTTCTCAGTTCTAGCTCAGTTCAATAGCTCTCAAGCCTTGATCCATTCCATTATAGTAGCTCTCTTATCTTGTCAGCCCCCTCCGGCGCCTGCTTGTCACTTGGTAGTCAGGCTCGGCAAAAATGGCGGAGACGGGTGATGATCAACGGGGTCCGGTGATTGGAATCGACCTTGGGACGGCTTACTCGCGAGTGGGCGTGTGGCGGCACGGCCGCGTCGAGATCATACCCAACGAGCAGGGCGATCGGACCACGCCGTCCTACGTCGCGTTCACCGACGGCGAGAGGCTCGTCGGCGACGCGGCCAAGAGGCAGGCGGCCCGGAACCTGGCCAACACATTCTTCGGTGAGTCCTATACGTTTTCTCCTCATATTTCGCCCCAAAAATCTCGTCTTCTTTTCCCCAAACAATGTCACAAAAAGGCGTGCATTATTTTTCTGCTCTTCTGCAAGGCACGAAGCGTTTCATCGGGAAGAGATTCAGCGACGAGTCCGTGCAGGCAGGCAGGAAGACGTGGCCGTTCAAGGTCGTCGTCTCTGGCGCCGGTGGCAACCCACTGATCGCGGCGCGGCACAAGGGTGAGAAGAAGCTTCTCCCCGCGGAGGAGATCGCCTCCATGGTGATTGCCAGGCTGAAGGCCGACGCCGAGGCCTACATCGGCGTCGCCGTCACGGACGCCGTGGTCACGGTCCCCGTGTCGTTCAGTGACCCACAACGCCGGGCGACCCAGGACGCCTGCGCCATTGCCGGCCTCAACGTGGTGCGGGTCGTCGACGAGCCCAAGGCCGCGGCCATGGCCTACGCCCTGGACGCTGGCATGGGGAAGAAGAACGTGCTCGTGTTTGATCTCGGAGCTGGCCACACCAGCGTGGCCCTTCTGGCAATCATGGGGGACGTTGTCACCGTGAAGGCGACAGCTGGTGATCCTCACATCGGCGGCGAGGATTTCAGCAGCCGCATGGTTGGGCATTTCGTCGAGCAGTTCAAGAGGGAGCACAGGAAGGATGTAATTAGCAACCCTCGGGCTATGGTGAGGCTCAGGACGGCGTGCGAGCACGCGAAGAGGACGCTCTCGTCAGTGAGCCAGGCTGCCGTCGAGGTCGACTCGTTCTTCGACGGCATCGACCTGTGCGCAAAGATCACCCAACAGCAGTTCGAGGAGCTCAACATGGACCTGTTCTTGAAGTGCATGGAGCCTAGCAAGAAATGCCTCGAGGACTCCCAAGATCGGCAAGAGCAGCGTGGACGACGTCGTGCTCGCCGGAGGATCCACTAGGATCCCCTGCGTACGCCGTCTCGAAGAATTTTTCGAAAACAAGATGCTCCGCCAGAACGTCAACCCCGACGAGGAGGTGGCTTGTGGTGCTGCCATCCTTGCCGCCATTCTCAGCCGCGATGGTGGCAGCAAGCTGGCCGACTCGCTGCTCGTCGACGCCACCCCGCGCTCTCTCGGCGTGGAGACGGCCGGAGGCGTCATGGCGGTGGTGATCCCCAGGAACAGCGCCGTTCCGACCGGAAGGAGGCAAACGATCTCGCTCTGGTCCTCCTCAGCCGAGAAGAAAGACGTCGTCATCTCGGTGTTCGAAGGCGAGAAGTGCAGAACCAAGGATAACGACCTGCTCGGCTAGCTCAAGCTAACTGACGTCGACCCGGAGCAGCGCAAGGGGGAAATCCTTGTTTCGGTGCGCTTCGACGTCGACTGCGTGGGCGTGCTGACGGTGTCTGCAAGTCACGAGGCGACAGGGCAGAAAATCAAGCTTACGATCACCAGGGACAACGCCGGCCCGGAGCGCAAGAACGAGATGGAGAGAATGGCGAGGGCCGCCAAACGGTACATGTCGGAGGATGAGGACAGCAAGAGGTTGGTCGAGGTCAAGAACTCGTTGGAGAGCTACACCTACGGCGCTGTGCGCGCCATCGAGGCGGAGACGAAGAAGGCGTGCGACGCCATCGAAGCGGAGACGAAGAAGGCGTGCGCCTGTTTGGAGGCCACGGCTAGGAGCCTAGGAGTGGTAAGTGGTAACGGATATGGCGGGAACGCCCTGCATGGCGGGTGGAGGCCTTGGCGTTAGAGGCTTGTATGGTGTGACTCTGTAAGGTGGTCCGTGGGCCAGGTGGGCCGTTTGGCGGCGTTGCGTACGAGTGTGTTGGCTTATAAACCACTGTATCTGGTCCGACAAACCATCCAGGACATGAATGACCAAACTCTCCCCGATTCCGTTTCTCTCTGCTCTCTCTTCTTTGTTCCTTCCTCTGATCTCTCTTCCTCTCAAACTTCTATTCGGTGGCCATGACACCTTGATATTAGAGCGAGGTTTCGATCCGTTGCGATTCCAAATCTTCCAATCCATCAATAAGAATATCCGGCGAGTGACTATTGTGAGTCCCTAACCATCCATCAGTGCAATTGAATTGGAGGAACGTCTCGGCGAGAACTTATAAATGATGGCTGAATATGAGGTGGAGACTCGATTGATGGAGCACTTCAACGCTCAGGTGTGGATGCTGCAAGTGGAGTTGAAGGTAATGATGGGGAGCATTCAAGGAGTGGCGCAACAATTGGAGGCTCTGAAAGGACGTATGGAAAAAAAATACAAGTTAAAGTGGATCTACCGATGAGCTCGCTAGGGAAGTTGCAAAAGAAGCGGGACATATGAATGGTGCATCTATGGCAAGACCAATTGGAGACTATTTGGGACCGAGGGTGTTCAAATCTGCACTAGGAGGGCCGAGGGCCTCAAGTACCAAACAGAGGTCAAATGTACCTAGAGGAACAAAAAAGTGAAGAAATAGAGGGGGGTTCGGAGAAAAATTGGATGTCAAAGGTAGATTTTTCGAAATTTGGGGGACAAGATGTGCAAATTTGGACAAACAAGTGTGAGATGTTTTTTTGACATATACAGCATCTCGTCATCCACTTGACTGATAGGCTTGCTCATTGGTTTGGTGTTATCGTGTGTGGCATAACAAAAAAAAGGAATAGTAAGGGATGGTGCTAGGATGAGGACGATAAGGAGTACAAGGCCGTGGCAGTGGGTTTATTAGGCTGGCAGACTGCGTATATCGTTGCGCAGAATATGTACCAAGCCATCAAAGCAGGTGCAATGAAGGTAGGCCATGTGTTTGGTTTATAGCCAAAGCTTGCCACATTATCAAAGTGATGCTAGACAAGGCAGTGTTGTCCACGTAGGCGCCATTTGGTTGAAAGGAACAAATGCAACGAAGATTCTTTTATGTCACGTGAATTCATATGTCAAATCTTGCAAGCACACCTTATTATAGAATCAGAGTAACTTGACTCCTTTTGACCTTTTCAACTGGGTTATTATGAAGGCAAGGAGTTCTTGCAGACAAACTTTGGGTATAAGGTATGAATCTATCTGCAATGTGTTACTGCTTTTTGTATGACGAATGGTTAATAGATCAGGTATATGGTATATATCTATCAAACTTGCTAATATCTATCTACAATGTGCGGCTTGCGTATGGAGAATGGTTAATGGAACATGTAATTAACTCCCGAGGCGATCTTAGGAAGAGCACTACTTCCTACTTGTAAACTTGGGGTAACATAACTAATCCACAGTGGTCAAAGGCTGCCTCAAGCACCTTGGATGATACAAGTCTACCCTTTATTTTATTGTTGTTTTCAAACAACTGTGTCAAGTAAAGATGCCATGATAATTCTATTGACAATGCTACAGATCGGACATCCGTTGCTAAAAAAAATAATCGGATGTTGTTGTCGTACGTTAAACTGAATGTTGTAGTATGTTAAACCAAATATTGTAATATGCTAAATCAACTATTGCACTGAAACATTTGATGCAATCTTTGGTTTAAAAAGTTGTATCATTTGGTTTAACGAATCACAACATTTGTTTTAACATAATGCAACAAGTTAAACCACAACATTTGTTTTAACATACTGCAACAACGTTCGATTATAAGGGTAAAAATTGGACGTCCAATTTATAGCAAAGTCCTAATTCTATTTGAAAAGAATCACAATAATGATAAGGAATCGGCTACCCATCGGTCAACTGATTGTTATCGACGATGCAGATCGTTGGATCTCAATCCAACAGTTTAAATCTCTCTCACCCCTCTATACCGTACCTTTCAGCCACTCTTCATGAACCCCCTAATTCTCAATCCTCCTAGGCTCCCCTCGACCTCGTCGCCACTCTGCTACTGCCACTTCTCCTCTCTTTCCTCTTTTCCCTCGTTGGCGTCGCCCCTTCCCCTCCCTCCTTGCTTGCTCCATGTGCCTCTATCACCATAGCTGACTCTCCTACTCATGGTTGGCAACTCCCTCCCAAATTCCCAACTATCTCGGGTTCTCGTCGGTGCTCTGTCGTTGTTGCTTCTCCTCTCCTTCCTCTTCTCCCTCGTTGACGTCACCCTTACCCTCTGTCTCTTCCTGCTCCACGTGCCTCCACCGTTGTAGTTGACCCTCCTACCCACGACCGACGACAGCCTTGTCGCCTCACCGTTCTGCTCGCTGTCTTCCCGTTGCCATGTCGCCTTGCCCAACTTAAGGATTGTTGGCCCCTTCAATAAACCCCTTGTCGGAACCATCCACCATCCTGTAACCACCCGCATCTTCAGAGACACAACCTCGCTACACGGGCACGCCATTTCCCATCACCAGTTCGCCACCTCTCGGCATCCCTTTAAGCCCTAGGAGTTTGGGACACTAGTGCGCCCCAAACCCTAGTCTGACGGCGACAACAGCAAGAGAAGAGAAGACCATGATCAGAGAAGAGGAAGACGAATGATTTTAATTGCATTTTTAGTCGACGATTGGCTAGCAAATTTATAAAGGTAAACAGGGAGATGGGGGGTCTAACACCGAGAAATCTTGTGCAAAGTTATTTAAACCATGCCACAAGCCATTGCGTGAGTCCTGACCGCTGAAGTAACATATATGACTTGAGATTATAGTTGCACCTGCAGTCCTGCACTGCACTGGCTTGAGATTATCGTGGCTACATTCTTGTGTGTAGCCACCGAAATTCCCTTTTGAAAGAGCCATCGAACCATGATGGGCTGGGCCACTGGTCCCTGGCCCCCGCGACCGCGAGGCCGCGACACCTTTGATGGCGGCGGCTCGCGAGCCCGTGATGTCACCGCAACCCCCCGCAAGGCCGCAACTCGACGCCCGGACGAGCGCGACGCCGCCCCCACCCGCACATCATCGACCCCGCCCCGCGCGTCCCGATCACGCGCGCGCGCGGCAGGCACTGGATGACTGGACAAGCCAGGATCCGCACGGCCCTCACCCGCGCGCCCGCCAACACAGTGCCACACTGCACGCCCCAAAACACACATCTGGAAAAGGACCTCACGGAGAATAGACAAATGTCCGGGGGCCCAATGGAAAAGACTCCCTTTGCACGTTTTAAAATCAGACACCCCTCTCTGTCCCTCAGTCCTCATCTCCCTGCCTGCCTTGCTCCCTTCCCTCCTTCCTCGCCTCTTCTTCCTCGCGCGCCGCTCCTCCCTCCTATGGTCCTCATGGCCGCGGCCGCCTCCGATCCCGACCGCCACCGCAGCGCGGACCCCGCTTCGCCTCCGGAGGATTTCCCGGCGCCGGCGCCGTCGTCCCGCACGCGGCTCCACAGCTTCTCCTTCCCCACTCTCAGCTGGGGCACCCACCGCCTCCTCCGCTGCTCCAAGAACCACCACCCGTCGCCTCCGACGGAGGCGCCGGATACGCCGTCCCCGGACAGGGAGAAGGCTCACCGTTCCACGGGTGGCATAGGCGGCGGTTCTCCCCGGTGCTCCCCTCAGCGGCCGTGGAACCTCCGCACCCGGCGCTCGGCCACCACCGCGCCGCGTCCAGCGACGCTGGAGGACGCGGCCGAGGAGGCGGCGGAGCACGCGCGCCCTGCGACGACGGAGACCAAGAAGAGGGGGTTCTACATCGTGCTGTCCAAGGAGGAAATCGCGCGGGACTTCGCCGCAATCCGAGGGACTCGCCCCCCTCGCCGTCCCAAGAAGCGCCCGCGCACAGTGCAGCGGCAGCTTGACGTAAGAATCGATTCCGTGGTGGTGAATTTCCAAAATTTTGGGTCTCTTAATTTTGTTCTTTACCCAAGTTTTTTTTTATTGAAATTGCAGTTAATTTACCCGGGATTGTGCCTAGCAGATGTCACGCCGGAATCGTACAAGATTGAGGAGGTAAAGAATTGTTCAATTCGGTGGTTTATTTCGGCCCTTTCCTTTGGTTGGCTCTGACTCTGGTGGTGTTTTTTCTTTTTCTTTCAGAGGTAACCGGTGATATGGTGGAGATTCAAATAGCAAGGGATTTTCAGATGTGCTAATATCTTTCGTGTTCAGACGTTCTGAACATCTGATCGCCTTTTCTTCTCTTTCGTGATGGCTAACTTGTCTGTTTCATAAGTGTGTTATTCTGGAATCTGGATGGGGTAGATGAACTTAGTGTGGTATCTTTGATGCACCGGGATGCATTGGTGTGGAGTTTAGGCTAAGGAATTAGACTATTGTGATTGCAGGATTGTTAATTGTATAAAGGTTGATGATCCTTAGGTGGGGTGTCATTGTCTTGTTATGTACATGGTCTTAATCTATTAAGGATATTTTAATGCTGAAAGACTGAAACAACTAGAAAGTTGTTCAATTTTTCTTTTTTCTTTTTTTGCGTTGAGATGTTTAAATGCTCTTGTTGTGTTTGCTTATGAAATTTTCCTAGCAAACACAATATACTCACTAATTGCACTGAATGTCATTGAAGAAACTCTGCTTTGACATTTTACTGCAATAGGTGTCATACATTATTTTCAATTTCAACGTCCTAAGGAGCAAAAAATGATGAAGAGTGTTTACAGTGAAAGAAAGTGCATTAACATAGATTTTCGATAGGTATGCTTAAGTAAAAATTTGTTGGGGATGCTATGGAAGATAAAAACAGTCTTAACCATGTTTAATGTTTATATCTTATATCTGCTGTGGATGGTTGATTTCTTTTTTTGTGAGGTGAATATCGAGTTCATATTATCGTCAGATTTAGTATTTATTTGGAGTCCTTTAATTAGTATGCGTCTTGATTCTGCTTATTGGTTCTCTGTATTATCTCAATTCTAATGCATAAGCATTTGTGGCTTGTTTTGCAAAATGCTCTTTTTATTGACATTTACAGTTACCAAAAGGCTGCAAAACTTTTTATTGGGTGATGAGAACAAGGTGAACTAGTTCACCTGATAATGAGTGCCAATCTACAGTACTACTTGATCTCCTTGAGTTTTTCTGCAAATAAATAAATATCACTGAACTTTTTTTTAGAAAAGAACAGTCTGACTGCTACGTGTGGTTTTTTATAAATTGAGGTTTAAGGTCATTAAGTCTTATTGAAGTTTCCACCGTTGTACTTGAGCAGATGGAAGCATGAAGGAAAATTCGTTGCATTCCCTATCTGGCAATCCATGCTTTTGTAGTTCTGCAACGCACGAAAAAGGAAAAAAAATCTACAATGTGTTGTACTATATATGTACCATTTCTTCTGATAATACCTCTCAGAATTCTATGATTGTATGGCCAGATTGATGTAGCTTTAGTTGTGTTTGTGAATATTATTGACGGGAAAGAGTGATATGGATATTCTGAAATGTTGTGCAAATCATGCATAATGCATTGAGGAACTGTGCATGTTGTGATCCTGAGAAAATAATCAGTGTGTTTTTCATTTTCATCGGCAATGTTACGTAAACCTTGAATTCTTGAATTGATTCAGCAGTTCAGGATTCGTTTTGTTTACAGCTGTTATTCCTGTGTTGGGTGGATGAGCGAAGCTCGGTCCTCGTTTTTTCCGGATTGGGATCTGCAAATCATAGTTTGGCTTTGTAAGCATGGTGATGTGACATGGATTATTTTGTAACTTGTAAGTCATTGTCTATGCTGTATTAGTCATGTCCTCAAACCCAAGTACTCTTGACGTTTTTGTTTTCCTTTGGTGTTTCGGCTGAAGCAGAAGAACTCTTGTTTCAGCTGATATTCCATTCTTGTTCCCACCCTGCCACTGCTGTGCTAGTGTATCGATCGCTGGTAGCAGCTCGCTTGGTCCTGCACACCCTCGGGTGTTTCCGGGATATTCTCTCCCGCGAGGTTGCAGATTACCAATACTGGAGTTGTACGTTAGTATTGTCACGCGTATGTCCTTTCAGTTTCATAACCAAAAGGTTTGATCAGCACAGGAATCATTTTCAGGTAAACCGTAAAGGGCAATCAGCTCTGTTAAAGCGTCTGGCATAATGAAGCGGGTCCCCTGGCAATGGCTATGGCTGATGGCTCCATCGCGATGGGATCTTCTGGTTGGTGATCTTGTCCCACGAGAATGGCGATCCATACTTGCACTCTTTCGCGTAATACTCCCACAAGCGTGCATCGTTTCGCTTTTGCGTCTTTCTCATTTCGATATGCCGGTGATCGATCACCGGTCAATAGTGTATGTATGTCTTGTTGATGCATTTGATTCTTTGCTTTTGGCTGAAAGCAGCGATACGAGATTCATTCATTCATCTTTCGATAGTTCTGTTGACAGCTTATTACCCTTTTGTCGACATTACCTGAGCCGTTTTACTGTGTGAATGAACAGTACCCAAGTGTACTGCAGACATCATTCGTTTCGGCTTGGCTTAAGTAGTTGAATTGAAAAGGCAAACGTTTTAGTATTTTAGTTAAAGAGTAAATTACACGGACGGTCTTTAAACTATCACGCAGTTCTCATTCAGCTTTCAAATTACGGTTTAAACTTCTTGAACTACTAAAGTGACCCAAATTCGGTCCACCGTTGCCACGCCACCGCACGGAAGCCGACGTGGCTGCTCCACCGCACGAATCTTGCCGCCGTAGACAGTCCACGTGACATTTGTATATTTATATTTGTTTTTTGAGTAAATTATACAGGCGGTTTCTAAACTATCATGTGGTTCTCATCCTAGTCTCCGATTTAAATGAGAACCGGATGAGATTGAGTAGACTAAATTGCAATTTGAAATATCGAGAACTTGGATGAGAACTGCGTGATAGTTTGGCGACCGTCCGTACAATTTACTTTTTTAAAAAATAAAATATAAAAATGCCACGTGGACTGTCCATGGTGGCAGGATTCGTGCAGTGGAGCAACCACGTCAGCTCCAGTGCGGTGGCGTGGCAACGGTGAACTGGATTTGGGTTACTTTAATAGTTTAGGGAATCTAAACTTCAATTTGAAAGATTGGGAATCTGGATGGAAACTACGTGATAGTTTAGCAATCGCTCATGTAATTTACTCTTTGGTTAGCTTTTTTATTATCGTAAAGCCACCTCTAAAAACTCTAAAAACCCCTCACCAAGTTTATTTGGTTGATTATGGAGAACCAGAGCCTTTTTCACTAGGACTTTGCATTCGGGTGGCGATCGAGAAAAACAACATGGAGCCAATTTTTTACCTTGGTTTAGACGGCTCGCAGAGGAGATAATAGCTATATGTCTAGCTTTCTTTACTATGTTGATGAAAAGGTATAAGAAAGATCATGGTCCAAGTTCTAATCGAGGCATCGGGGTCGAGATCGAGGCATGGAGCTAACCTAAACGAGATGGTGGTCTCGTCGTGTATCTAGATGTATATTTGAGATATGAGGTCTTAGGTATTGGGATTTGAAGTGATGAATAGGACTGGACGATGTGTTACAAGGCTCGATGGTCAATAAGGGGGTATTTATAGTGTCTATGTCTAGCATGACAGCTATCTATGGCTAAGTCAGTTACATGGCGACGTTCTTGTTGAAAACATATCCGACTTGTACTCCAAGATGAACTCAATTCTTCCAAATCTGGACGTCCTTGTCTTGTGCGCCAAGGTAGGTCTTCAGATGAACTCGTGGCTTGAATAGAAACTTAGAGATTATATGGATTGGAAACATCACACAACCGGTGCATAATATTGCCATATCCAAGCCTCGTAAAATCTGCAATGGGTGACAGAAATGATGGATCGCTTTGTCGTTCAAAGCATAGGGTGAAGATCATTATTTAACAGGGTGTTCTAAGATTGTTTCTAGGTTTTATCCCTTGATACTTCAACAGAAATACACAATGTAACAACCATCAAAATTAGATATGTAGTTTGTGGATCAAGCGATCAATCCGACGAAGTCCTTCTAATCATTGCTGTCAGCATCCCTCTCAATGGTGGCAGGAGGGAGCTGGGCGACACATGGTGATGAGGAGGCGCCCGATGGTAGTTGGCAACATGGCAGGAGCCAATAGGGCGTAAAGGCGAAGCTTGACATTAGTTGGTGGCGAAGCAAAAGCTAGGAGGGAGCAACTAAGACTGCCCGTGAGCCCGATCATGATGTGTCAGTTAATCTAGTTAGGCTAGGGTGTGGAAGTAGCCTATGACCGGTAGTTGGACTGGACCGACCAGTCTGGACATGCGAGTGGCTCAAGCTGAAAGCTCTTGGTGTATGGCCATATAGAATATTCGGGTACTTGAATTTTTTACTATGTATCCAAAACCAACATGTAATTGTCAGGTCGCATTTCATATTCATCCATACTCATAAATTTTTTTGACTAGCACCCAAATCCGATACCATAAAGGTAAGGAAAAGCAGGACCTGTTTCGTAAACCGTGCTATACCGAATATGGACCTCGTTCTTTTTAGTTTAAATTAAATTAAATTAAAATAACTATTTTGTAGTTCTTTTTGTAGGGTTCTATCTTTCAAGAGCTTTAGTCTCGAGATTCAGATCCATTTCGTTTGACTTTCTTTTTAAAGCATTAGGACCCACCTTCAAAACAGCGAAAAAAGGACTCAAAAACTCAAAGCATATGTCTTTTCAAAACGTAGATAAGTCGTTAAGCTGTTAAGCTGAAAAGAACGGGGCCTAAATTAAATTAAATGAAAATAACTATTTTGTAGTTATTTTTGTATGGTTCTATCATTTAAGAGCTTTGTAATTTTTTTTTATGATTTTCTGTGCTCTTCAGAATTTCTTCCTAGGGTTCATAACTTAGATTAAAATTTTCCGTAACTTTTGGCTTAAAGGGCTTGTTTGGTTCATAGCCCTGGGTGACCATGCCAAAAAATTGGCATGACCATCTCATGGCATGACCAAATCTCACCAAATTTCAGAGTGTTTGGATCATAGCCAATGAACTTTAGCCAACGAAAAAATAAAAAATTTAAAAAAAAATCAAAAAAATAGGAAAGTATTTAAAATGGGTTTATTAGGATTTTACATGAATTATGAAATTTTTTCTATCTAATTTGGACTTCAAATAAACTTGATACAAAAAAGAAAAATTTAAATGAAAAAGTAATGAATATGTACAAGCAAGCACAGCTAGCAGCGTCCCTGGAAGAGTGCGTTCTGTGTGCCTGACGCTGGGCCCGAGCGATGATTCCACGCTGCTTCACTGCGCGCTCAAATTGGCAGGGCGCGGGCGGCCGATTTGCTCGCCCGCGCCGATAGCAGCACGCACGTAGAAAAATGATGGCGCGCCTTTGGTTTGGCATGGCGAGCCAATCCACGGCAGCAAACCAAACGATGGCCAAATCACCATGGCAGCCAATTTTTTGGCATGGCAATCGACGGCTACAAACCAAACACGCCCAAAAAAACAATGAGACCTTTGGGTACCATTACCAATCGGGACCCTTCCTACGCAAGGACTGGTGAAACAGGAAAACCAACGCTGCTCACCTCCCTTGTTCGCTGATCCGGCCTGCTCCAGTGCTCCTGCTCCGCTCCCTTACGGCCTCGCGCGCGACCACGGCAGGTCGGCATCTAGCCGCCGCTCCCCTCTAGAGACCGCTGCGCTGCCTTCTCCTGCGGTTCTCTCCTTCCCCAGCCTCATCTTCCTTCCTCCCTCTCGTTAAGGTACGTTTTCCCCTATTCTGCGAATCCGGATTTGATCCAAACTCGGCTTGTTTTTTTTTTCTCAAAAAAATGTTCTCCACAACAATGTTTAAGAAATGTTAGTATTATTTTCAGGATTTTATTTGTGAATTTCTCCCAAATTTTGTACTTGAAACCCTAAATTGTTGATAATACTTGGCATCCGCGGGAGCCCGGGAAGCTGCCCTCCCTGCCCGAGCGGTGGATCCGCCACTGGTTGGATACACAAGAGAGCGCAGGAACCATAAACATAGAGTAATTTAGCTGAAGAAGATTTGTTAGTGTGAGCCTGTTTAGAGGGAAGTTCGTAAATGGTAGAACCCGACAGGCCACGAAACTTTGGTAATTATTGTACTATACATATAGTCTTAGTCCTAATATACAAAGGCTACAGCAATAATGAATTTGTATATACATTACATGATAGTTTGCATTGACATTATCCTGACCTTTTAGTTTGTCATCACATATAGTATTGTTTGTCACTACTATAGAAGGTGTAGAGTTGTTGCTCTATAGTTTTTATTTTACATATTCATAGTTTCTATTCCTTTTGAGGTCAGTAGCACTCATTTTTCGAAATCACCAAATGCTGTTCTTGAATTTGACAAGATTTAGTTGTTTCCACTCATTTCAAACTTACAAGAGCTTCATTTCCCTCATTAGACTACCCTTGTTGTAGCTAGCTTTGCTTTGCAAGAATATGTGATAGCAATTACTGGATACTGTTATTTACCAAACTACAATGGTAACTCTCATGCAGGTCAATGCCGTTACAAGTAATTCATATTTTGGGGAATTTCATGAGAATTTGGTCTGTGTACTCCCTATATAACTATCTATCAATTGGAGGGGATTCGATAGTTGGCTTTATCTTCAGTTGTCTTGTACCTACTTCAGTCATCTTCTTAGCCTTACAGAAGCCTTGGAAAGGGCGCCCTTTGCCTAATTCACAGGTTCCAGAATATATTCATTTTCTTGAATTTAGTTTATCTCCCATTAGCTGGTCAATTTCTTTTGATTCAGTTTGGTTAAATGGTTTATTCCAGGTTATTCCTACGGTTATCAATGGAGGAATCCTGGCATTATACTTCATCTTGTGGGGGAAAGGACTTCTTGCTTGTGGGCCACTAGTGTAAGTATACTTGCTAACTAATATATGGTCTAAGGATGTGGGGGATGTATCGTGTGCAAACCCCTATTTACTTACAGTCATGCACACCATCATGAGCCTTGGCCTGTCTGATCATGTAAAATAACTGCATTAGTTGGATCGAGATTCCAGTGCATGATTGCTCTATCTTCCCTAGGCATAATCATGTAAATGCAGGTCATGGTATCAGGTCAGAAAGCAAGCAGTCGATGCCTTTTCTAGTAAAGAAAGCTCTTGGAGTAAAACAACAAACTTCCACATTTTAGAGGATGCCCTATCTTCCCTTATAAGAGAAATTCATCACTGCTAGCGCCCATAGATTTAGCAGTAATCCTCCCCATTTTGATCGGATAGTTGAGGACAAGAGTTTGCTTGAATGCATTTAGAGGTGGATTTATATTTACTGCATCAGGGAAAAATCCGTGTTCATATCATCATCTTTTTATAGGCCATATATGCCATGTTCTCCTCATCTTATCTTATTTGACTTACTAGCTTATTTTCTAAATTCGAGAGCTCTTCAAGGTAGCCTCAAGAATAGGATCCACTTTGTTTAACTTGTGTTTCATAGCTTTTAGGCGAGTCTTTGATATAGAGAAAAAATGGGTTCAAAAAATCATATTCTTTTTTACTTAAATGAAGATAAGTAGATTGACATATAAGTCTAATAATGGTGCATTGCTTCACGCATTTTAATGGTGCTGACAAAAGCTCTTGTCAATTTTCTTATGCACCTATATATTAATTGGCTTCTATTCTCTTGTCTACTGAGTGTAGTGCTCTACTAGCGGAGTATGCAGGTGCTGTTCTTGGAGTCCTTTCTGCTACTTTATATGGAAGGAAAGTTAATATATGGAAAAAGGCAAGTTGCTTTATTTTTATGATGTATCTTTATTTTGCTTGGTCTATAATGTGTATTTACTGATTATATTCTATCATACACAATTAAGTCACCAAACATATGGAAGTTATCACTTGTATAGTTTTATGGATTGCTGTCTACAACTCTACGTATGTGGCATTTGGAGCTGTGTTACTTGGACATGGACGCAGGTGTTAGTGTCCGACTCGGGTGCAGGTGTCCCTATTCGGCAAATTTTTTTTGGACAGACCAAATACCACTTGAAATCAGACACGGTGTCGGAATCCAACACGTTGTCTGGGGTCCGACTCGGCAAAAGAGTTTAGGACACGGGTGTCCGAGTAACACTGATTTGGAGGTAGAGGTGTGTGTAATGACCTTTATTCATATGGTGATATGGAGGCCACTTAATACTTGGTAATCCTTTTTGACCTGTCAATATGTAGGCAATGCATGTAGGTTGTCATTGTTCACAAGCAATATGCGCTTGTCTGGCCAAAAGTGCTACCAACTCCTTGCTATTACTCCATTTTGCCTGGTTGAGAATTTTCCACTCATATCCTTTAAAGTGTAGTTTAGATATGCAACTGAGGCAGACCTAGCGGTGATGAAGCACACATGAGCTTTATTTTTCAGCAGTCATCTGTCTAAAATTTCATTGCAATTGTAATTACCTGGCCATGAGTTCTTGTTTGTAATCCTACATGTACATGACAGCTGTTGAGATTCTTATATCATTCTCAGTTGAAGGTCTAAAAAACACACTAACAGGGTTGAATCTGCATCTACTAGATGATGGTTGTCCTTTTCCCTTGGTGTTGTAGATTGGTGGACTCGCTGCTATGTTGATAGCATATTATCTCTTATCAAATGGTTGGGCTACAAGAACACATTCACCTTTATGTATCCTATATTCCTAATTCAGACATGATTCTGAAACTGCATAATATGCACATTTTTAATTTTTTTCTAGGGGCTAAGATGTTCTTCCATACTTCTAGCAATGTAAGTATCTCTGCCTGCAACAGACTCATGTAAATGGTGTTCGGAGTCCTTGACTTCCTACAGATAGCTTTGGAATTGAACCACCGGAGAAGGCAACACAAACCATTGGAATGAAAGAAATGGTAGTGCCAATTACAGCTGGGATCTTATCTGCTTTAAGAAGAGTGTTAGCTCGGCGTGTTTCTCTGAAGGTAGTGTCAGTAAATATTTTTCAGTCATGAAGTAAAACATTCCTGCTGTTTTTGATTACTTTATGCTGAAAAGCGCTTTGCGGGAATTAACAACCACTATCATTTTATTCCATCACAGAACCAACTTAAAAGGCGACTTCATGCAATAACTATTGCTTCTGCTACCTGTTTCCTTTTTCCATTTGCAATGTGGGACACAATTCTGGTGAGTGTACATTGTTTATTCCAGTGTACAATACTGTATAATACTTTATGTTGTTGGCAAGGTTATGCACATTTGATCTTTAATGTTGGCCGTTTGTTGGTTGCAGGGCTCGGCATCTGACAGCATAGTCAAACTGCAGCTTCCAAGCTGGGCATACTTGAGTACTGTTTCATTTGGAATGGTTCTTATATTCTATGTTGACAATATTGCTGAGGAGAAGTAAGATTCCTTTTTCCATGGAAGAAGAGAGTTTTTTTTTTTTTTTGGGGGGGTGGGGGGTGTTTATTTTTTAAAATAGAAGGAAAACAAACATGGAACCTGAATGAAATGTCAAAGTTGCTCAAATTTCACAAAGTGTTGCCTTAAGCTATTGTAATTGAGGGGAGCATTAATTGAGGGAAGCATCCATACTTTATTCTATTATCATTGTTAGTTATCTCTATATCAAACACAATGATGGCAGAATAGAGAGTAGAAACTTGGAACCTATTAGGTCTTACATATCTTAATGAGTAAACACACGCAAAAAAAAAAAATCTTTGCTCTGAATCTTCTTGAGTTAGGTGTTGTTTCTGGTGTCTGTATTCATAAGAGATGAAATACTTTGCTCTTAGCTCCTTGACCATTCTGCTTGATAATTAAATTATTATATTTATACTGCGCTTACTTGAACATAATTCACTGTCTGGCAGATTGCATCTGGTCTTCTCTTCTCCAAGGCATTTAATGGTGTCAACAGGTTGCATCATTGTTTTTGAGATATTGTACAAAATGGATTTCTCCCTTTTGGGCTTTTTACTTTGTTCCGTGATTTTGGGATTTGGTGAGTTTTGAGGTCTCGTACTATTTATATCTATTATTGAATGCTCTACAGTATGTAAGCTATTCTACTTATGCTAGTTTGTGTTCTAAATATTTCATTGCTATAACCAGTGACTGCTTTCTATATATTTGTTGTCTTCTTTCAGTATAGTTAAGAATGTTATTCTGTCGTAGGTATTTTGGAAGCAACGTCCTTGGAGCGCTCAAAGAAAAGCCCTCTAGAGGCACATGAACTGTCAAATGGAGCGTTTCATAATCAGTTGCCAGTTTCAGCACTACCAAGCTGAAGACCATACACCAGATATGGGTGAGATTCATTTAAAACATTTTGTGTTTCCGAGTGTGAATATCCAGATATTTCACTAGCTATCTTCGTTTGATGAGATTGTGGTACTTCAATATTAGAAGATCATATGTTTCAACATTAAGATTGGACTGCGGGCATTGTGTGTATTATATTTAGTCCTAAGCTGCTTTCAATTTATTGAGACAGCCATTAGAAGAGTCTTGAATGTTGTAGTATAGCATTGAATTTTACAATTTGGATCATGCGCTGACATGGTTAGCTTGCCGCTGAACAAACATCACAGCAGATACTCTGTTCCCCCCTTTTCTATTGTACTGCAGCTATGGATGAACATATGGGATCAACCACTGCTGCACAGAGGGAATTTATGGTCTCTATTCTGTTTTTGCAGGTTCGAGCCACGGAAAGTGTGGGTTTTTTGAGCCGCAAATTCGTCTCTTATTCTCCGTTGATATTCATGGTGATGAAGCTGGTCCCATAACCCCTGTAGATGTGTACTCATGCTCGCAGTTGTGACACTCGTTCATGCTTCTCTGTCAAAATTTTCTCACTTGAACGTGCGGATGATTTTGACGGTGATCGAGTTGTAATCCATTGATGTGATGATTAGCATGCTGATTCTTGATCTGTTGCCTTCCATATTTGTGAATACAAATGCCTCGCTACTCAATTTAGGTCCAGTTCTTTTCAGCTTAACGTCTTTACAGCTTAACAATTTATCTACGTTTTTTTAAACACATATGTTTTAAATTTTTTGAGCCCGTTTTTTGTTGTTTTGAAGGTGGGTTCTAACAATTTAAAAGGCAAGTTAAACGAGATGTATCCGAATCTCGAGACTATCTCGAGAAGCTCTTGAAGTTTAGTTATTTCAGTCGTTTAGCCGTTCAGATCAGCTCAAAAGAACAGTGCCTTGGTCTCTGCAATCTTTTGCGCCCTCTTCTGCAAGCGCACCCGTCGCCACGCTTGAGACGTCTCCTCTCTTTTCCTTTTCTTCGTCTCCACGCTTGAGATGTCTCCTCTTTTCCGTTTCTTCATCTCTACGAGTACAATGGTTTCGCCATTCGAGCCAACTGGGAAAGTTACAGGGCAGACTCCGATGAGTGATAGTGTATCGTTGGGGTGCCGGCCTGTTCAGTTTCGAGAGCATCGGAGCAAGGCTTGAATCCGAATCCAATCGCCATATCTCATGACATGGACAAAATGTCCGAATATTCTGTTCTTCGTGTCTGGATTCTTGTTTCCGTTCTTTTTTATTTGTTGCTGTTAACTTTTTTGACCATACGTCTTATTAAAAAAATATTTTTAAGTATTATTTATTTTGTTATTCTTTGTTTTATCGTTAAAGGTATTTAAACATAACTTATATTTTTCATATTTGCACTAAATTTTTGAATTAGACGGATGAACAGAAAGTATGTCCAAAAGTCAATAATGATGAATTACCTGTACTGCTGTACTAGTCCAACTAGTGTTATAATAATTCCAAAGATCTTACAGCAACCGAATCATAGATTCACCTCATAATCTTTATTCAAAAGAACCATAAACACCACATGCATGATGCCGGCCCTACAGAATGTCGCATCGGCGGCTGGGCCCTGCTCGCGCCCGCCATGGAAACCAAAATCTCGGTGCAACCCATGCTCGCGAGCACACATCGCCGACGAAAAACCACCTTGCATTCTCGCCGCCAACAAACACTCCTGACCTCTACGGCTCTACTTACTACACATCTCAGCACATCACGTCGCTGTAATAAATCGCCTAGCAGCGGAGTACCCGTTCAGCATCCCTATCGCGCTCGCTCGCAGGTCGGCGCACCGGAGCGTCGACATGGATCCCCGGCCGCCGCTCGCTAGCTGTATGCTCCCATACATATCGCCCTATCCCCATGCCGAAGTAAGCAATCCTCGCCGTACGGCAGGCGCCACAGATCTAGCAGAGGTCGGCAGCGCCGCCAAGTCTCCGGCCCCGAAAGCGAGGCGCGCGACGGCGTGAGAGGAGCTGCTGGGCTGGGATGGGCGCGCGCTCGCGCGAGGGGATTGTCAAACGCGAACGCGTGTGCTGATGCTGCTGCTACGTACGTTTGAGGCGACGTTTTCGAAAGAAATCACGGAGCGCCGGGGCTCGATCCTGTCCATGTTATGATGCTCTGGGTGGCCGGCGGCCGCTGTCGCTCGTGTCAATGGCGTCGTCCGACGTCGCCGTCGTCTCGGCGTGCTTCTGACTAGCTTGCCGTCGTGCTCCCTCTTTCCTATTGCGATACTAATGCCTGCGATATCAGTGTATCACGTCGGCTTGGTGAGTTGATGGCCCTGGGCTCTCGGCCCAGGTACCAGATGAGCGAGACAGATCATGGAGAGGGGTTCTCGGTTTAGGAGAAGGAAAGAAAGAAAGACGAGATCTTTATCTTGGACCAGAGAGGCGAGACAATGGAGATCGAAATGCTAGGCTCTTCGGAATGTTTCGCAGTGGTGGGCGTTCATTATTTTCGATTTCGTCGGTTCAGTATTTCGGTATTGAAAAGCCGGCATCTGAGAACTGTGTACCAAAGTTGTAAAAAAACCAATGCCGAAAACCGAACAACCAAGCTAGTTCGATTGTGTAGTTTGTCATTTTTAGTATACCAATTTTACCAACACTCAACAGATTGTTTTTTAGCCAGGACACATACCACATGCAGAAAATATGAACAGGCAAACACCAAAATTGAAAAAAAGAGAGTGAAAACTTAGGGCCTACAAATGAATATTGATTTCAACCATCAGTCTAAGTGGGTTTTGGGCCCGCGGTCCTGTACCTGAATACGACTATCCTAGGTTGACCTAGACCTATCCTATTTTTATTTTTTAAAAAAAATAGGAATTATTGTTGAAGTGTATTTAACAAAATCCCTATTTTTTTTGGGCGGACTACATAACCTTTATTACCAGCGATACAAATCAATGAGCCTCAATGGTACCAACTTCTACTAAAAACAAGCAAAGAGTATGTTGTTGCAATCTGCTTCCGCAGGAAAAGTTTTTATGACGTACACATCACCTTCTCTCCTAAAAGAGCGTTACGAGAAATTTTAACGTCGATATCAGAGGTAGGCTTTCAAAAGGTAGGAAAATATGATCACTCGACGCATGCTTCTGTCGGTTTGCTGAGTGAAATCTAAGTTTCATGCATCTGGTTCTTGACACATCCAACTCAGAAAATATTATAAAACATAAATAGAGACTTAGCTTGCCCTCTTTGTAAGGATCAAGCTCTTGCTTGAGGTGATGGTGATCCTCGGGAAAATCTAAAAGAGCATTACGACGGATTTTAACACCGATGTCAAGATAGGCTTTTGATAAGGCAAGAAAACATTATCACTCGACGATGCACTCTTCTCCACCAACCTGCTTAGTCAAATTTAGAACGCGCATCTAATTCTGCATGCATCCAACTCTACAACTATTATAAAACATAAGTGTACAGTAGCAATTGTTTGTTCTCCTTGTAGGGATCGAGCTCATGCTTGAGGTAATGGTAATCCTACGGTAAGTCCATCCTATCTGCATCGTCATAACAACGCCACTACCAAAAGCAGCAACAAGGATCTAATCTCGCGTGACCAATCTATCAAAGGCGCCAGTATAACAGCTCGCCGAGGAACAATCACCAAAGAAAGCCAATGTCGCCACTTGATCCAACTTCACACCATCAAGAAAAAGAATTTTCTTTCAAACCTTAAACCATTACAATGACTAACTCTGCCTACTGCAAATATGGGCCTCCACACTGACCTCATAGAGGCCATTGACGAAGAGAGCGTTAGGCAGGTTTGTAGAGGCAACTAGATCTTTTTTTTTTTCTTGCATCCAATACTCGAAAATCTTCTTCTTCTTCTCTCTAAGAAAAACTAATTACGACATATGCTTTGAGTTTTTTGAATCCGTTTTTTCGCTGTTTTGAAGGTGGATCCTAACGCTTTAAAAACAAGTCAAACGAAATGGATCCAAATCTCAAGACTACTTTGAGAAGCGCTTGAAATTCAGTCATTTCAGCCGTTCAACCGTTTAGCCGTTATGATCAGCTGAAAAGAACAGGGCCTAACTCTGCCTATTGCAAATATGGGCCTCCACACTGACCTCCTAGAGGCCATTGAAAGAGAGCGTTAGGCAGGTTTGTAGAGGCAACTAGATCGCCTTATTTTTTTTCTTGCAACCAATAACTCAAAAATCTTCTTCTTCTCTCTAAGAAAAACTAATTACAAAATCCCTATTTGTCCATACAATCACACGATAATGGCGTAAAGTACAATATATTAATATATTTTTATTTCTGAAAGTTAAAATTCTCATATAAATAATATGATGGTGGAAAAGTATATTTTACATCTTAAACTATCACGCTTCGTCTACAGAACTCCCATAACTATGAAATTAGGAATTCTACCCCGCAACTATATAAAACCGATGCAAATAACCACCCTAAGGCGGTTTTGGAGGTGGCTTAATTCGCCGACGTGGCAAATGATTTTTAAAGTGGCTTCACCGACGTGGCAAATGACATGGCATCCAATTCGAAAAATTTAATACACGTGGATAATATGGAAGTCATTTTATTTTCACAAAATTCGTTTTTCCATTGGTGGCCCACATGTCATCATCTTCCTCTCCTCACTCTCTCCCCCCTTTCTCTGATTCACTGGTCACACACTCACACACCGCGAATGTCGGCTGAGAGAGATCGAACGCAGGCAAACCGGAGTAGTGCCGCCGTGACCGCGGCCGGCGCCGAAGCGCACAGCTCATCGGGCACTTTTCCGCCTCCGATCAATGTCAAAAAGGCACTGTCGGTTTCCCCGAGCAGCGAGAAAGCGTGGCTTCTCCCTCCCAGCACCGGTCGCCATCGCCGGAGAGGGAGGGCGCGCGCGTTTCTTCTCCTCGGTCCTGCGGGTCGCGGTGGCTCCGAGCCACCCACCGCGGCCACCATGCCCTGCTCCCCGGTCACATCGCTTGGAATTCGCAGGGCGGGAGTAGCTGATCGGCGTGTGATCGCGGATTAATTACTGGCCTTGCAAGGCAGGAAAGGAATATATTGGTGGCCGTGGACGTGGACGTCGTGATGGTCGGCATGACAGGCCGGGCCGGGCAGGGATAACTGTCGGCACGCACGAAGCGTAGAGAGGAGAGCATGCATGCAGCAGGCTCGATCAGCAGCAGGCTAGCAGCAATGCGAGACCCGTGAAACGTAGGGCCTGCATGCTTGGTTTGCAGCTGCAGCCACATCGTATTTTAGGCGGCGCCACAGCTATTTTTGGAAGGTGTTTTGGTTTATTTATGTCGTGGCTTATATCTTGTCACGCTTTCTTATACATGCGGTCCACACACTCAGATCTTTACTAAATTAATTGTTACAAATGTAGCGATCAATTTCTTGATCACATAAATCATGGCTTGCCAGTGTAAGCTTTAGCTATGGCAGAGTTTGGAATCAACCAACAGGCGCGCTTTCGCGCCGCGGCTAACGACTCTGTGCGTGGTGTACTGGTGTCAAGGGCGCGCGACGGGGTTAGCGCGGTAGTGCATGCATCATGCATGCGGCGCATGTCGATCGTCTCCTGCGTTGTGTGGCAGCAGTGGGGCGTTGCCAAGTCGTAGCATGGGTGAAGGGTCTCTGCTGCATCTGTAAGGATATTGAGTTGACTCGACTGGCACCGACCGTGATGCCGATGGAAGTTAGTCTCAGCCACCGACCTGTCATCGTTATCTACGCATGACACTTAACAGCCCAACTGCAGTGTCCAAACCGTTTCCATCCAAGCAGAAGTTGCATGGAGAGGAGTACGCCGTTGATCATTCTCTGACCTTTATGTAAGGGGAATTAAAGAGGAAAAATTATCTTCAAAAAATGGGGAAAGAGGGACCAAGAAAAACATTATTCAACTTCCGAATGTGTCCTCCGGCATTAAATCCCGAGGCACACGCGTGTGCGTTCAGTGGGACTACGCGTGCCTGTGTAAGGAAACTTTGGGTTTTCTGATCCGTTTATGTGTGTGCACTGACGTGTGTGTGAGTGCGGTGTGTGTTGTGTGCGTCCGTACCATGTAAAAAAACCCTGCAAATTCGCAACAGTGATATATGTTATAGCTTGCTGTGATCCTGTCATCTCATGGCGGCGCAACGATCTGGCTCCCCTCAAGATCGATATCTAGCCTTGGACCCAAGCCTCATGCATCCATTGATCCAACTAAAGTCACATCCAAGGTTCTGTCCAAACTCAACCCAAAAGAATAGCCTTACGGGAGAGGAATGTCTTTACCTTTTAAGTTGTGCTCCCCCATCATCAATATATGATGTGGTATTAAACCCAACAATCTCCTCCATTACACATCAAAACATCCGATAACAATGCGATCTTTAGAAAATGTTCCGGGTTACCGATCTTGGCTCTAATGCCACATGTTAGAAAACAGGACGTCGATACTAGATATGAACGACATCAGAGACACGATGTTTGGTAACACAATTCAATTCTTAGCATACATTTATAGGGCTATGATTATGAACGCCTATCCCCAACAACGTAGCATACCGAACGTCCGGGTCACGGCCTCATGCCATCTACAACCCTTTGCGTGCCTACACCGCTATTTTGGTTGTTACAGCTTACAACAGGGTGCCCCCTATTTATACAGTAGGCAGGATACGAGACCGATCCTAACACAATCCTGTTGATTATAACTTAAAGTTTACGTAACTTATTTATATACATATTTAACAACAACTCTAACAATATAGAAAGAAAGTCAAGCTTCCGTGCACCCTGCAGCACGCCCATGTATGCGTAGATCACTCCAAAAGCTCCTCCTACATAACATGCTAAAAAAGACCAGGCTGGATGGAAGATTCTTTAATTAGCTAAGGCGAGCAGAGCATTAGCACATCATTGATCTCTCGAGGAGAAGCATCTAGGCACTAACTACGCGAGCTAGTGTAGTAGTTAACCATCTACCCTGTCCTAATGCGTACACGGCACAAGGAAGCAAACCCTGCGTCCCTGTCCCAGCTGGGATGCATCTCGGGGGAGCAAGCAGCGCGAGGGCATGGCACTAGCACGAGCAGGCGCGGAATTAAAATCATCGGCTGCTCGATCCGTTCATGCACCTGCACGCAAAATACGAGCCCAAGTGGGGAATAGATCTAGCGCAGCCGCAGAGAGGAGAGCATCAAAGATCATGGATTCATGGCCCCAAACACACCTCCATTCGATCTCTTCGGCATGACGGCATCAGAAGAGGAGTTTGCATATGGGGGGTAGACTAGACTTTGTTTAGTCAGTTTATAAAATTGTTGCATGGCATAACCCATGGAATTAAACCCGTAAAGAAGGAATGTGTTGGCCGGGGCAAGAACAGGGCCAAAACAATTAAGTTGTGCTAGCTAGCTGCTTGCCTGCTTCTGCGCTTTGGCCCTGCACAATCATTCATACGGCAGGTGCGGAGACATGCATGGCCAATTCAGCTCGAATCTAGCCGGGGAGACCAGATTCTAAACAGGGCATGATACAAGAAGGGAGCTGAGCTAGCTGGGTGGTTTTGGTTTTGGTCTTGGCTAGAACTAGAAGCAGTACCCCGCCTTTTAGTTAGTGAGCGACAATCAGACAGAGCCTGAGCCACGGCTGAGCTCGGGGAGGGACACTCAAAGCAGGGCTCGTACTAGTATATTGTTACTCCATGTCCTGGGATGCTGGGCTGTGTACTCCTACTTAGCTAGTGGAGTACTCCCTCCATCTCAAAAGAATGTCATTTTAGCATTCAAATTTTGTCCTAAAAAATTGTTATCCTAAACTATAGGTTCCACTCTACTGATTAAATACGGAGTATTTGATTAAATACGGAGTATTTTTTAGTATTAGACTGCTAGCTGCATGTACTACTCTTTTTATGCGTATTTATTAGGATTATTTTCCTCCAAATGGTTAGCTTTAATTCAACCACTTAGAGGTACATGCGTCATTTGGATTGGGTAATATTTTTTTAGTTTGAATATATTAGAATGACATTGTTTTTTAAACGGCGGAGTACATGCATGCACGGACACGAGCAGCTTCTGAAGCCTCCCCTCGAGCGCCAAAGCAAGGCCTGGCCCCTCGAATGATGGCCTTTGCCGTCTCAAGGGACCTAGAGACCGGCAACCGCAACAACTACCAAGACGAGCCAAGTGCATGCAGCTCTCCTCCTCTCCCCACGCTCCTCGTCATTAGCCACCAGCGGCAGCAACGGCCGCAGCGCGATTAACATAAGCGCGGCCATCATTGTTCATGTGGGCGCTTTCGGGGCCTCGTTGTCTCTGCCCTGTACACGCCCGGCATTCTTCTGCGTGCCCGGCCCCATGTCCGGGTCAAACGAACGTGCATGCATGCACGCACGGTTTTGGTATTTTACAGCAATAGGGGTCAGTAGTTGCATTGCATGCTCGGGATAGATTACCTTAGCTAGCTTACTATAGCTAGGAGGGTGCAGTACATCTGTACATGCATGCATGCGGCCTTGTTTTCTTAAAAGGAGTTTCTTTCTTTCCATCGAGAAGTTTGCTTGGGACGTCTATTACTCACCCGGTCACCCGTGAAAGCATGTACAATGATACACATTAGCTGTCTCTAAGCCGTTTGTAATGTTTGTCATGTATTATGAATAATGATGTAGAGAAGAGAGTGTGTGCATAGAAAGTTGAGCCGTCTCTAATGCAACAAATGACTCTACACGTGAATTAAGAAATCTTGTACACGAGTGATTAAGTGGCATAAAAAATATGCAGCTGTCTCTAAGCCATCTTTACCATTATATGAGTTATCTTTTAAGTCATCTCTGTAAATGACATGGCAATGGTTAGAGATGATTATTGTCTCAACCATTGTACATGCTTTAACATCGTATTCAACAGTACACCTACTACAAAGCAGTTTCCATATCACCTATAAATACCATTAAGAAAAGGTAATTGACTATCTATATCTACCCTCGAAACTAAATATGGGTTGACATAATATTGTAGTCTTTTATTTGTCATGAAAAGCATCATAGACTGACTTTTATTTAAGAACATCACCACACAAGGAATTCTGTGCTAGCAATGAGGATTTTAACTCATTCCTTTTTGTTTATGTGGACGATCGAGAGAAGAGGATGATAAAGAGTCGGTCTATGATTCAAAGATGTATGCACACTGCTCCTTTTATTTTTTATATAAGACAAATAGTTTAAATGATTTTTTTTGAAATATATGGCATGCATGTGCTATTTTTTGAGTACTCATATTTAACTGTTGCACAATTCTCTCTCATGCATTTATAAATAGCTCTTACATGATGTTCTCTATCATATTTTGAAAGTATTTATAATTAATATGGGTAGCACAATCGTTTTCCCTTGATCTTCTTTAGATTTCACATATCTATTTGTCAATTTAAAATATAATACTCCTCGTATAAAAAAGGAGCGTGTATTAAATATGAGCTCATATTAATTTTAGAGAGGAGGCTAGCTAATGATTGACTCCACTATTGAATTGAGATGTCCAAAGAGATAGATCTACAGTCTCTCCTCTACTCTACACAAGTAAAATGGTGAGTTGCAAACCTTATGGATTGTTGTGTTAGCCTTGTTGGAGATGTCCTAATTAATGTCTATGATAGCTGCTGCTCCGTGTTCATTTGGTAGGGATGGTCCTATAGTGACGTAGGACAATTTATCCCAACGGTTGGAGGCCGAACCAGGCTAAAAATCATCGCCTCATGTCTTCATTCTCTGAGTGTTATCCATCCTCCAAGCCCTCACTCAGCATGAAAAGCAATTTGTCCGTTTCCCAATCATCATCCATGTGATCTTGGAAATCTGGAAGGAGCGTAATAGGCGTATATTCCATAATCAGGCTCTGTCCGTTTCCCAAGTTGTAGCCCTAATTAGGGATGATCTCGCCGCTTGGGCGGCAGTCTCCTCTCCTGTAATTTCCCTCGGCTGAGCCCTCCCCCTTTTTTCTCCTTTTCTCCCCCCTCCCTTCTCTCTTTGTATTTGTTGTACAGTTCGTTCTTCCGCTTTAATGAAATGGCAGTACTCCTGCCCGTTACCTCAAAAAAAAGCGATTTGTTGATTTCTATTTTAACAAATAAGCTCAACATATGATGGGCAATTATTTGTAACAAAAAAAATGCATCGATGAAAGTTGAGTGAGATGGTGGCAGTGACTTTTGGTTGGTAATTTTAAGTGTATTGATAAGTGAGCAACCAACTCACCATTCAGCCTATTTAAGTAAGATATAGATAAGAGCATGCCAATGTTATGTGTGAGTTATCTAACTATAAGGGCATCTACAACAGGTGGAAGCAATATTGTCTTTTAGGGTTTTTTCATGAGCCGTTTTATATATGATTATGTACGTATGTTGATGAGATAGGACGTTTGAGAAACTAAATTATTTGACTCGCTGGTCCTAGTTTTAGATAATCTTGAAACAACTAATGAAAGTTTTTTAAAAAATTAATAGCTAAGTGAATCGACTTCTTAGATTCATTTCTACGAGCTCTCGAAAATGCTATCTTGCCAACAAATTAGATGATCAGATATGGAGCGACTCGTGAACAACCTTTTAGGCGAACTTAAACTTTTATGTGTAATGGTTAGAGGCAATTTACTCCAAGCTTGGGCTCACTAGATCTAATAGTTCGAGAATAATAATGCTTTGTATGCTTAGAGACTGCTCCATATACCACACAATTAATACATAGAGGTATCCTCTAACCATGTAAAAGTACTTACTTGAAACAACTAGTGAAAGCTTTTTAAAAAATTAATAGCTAAGTGAATCGACTTCTTAGATTCATTTCTACAAGCTCTCGAAAATGCTATCTTGCCAACATATGTAGATGATCAGACATGGAGCGACTCGTGAACAACCTTTTAGGCGAACTTAAACTTTTATGTGTAATGGTTAGAGGCAATTTCCTCCAAGCTTGGGCCCACTAGATCTAATATTTCGAGAATAATAATGCTTTGTATGCTTAGAGACCGCTCCATATACCACACAATTAATAGATAGAGGTATCCTCTAACCATGTAAAAGTACTTAGAGACACTATTTTGGACGATCTAAAATTTGTTACATGGAACTCAAAGACGATGTGAAGAAGAGAGAGAAAATATAAACAATTAGGAAATCTAATATATTGTGTTTGGAGAAGGTTGTCTATATATAGAGACAAAACAAAAACACTAATAGGAGGAGATTATTTAGTGTTATCTATGGATGACATGGATGATATCTTTATCATTGTACATGTCTAAGCGTTAGTTTAACATGTTCTAAAAGGCTAGGACGAGTCACTAAGAGCTAAACTTTTTGAGCTTCCATATTGAGCGGCTTCCAAAATCCGTCCACTCAGTTTGAACCGTTCTTAAGAATTGCCTTGAGTTTTTTTTTAGAAAAAAACTGAATTGTGAAGTCAAAATGTTTTAACTTTCAGAAATGACTCGGCTGGGCTGTAGAATTGCAGTTTAGAACGGCATAGGCAAGAGTAGTTTTTTATATATATTCCCTTTGAATTATCTACGGTATGTCCTTCCGACAGCGTGCGGACCTGCAACTTTGTTCCTCTTGTCCTTAACATGAAGCCAGCTTTTTGCTGAAAATTATTGTAGACATCATGAGAGAAAGAAGCATAGCGATTAGCACTATTAAGGTCACAGCTCTCACACGTGAAATTTGTGACTAGCGAGACAGACCCAGGTGTGGCTGCAACGAAGAGCAGTGAGATCGATCGAACGCAACCACGCCACTGCTCCAGTGACCAGTGTCAGCACAGCAGATGGGCGTGTTGAGGTAGCCTACACCCTCTATGTAACGGTTTAGGAACATCAGGTTGGTATTTGGTAGCAGGCAAGCAGCGATAAGAGGCGAAGCAGCAGGACAGGCAGGGAAGATCAGAAAACGGCGAGCCAACGAAGCCTAGCAACGCGAGGGCGGCAGCCATGACCGGCAATGCTGAATGCTGATGCCCTTGGCTCGCACAAACAACACCAAACGGTTGGAAAAACGACCAAGAAACCGAGGGAGCACAGCATACGTCTGGACTCGAGCCTGCCTTTCGAGCTGGCATGGCACAGCAAGAACACCGACCACTCACGCTCACGCATCCAGCACAAATCCCTTCCCCCTAATCACACACTAAGCATGGGGTTGCAGTCTAATTAGCCCAATATCTCCACGCATCAGCTGGACATCTCAGAGAGAGAGCCCGCCACCCGCATCAACAAGGAGGCAACTAAACTTGGCAAAAACTCCGACTTTTAAGTAGATGTTGTTCACCTTTTCTTTACTTGGGAAAATATCTAAAATGAAACGGTGAACACACTGAGCATATAATGGTCAAAGGGCAGATAAAAACGCAGGGTCCAGAAATAGTGTTCAGAATAGTGTCTCTCCAGAAGGCGAAAAAGCAAAACCACTTCAAAATTTGAACAAGGTGGGCTAGATTACACTGTATACAATGGCTAGGCTAGAGAAAGGATACTGTAGAGAAGGTAGGGGGAAAAAAGGTAGAAGAAGAAGCAGCCTCAAGTCTATCGCTACAGGGAGAGAATTCACAGGCCCTAAAAACTTTAATTCATGATTCACTTTTTTTTTCTGTCTCTGTTTTTCTATCGCTGTTGCCTTCATGCCTTGGCCGGCTGGCCCCCATGGTCCATGTACCAGTGTCAGACCAGCCGCCGGGCCCTCCAAAATCGGCGTCCTGTCAAAAAAAATTTGAAACCAAAAGCTTGCGAGCTTTCTCTCGATCAGCCCACCATGCCACGGCATTGTCTCGTCCGCGCCACGAGCTGGTCCTCCTCATCGTCGCCGCCGCCGAGGAACCGCCGCATGGCGGCGAGACCCGGCGCGCGCACGTCGCGCTCCCACGCCGCGGCCTCGGCGGCGCCGCCGGCGCCCGCGAGCCGCGCGCGGACGGTGCCCGTGGCGTCGAGGCGCCGGACGGGCCAGCCCCAGGCGGCGGCCATGCGGTGGATCTTGCGGACCTGCGCTGCTGCGAGCACCCGCGTGTTCGCCTTGATCTCGTCGACGGCCGCGCCGAGGCTCTTGCGCCCGGCGAAGTAGCCGGCGAGCTCCGGCACGCCGATGGCTTTGCCCAGCCCGGCGTGCGACGCCCGCTCGGCGGCTGTCGTCGTCGCGAAGTACTCCCGGAGCTCCTCCACCATGCCCTCGCCAACCATGTCGTCCACGCGCCGGTCCAGGTAGTCCTCGAGGACCGCCTCGTCGACGTCCACCCAGAGGAGGCAGCACGGGAACCTGAGCGCCGGCCGGTACCCCCCCGTGGCGGCAGCGGCGGCGAACGGATCGCGGGGCGCGGCGTCGAAGCGGTCGGCGAGGAGGGCGTGGATGAGGGAGTTGGACCCGCCGGCCACCACCGGCACGTGGCCGCGCGAAACGATGGAGGCTAGGGACGCGGCGGCCAGCGATCGGAACGACGACGCGGGCAGCTCGCCGGCGTCAGCGCTGACGGCGCCGAGGAGGTGGTGCGGGACGCCGCCGCGGTCGGCGAGGGGCACCTTGTTGGTGGTGACGTCGAGGCCGGCGTAGAGCTGGATCTTGTCGGCGTTCACCACCTCCCCGCCGAGCTCCTGCGCCGCGTCGATGGACAGCTTGGTCTTGCCCGTGCCGGTGGCCCCCACGATCACCACCAGCCTCGTGCCCCACGCTGCCTCCACCCTGCTGCCACTGCCGGAGCCGGAGCAACAGCAGCATCCATCGGCGTCTCTGCTTCTTCCCTCCGTTCTCAGAGTGAGCCTTCGCGGCCGCTTCTGGGAGCCGGCGCCAGCGACGGCCACGGCCGCCATCGGTGAGCGGACGACGGTGCCGACCCTGTTGATGAGGCTGCTCATATAGCTAGCTGCCGGCCCACTCCCGCACGCCAGTCGCCTCACCACACTAGCACCGGGGACTCACTTTATATAGGACTCCATATTCTCTGTTTGTCGCTACATCAGCTGATCAGCATCTGTTTGCTACGACGGAATGACTGGAAGCCTGAACGGAGGCAAGAGTGTGCCACTTCTAGGTTCATGTTCTTTTAAGCTAATCTAAACGAATGAACAGTTGGATAATTGAAATTACTAAATTTTAAGAGTAGTATTGAGATTCGGATCCATTTCATTTGATTCGGGTTCATTTCATTTGACTTGTCTTTTAAAGCATTAGGACCCACCTTCCAAACAGCGAAAAAATGGGTTCAAAAGTCTCAAAACACATGCCATTTCAAAACGCAGATAAGCTGTTAAGCTGAAAAGAACAGAGCCTAAGAGCATCCCCAGCAGGGGATGCAAATGAGCCGGTGTCAGCTGAGATGCTTGCTGTGCTGCCCTCGCCCGCACTGTGCCCAGCCAGTGCCACTCCCGCACCCCAGTCGCCTCACCACACTAGCACCAGGGACTCACTTATATAGGAATCAAGAGACGAACCGGCGCTAGCTTTAGGCCCTGTTCTTTTGAGCTGATCTGAACAGCTGAACGGCTGAAGTGACTGAATTTCGAGAGCTTCTCGAGGTAGTCTCGAGATTCGAATACATTTCGTTTGACTTGCTTTTTAAAGTGTTAGGACCCACCTTCAAGATAACGAAAAAACGGACTCAAAAAACTCAAAGCATATGCGTTTTCAAAACGTAGATAAGTCGTTAAGTTGTTAAGCCGTTAAGCTGTTAAGAACTAGGCCTTATACTCCATATTCTCTGTTTCACTGTTTGTCGCTACATCAACATCTGTTTGCTACGATAGAATGACCGGAAGCCTGAACGGAGGCAAGAGTGTGCCACTTTTAGGTTCATATGTTCTTTTGAGCTAATCTAGACGAATGAACAGTTGGATAACTGAAATTACTAAATTTGAAGAGTAGTCTTGAGATTCAAATCCATTTCATTTGACTTGTCTTTTAAAGCATTAGGATCCACCTTCCAAACAGCGAAAAAACGGATTCAAAAAGCTCAAACCATATGTCATTTCAGAACACAAATAAGATGTTAAGCCGTTAAGCTGAAAAGAATAGAGCCTAAGATTTTGTTCTTTTCAGTTTAAAGTAACTAAAAGTTTTAACATGAAAAAATTGTGACCTCTCGAGAGAGGTTTCGGAGAGTTCAAAAATTATTAAAAAATTATTTTTTAACTTTAAGAAAACTATTTAAAACTCAAAGAAAATGACTACAAAGTACACACCATTTAGCATGTATAAAAATAATAATTTTAAATTTAATTTAAGTTGAAAGGGACAAGGTCTAATGTGTTGTGGACAAATGTTTTCTTAACCCAAAAGATATAAGAGATATATATTCTTAAATCTAGCTTTGATTATTTTTTTCCAAGTTTCGAAACCACCGGTCAAAAGTAGGAATGCAAGTGGGTTCCTTTTACGAGTACCCCTAAACCCGCTTACTTCAATAAAATACACTAATCCTTACAATGCTTAACGTATTTTAGTGAATCAAGCGGGTTTGCGGATACCCGTGAAGCAACCCACTCCACTTGCATCCCTGTTCAAAAGTTCAATTCCAACATAAGATCAGGTAATTCTGCAACGCACGGCACACCTGGCTATGTTGGGCTGCAATTGTGCAAAGGCCAGAGGTGATGGCAAATGGCAATGGGTGAGCCGTGAAGGAGACCAAACGTGGCATCACTGAGCGAGCCTGCTGCGGAGGGTTCAAACCACATCATCCTTCAACAGTTCGACTGATCCGAGAAGTGCTGTGGATACGTTTGCGCGGTGAGGAAGATTTCTGTAATTAGCTACCGAAAGCTAGCTTGTCGTTTCGGACATCTTCAGGCTTGTTGATGACAACAAATAAGCTACGGCTTATGGTCGTTTTCAAAAGTCAAAACAATTAATCTCTTCAAATCCGTTTCTTCAAAATTACGAAGCTGCTTCTTAAAGCTATTAGAAAAACTTTTAGTAAATGGGTTTGTAATCTAGCGGTGAACAATTCATTTAGCCAACTCATTCATTCGATCCTACACACAACTTTCTTCAACTCAGCCACTCCAATCTAAGAGCGGGTTGTTCATTTTCACTTACTCGGATTTAGTCCCTAGGTTCGACATGGCATATTCATATTTTAAAACGCGTATGTTTTGCACATTTAAAGGCCAAAACGTTGTCCATTTCAACAAGGAAAAATTGATGATTTATCAAAAGCACTCTGACGATTGATAATATGTCTCAAAATGCTTTGACCTTTGATGGTATGACCCAAAATACTTCAACCAATCAATATTTTACCCCCTATTTCAATATTTGGCTATTTTTGTCAAGCAAAGGGAATAAAATATATAAAAAAGACATCCCTACCCCTCCCTACCTCTAGACCAATATTGAGGACCAAGCCTTAATTTGATGCAGGGTCTGGTGCCATGTGTCAATGCATAAATAAACAAATACATATGTAAATACCGGAAGACTTTATCAAGGTTATTATTCTTTTCCGCTGTCCAAATGAGCTCATCCATTTCTTGGTTTTTCTTATTTTGTAATTATCTATACAAATTCTTAGAAAAAAAGCAAGAAAATCTCTTGCTGTGATGTCACCAAGCATAGGAGCAGCGGCGTTGGATGTGAAATACGAAAGATGGGAGAGAACGGCAATCTACTCTCCTGTTCATTGTGAACGAGCATTGATGATGCCTTTTCATCCCCTTTGCTTGACAAAATATAACCAATTATTCAAAAAGAGGCAAAAATATCGATTGACTCGAGTACTTTGGGTATATTATCAAGGTCAATACCTTGGGGCATGTTATCAATTGCCAAAATACATTCTAGCAAAAAAAAATTTCTCTTTTAAGAAAATTAAGTTCAGACAATGCGGACGTGCTTCTTGAGATTTTGAACTCCGTATTTTCAACAAATAAAGCACATTCTGAAAATAAGTAAGCAAAAGCATGTCTAATGATGGATGTATTCCCTTATCGTAGATGCCCTTATTACTATCGAAAGGGATCATGAATAGTGATAGTAAAATATAAGAGGGAGAGAAATGTAAGAATTGAGAAAATAGACTCAGTGTTACTCGGTCGGTAAATAAAGTCAAGGGGTGAATAGTATATAAACGTTGAAATAAGGCAATGAAATAGGCATGGCATTACACTGAATTTCTAAGCTGAATTTCTTGGGTCTCATGAATATACTTCTCAAAGCTGGTCTACTTTATTGATTTTATTATTAATAATTTTTTAAGTTATCACGTTGGAAAAAAAATTATAATAACTTCATCAATTTGAATTTTTAAGTACATTTTCCTTCAAATTTAGCATGCTGTAATTTCTTTTTCTCGCTCGTCTAAAGAGAGGTTGGGAATGGCACGCCATTCACAGGGGGGACACTCCCAAGCATGCGGTCCCTATTGCGTGAGAACCCGGCTTGCAGCCTTGCACGCTTGGTGTTTGTGAGCGTGCGCCTCTGTCCTGTGCCGGGCTCCTGCTCTGTCTCTCCGTGGCCAGATGGCCTACGGCGAGTGCTGCTGTTCACTATCATTCGCAATTCACTGGGGGGGCACAATGCCATATACAAATACTCGCTACTCAGGTAGTCAGGTACCTGCTCATCCCGAGCCTGAACTCTGCAAGGGAGGGATCTTTGTTGAAGCTTAAACTGCAAGCCATGACGTGACTCTTGCCTGCATCGCATCCCCCCGGTGCCCGTGGCCGGAAAGCTGATCGCGGCAGGGAATAAGAACGGGGAGTGGCTGAGGCTCCCCTTAAAATAAGCCGCGCTTGTCTCGTGGAAGAGAGCCGTCCACGCCGCGCGCGGAGTCTGACTGCCGAGAGCGGCGTGTGCGTGTCCCGGCTCCTCGCTCGCTCGCTCGCTGGCAGCAGCAGCAGCAGCACGCATTGGCGCATTGCTATTGCTCTTGCTCCATTCTTGCTGCTGCTATTGCTAGCACGATACCATAGGTTGGTGGTTTTCAGATACCCAGGGGATGCAGGCATGCAGCAGCAGAGAGAGCCAGAGACCCTGACCAGCGCCTTGACGGAGCGGTGCAGACGTGCAGTGCTACACTCACACTCACGCATTACGTATGCCTATATTGGCATGGTCCCGTGCGTAACTGTAGCCCCGGTTGGCAAGCTGCGCCCAGCTGAATAGCTGATGCATGCATGCGCGCATTCCATCCATCTCCGGTCTTCTCCGTCTCCGGTCGTGTCGGGTCAGGTCAGGTCCACATGGCCCTGCTGCTAAACCTGTTCCGACTCGCCCTGTCGCTTTTCCTGCACAGCACACGGCTCGGCCAGTGCGACTGTAGCAGCTAGAGAGGCTACACCCGATCTTCTCTAGGCATGCAAATAGACCGACTCTAAGAGCAACAAATAAATTAGAGGGGGTCAAAGATAGCCCTAGGACCAACCCATTTGCATCCCTAATCTTCTCATGGCCGCTCATGCCAGGTGCACCAAAATGTCAAAATGATAGCGGTCATTCGTTAGCCAAGCCTATCGAAGAAGTCTTTTTTCCTATCTCGCGGAGCCTTTTTTGTTTAAATTATTATTTAGATACTATATAACAATCCGGTCTCATTAGCTACGCTGCTATATAGCGCGTAGCGCTACTGCTTCCCCGCGAGGCCACGTCGCTAGGAAATCCTCGGCCGTCCGATCACGCCGCGTGCCCCCGCCCCAGCCCTCCGACTTGTCCCCTTTCGGGGGGACAGGTTTGTCCCGGAGTTCTCAAAATTTTTCTTGGGTCCCTGCCTATTTGCGGGGGGTGCCCCTGCTTAGCAGGGCTGCCTCCTCGCACAATTTCATGCAAGCCCTCAAGGTTTTCCATTGCTCGCAGCTTGGTCCTTTTCGCCTTCGTAGATGCACCTGGGGTTGGGGGATAATTACCCACTTTTGCCACTGGATAAAATGCAGGGTTTTGTCCCCTGTGCCCTATCTCGCCCGCTCCTAATCGGCCGCTCCTCCTCGGGCCATCGCGCGGCCGCCGCCTGCTCCCTCTCTACGTTGCCTGCACCATCTCTGTTCCCTCTGTCGCCGCCTCCCCCCTCACCGTTGCTTCGTCTTTTTGTCTCGCCGCTGTCTCTTGCACAAAACTAAAGAAAGTCAAGAATAAAATTTGGCAAAATGATTAATACAAAAGAGCAATTAAAGAAAAGAGTTGATACAACAATTCGACTACTCAATCAATTAGTAGTATCCCTAGAGTCCACTTCTACCCCATACTACTAGTGAAAGAGAAAATGTAAAGACTACCATTAAAGCAGCCCAAGCGAGACTTACTATACTTTCCCCGTTCTATTGCTACCGTGGGTCTTATGCAATCGATCGGATCATATAGATATCCCTTCAACACAACATAGGTCATCGAAAGGATCTCGGACGACTCACCAAAGCACGAAAGCCAGTTAGAAAATGGATTCCTATTTGAAGAGTGCCTAACCGCATGGATAAGCTCACATTAACCCATCAATTTTGGATCCAATTCTGGATTTTTCTTGGGAAGCACCCTCCCTCTTGCTTCGCTAGGTGTTGTCTCCGGGGCTGTGGGGTCCAGCAATGCCGACCTTTGTGTGGGCTGCATCCATCGGCGTCTGCCGCCGGGCTTCCTCTTTTCGCCGCCGCCGCGTTCTATGCCGGCTATCCCCGGCTCTGCTCCTTCCGCAGCTGCCTCCGAGGCTGGGATCTCCCGTGGAGCCGGCCTCCGTGGGGGCTTGATCCATCGGCTCCTTTCTTCCCGCGCCCTCATTTCTTCTCTTGTAGCTGGCGCAACCACCCTATGTAAATGTATGGCTAGCCCCTGCTCACCTCCGCCCCCCGCCTGTGCCCCCACTTGGGGTTTCAATATGCATCGTCCCTGATGTACAAAGGTGATGTTTATATCGCAGTTGGTTTCTTAGTTATTCGCATTATTGTTTTGCTAGCATATATACACGGCCCACAATAATACCATAGTTAAAAAGTTATTATAGCTCTAATTTGATGGCCTAGTTTGTTTGAACTGAAAGTTGATGAAAACATTAATCTAAAAAAAGTTGTGACATATCAAAAGACGTCTCAAATAGTTCACAAAGTTATGAAAAAATATTTAACAAATTATAAGAAGATTTATTTAAAACCTCACAAAAATGACTATAAAATATTACATCATTTGGCTTATAAAAAAATAACAAATTTTCATTTAATTTAATTTAACTACAAAGAGCATTTATTTGATTATATTTTTAAGGTTTTGACCTTTAAAGCCTTTTCTTGATAATTATAAAGTCACAAGGTAAACATTTCTTAAATTCGACTTTACCGGTTTTAGTGAAAGTTCAGACTTAGCATATAATCGAATAATGTTGGCGCCACGAAACAACATGTATCCTAGTTTTTTTTAAATTTTTTTGCTACACACACACACTCTGCACAACACATGGCGAATTAATATATGCTAGCGATCATCTAGCTAGCTAGCCTATGCGCTACCGTTTACCGTTACTGGGGACGCTGATCAGTGAGACGAGAGGGACATGTGAGCAGGAGATTGGGCTTTGGAAATCAGAACCGTGTGTGTGTGTCTCATACTGGACTATACATGCGTTTTCGGAGGGGGTCAAATCGGCATTGGTCGGCTGGCCTATGGCGGCAAGGGCATATGCAAGGGTGAAAGAGAAGTGTTGAAACTGAAGTCAAAGTTTCTCAAGGAGGAGTAGGAGAGACAAGGCAAGGCAATACAAGGAGCACGACGTTCGGGAGTACGCACTACAGGAAAGCCACCTGTTTTTGACGGTAAAAGGCTTATATCTAATTATGGTTGACAACATTTTCTTAGCCGTCTACCATAAGGGATCTAACGGCAACCTCCTGTTAACGCTTTGTTGGCAACCCCATTAGCCGTCCACCATAGTTCGAAAGTTATGGTCAACAACCAAGCTACGACCGTCTACCATATTTTATAAATTAGGGTTGAGGGCCAGGGACTAGCCATCTACCATAAGCTCCGCCGGTTAGCCACCCTGGCATCCACTATGGTAGACAGTTTGCTCGTGGCCGTCAACCATGTGATCAAGTTATGGTCGATGATCAAAGGCTGGCTGTCATCATAGTACCTGGACGCTGGACAAGAGGCGTGGACGTTCTTGAACATGCGACCGCGTGGTTCAGCCTGCACTCAAGCGCCACGCGTTAGCCCATAGAGAAGGGATGTTTTTTGTTCAAACAACTATGGCGTGTGCCCATTTTAAGCATTGTACGCTAGAACGGTATGGTCGACGACAACATTTGGACCGTCCACCGTAACTGGGCCAGGTCCAGGTGGCAGCGGTACTCCACCACCTCGCCAAGGCCGTATGCACACACTGCTGTGTGGGCCCTACCTAGAAGGTGCCATGGTGCCCACAAAGACAGTGTGTGGATCACACTAGCCACGTCGTTTTGGTTAAATGCCGATCCATGCTGCCAAATTGGGCGTCTCTTTACCGTCGATCAAGAGGGCCGCGGTACCACGACGGATGAGTTACAAGCATTTTGTTCACGATAGCGTCTTTGACCGTTGACCTTTGTATTTTATGGTGGACGGTCATCGTGTGTATGCTCGTTTGATCTTCTTGTAGTAATATGGGCTCTCCTCGTCCCAACGGCTCGTTCGACGCATGCATAAATTTCTCGCACCCCATATTTCATCGTCGCCGTCGTTGGATATATAGGAGCGCACGCAGCAAGGTTCGTCGGGCTAGCTAATTAACTAATGGTACGCTTCCGCCTTTCCTCCCATGGCTTCTGCCTTGTGTGTCACAAGTAGCTTGAAAATTGTTGGAAGATACGTACTAGGGCTTACCTTAACGTTGTCTTTGCAAAACGATGATCCATCGGGAGCGATGGAAATGGACAAATGGTGAAAACCGAATAAAAAATTGGTTTTCAAAAGTAATTTTATCTTTTATGGAAAAAACTAGCTGAATTAAAAAAATTAATGATATTTGTATAAAACCAATTGCAATAGCTCTAAAAATCAATCGGTTTTCTAAATTATGCATGTAACTCCTAGTGCACCTAGTCTCTCCTCCCAACTTAAACCTAAAAATTTCGTTACGGATTAATTCCACACCAATTTTTTTTGTTAATTTTGAAAGGACCTTGAATTTGAAAAAAAAATGAATTTGCACCATGTTTTACTTGGATTTCTCGAATTGAGACAGAAAAAATGACCCTCGTAGGGGTTCCAATTGTTATGCTTTTTTTGCTATATTTTAAAAAACGGATTTGAGCAGATCTTTTAATTAGGACAGGATTTGAGAAGCTAGAACATCCGAATTTGGGACAACCAGTACACTTTCGCCGTAGAAAAGCCAGAACAACCGTCACAGCAGGCGCTACGCCTACGTACACTCGGACTCGTTGACGCAGCTTGGTCCGCCCACCATGGCTTGCCCCCTAGCCCGAGCACGAGTACGTGCACGACGCGATGCGCCGCGCAACGTTTCAATTCGTCAACGTCTTTTTACTTATCTAGCCATCGGCAGCGGAAGTGGGCAACCGACTGACCGAGTGCATGCCTCTGCATCCCTGCACTTCTTCCGTTTTTGGGGAGCTCTGTGCGACGCCTAGTCGCGTAGTGCATGCACTAGTAGCTGCTGTCTATTAAGCTCGATCTGTTCCTTGCACTCTGGCTGTAGTACGAAACCTTTTCTTCATCAGGAGCAGTATATATATATGCACGTACGAGCCTTTCCGGTAGCATCTTCTCCCCGATCAGGCCGATCTGAACAGGAGGGGCACGTAGGGGAACCTGGGTGGACGCATAATGTGCGGATTGCTCGCTCCATTTCGCGTCCTGTCTACTTGCCATCTGCGTAGCAAGCATCAACAGGCACTGGGGCTCGATCTGCTGCACTTGCAAGGTTCTCTGCATGCACTGCGCTGGTGCTAAACGCGGAAGTTTTGCTCGCCTTTTTTGTTTTTGTTTTTGGTTTTGATGAATCCTTTTTCTTTGCTTCCTTCTCCATGGCATTCATCGCACCGGTCCTACGTAACCGTGAATCCACCATAGATTTCGTGGATGTTGTAGTAGGAGGCACATACCCCCACGAATCAGTGAAAAAGGGGAACCAAACGAAGAAGGTGCATGTCCAAGGAAAGCCTCGCTCCCCTCGTGCGGAGCAACGGCAGACCAGAGGAAGCGTACATCCGAAAGGAACCTCGCTTCCCCCCAGGGACGGAGCTAGAAAAAAATATTGGGGGGCCAATAAAAATTAACTTTTGTATCGAGAAGATCAAATAGAAAATTTATAGCATTTTAATTTTCAAATTCATATGAATTCAAGAATTTTTAGAGCTTTTTCACTATTTATATTGCGAATTCATGTATATTTTTGATATTTTAGAATTTTTTTACTATTTTAACATACAAATTTACATGTAGCAGATTTTTTTTAAGTTTTTAACTAATTTAACATACAAATTTATGTATATATAGGATCCTTTAGAAATTTTGACTATTTTAACATGCAATTTCATGTGCATCGGATAAATTTTTGAAAATTTTAACAAACAAACTCATATTTTTCTATTAATTTTACCAAATATATATAGGGGTACCCTCTTGTGTACATCTACCGGGGGGCCATGGCCCCCACCGGCCCCCCTGTCTCCGTCACTACTTCCCCCGTACGAAGCAACGGCGGACCAAGAAGGTGCTTATCCTCGAGAAGCCTCGCGGTCCCCTTAGGAGCGAGGCGAGGCAGGTCAGGAAATACTCCACTCAAGACTAGAGGTGCCTAAGTCCAAATCGCGAAGTGTAGGTGGTTGTGTGGGAGCTAAGAAGATCAGGGATAGCAAGAGCAGCCTGCCACAGTCGACAGGAATCATATCGCGTGTCAAAGAGATACGCCAGTTGACTGTAACAACCGGTGTCGGTACACGACGTACCGGGGTCCCCACGCCAAGGCAGAGCAGGACGCGTAGCAGCTCGGCGTAGAGCGGGCGATCAGACCCCCCACGCCGAGCCGAGCAAGCCAAGCAGGTGGGCACTGGCCCCCCACTTGGGAGGCACCAGCGCAAAAGAAGGAGGCTTCCCGGCGAAGGCTTCCCCAACGTTCAGCGTATCGGCCGCATTAAATGCGGAGATTCAGGCGTGCGAGGCTGAGAGAGATGATTACCTGTACTGTAGCGGTCATTCCATCACTGTGCGGCCGCAGAGGCAGAGCGGCGCCTGTGTCAGATGCCCCCACCTCCCATCCGGCCCGGCGCTCGAAGGGAGCCATTTACTACACGGACGTCAGCAGGAGCAAGTGGGCGGCGTAGAGATCAGAGTCCAACTAGTGGGCCATCTCCGTCTCTCTCTCTCTCTCTGTGTGACTAGCTGTTCGCCCCTTCCAGTATAAAAGGGAGCGGGGACAGAGAGGGAGGGGGTTGGATCCTAAGCCATTCATACACTGTAAGAGCTCTCAAGCAGGAGCGTTCCAGAACTGAGGAAATACCCCCTTGTAGGAGTAGGACTGTTACCCGCATCGGGGGCCCGAATCTGGGTAAATCCAGTGTCTCCCTGTGAGTGTGTGTTCTTGGAGCAATCTAGCGGCGAAAATATATTCCCCTGACCGAACTACGAAATCTCCCACGAGACAAATCTGTCTGGTATCAAACACCGACAACCGGCATTAGGTGGCAAGAAGATATGATGATTCGCTTTACCAACCAGATCGCCTTAATCCCTCTTCTAGCCCTGCTTTAATTATAAAGGCGAGGGTAATTACATCTAAGTCCACCCCCGGATGTGTTTTTCCCTCAGGGCCCCTGGACACGAGGGCAATTCAAGGTCTAGCAGGTCTTTTCTTAGCAAAGTCTTTCTTACCCTTGCTTTATTCCCTCAGCGAAAGGTTGTACCGGACAATGTAAATTTGTCCCCCCCCCCACTATAAATAGGGGGCCTTTGCAATAATAAAGAATAAGTTACAGTTCATTGCAGGATAGTCACCTTATAATTGCTTAGCTTCACCGAGCGGCTTCGCGAAGCACACTTCGTTGCTTCGCGGGGTAGCCCCTCATAAATCCGTTGTCTGGCTCGGATCAATGACACTCAGAAATCGAATCCGTCTGTGGCATATCTCATTGATCACCCACCGATCGATCCTCCATTCCTCCCTTTCCCTAACTGAACAACACGGGCACACTGCATCACTGTCGGAAAGAAGCAGAGCAGAATGCGAGAAACCCATCACCCAATGCACATGAACGCAAAGTGAGCGGTACTTTTTTTTAGAAGCTAAAATGAGCCGTACTTAAGCGGCCAATCACAGCCTCCACTGCACACATCGGACAGGGAATTAATTTGGTCCAGTAAGGCAACGGGTCACCTCATCTAAGTATGGTTTCATGTCGTGTTTAAAAAATCTGGGATGAAAATTCTCGATCTAAATCGGTCATTTTGTTCGTCTCGTTAAACTCTAACAATACAGAAAATTTTACTTTCTTAAAATATCTTTACTATTTGTTCCATATTTTTCAAAATCAGCATATATGGAAGTTCTACACCTTTTAAATCATAGAGTTTCATAAAATAAAAAATAGTAAAAAATACAATTTGGGGGTTGTGAGAGTGTAACGAGGTGAACAATGATGAGGACGTCACAGAAACAGATATAAACTTAGCAGCAGCACCACCTTCTATGGAAGGACCAATTACAAGGGCACGAGTTCATCAATTAAATTGACAGGTGAACTCATTTCTCGGACTATCTTTGCATGACATGGAAAATAGATGCTACCTAATGATGTTATTGTACTTAGAAATCTTGGGAAGGATCGGCAAGGACTCATTTCAACATCAAAACTTGCTGAAACACAAGACAAACCCGAGAGCAGCTATTCTCATCCATACAGGAGCAGTTTGTAATAAAACAAGCATAACACGGTCATCCGGAGTCCGTTTGTAGCGTTTGACCACAGTTTGGATATGCTCAGAAGACAAGCTTTCCAACGAATCTAGCCTCACCTCCAAATTCATTCTGCAACTTCTGAAATCGTCAAAATATGTGCGGGCATAACAAATTGGGCCTTGGATAGCATTTTGGTCAAGGCCCATGTATTCCCCACCCCTTCCCTTGTTAGGGTTTTTCTCTCCACGAGTTCCAGCCGCCACCCTATTATATGTGGCTGGTTACTCACCACTTTGGACAGGTTTTGTTCATTTTATTGTCTTCCACTTTAGAGAAACACCCTTAAATCCCTTGTGCTTGTTAGCCAATCGATTCAAGCTGCAGAACCTCAACTCTATTACTATGAGCTTAGTCTTATTTGCATTTTCAGATTACCTTTTACTTGTTCTTTCTTGTTTTTTCGATTGCTAGCAGGAACAGACCTTCGTGGTCAGGTCAATCGCGTTCTTGGCGGGGTTGATAACGAGTAGGACTGGTGGTTTAGCGATCGTCAGGCCCTGTCCTTGTGTGGCTTGTAGCCAGTTCGTCAAAGTTTCATTTCCGCCAAATCGAACATCCACTCACCGGAAGATCGGGCAGCAGCTTGAGCACATCAAACAAGATGGCCAGCTCGGATCGTTGATTTTGATTCAGAATTTTAAAACACAACACGAAGCACCGTTTCCTCCAAGCACCGTTGCCCAACTCCTTAGCGGTAATTAAATTGTTTGTTAGAGATAAAAGGAGTTTGCTGAGGTTGTTTAATGTATATATAAAAGACCTCTTGACAATATTATTTTAAAGATAGCGGTAAGAGTATAGTTACCATTCACGTACTCACCATTGCTTATAAAAATATAAATAAGTAAATATGCTTGATATATACTGCAAACACGTAGATCTCAGCCTCCCCATTTTCCTTCGTTTTCACATAAACGAGAAAGGTGGCCCACGCATTTGCGCGGCTAGATTTATGTTAGCATACAGAGTTTATCTCTAACTTATATTCTTTTTTTACAAAGTAATCTCCAACTCATAATCTATCTCTAATATATCATATCCGATTTAAACTTTATCTCTAATATCTTAAATCAACTTTACTAGTTGGCTATAGAGATTATTTATTTATCTTATTTACTTGATTTGGTAGATGACAATTGAACAATTATCTGATTTGGTGGATATTGATCGGATGGTGGAGAATTTTCGAACAACGTGGCGCATTTTTGTGGCTCCATTTACCTCTACTTTAATAATATAATAATAACCCGCGTATGTGTGAATGGCTCCTTTTTATTTAAGTAATATGTATCTGTTCACTGTCCAATAAATTAAATCAATTTTGTTGGCCAGGTATGTGCTCAGTTTGATTTCCGATGTACTTGTATTGGCATCTAGCTAGGTACATATATTAGCCATGTGTAATTTATACCAAGAATTGCATGAAGCAAACATGCTGACATTGGCTTTAGTTTTTATTTTGTATATATGTATACCGCATGAATTAAGTATATCCAAGAAATCGCGTACGAAGCTACAATTAGATAATTGATATACATCGTACACTATAATCCGGATCCAAAATAATAGGTGTTATATTTTTTCCTTTTTATCCTAATAGGCGGTGTAAATTCTTCTCTACAATTAATGTATAATGAACGGTGGAGATCTTTTCTTTTTTCTACGATTAACGTGAGAATTTCTAGTATTTTTCGATTAACGTGGGAATTTTTAGGATTTTAGGATTAATGTGGTGGCTCCGTTTAACTTTGCTTTATATATATAGTAGATAGAAATCGCCGTACGAAGCTACAATTAGATAAATTATATACATCGTACGCTATAATCCGGATACAAAATAATAGGTGTTATAGTTTTTTCCTTTTATCCTAATAGGTGGTGTAAATTCTTTTCTAGAATTAACGTATAACGAACGGTGGAGATCTTTTCTTTTTTCTACGATTAACGTGAGAATTTCTAGTATTTTTAGATTAACATGAGAATTTCTAGGATTTTAGGATTAATGTGGTGGCTTCGTTTAACTTTGCTTCATATATATAGTAGATAGATAGAAATTGCCGTATGAAGCTACAATTAGATAATTTATATACATCGTACGCTATAATCCGGATCCAAAATAATAGGTGTTATAGTTTTTTCTTTTTATCCTAATAGGTGGTGTAAATTCTTTTTTGGAATTAAAGTATAATGAACGGTGGAGATCTTTTCTTTTTTTTCTATGATTAACGTGATAATTTCTAGTATTTTTCAATTAACGTGGAAATTTATAAGATTTTAGGATTAATGTGGTGGCTCCGTTTAACTCTGCTTTATATATATATAGGCAATGTATCCAGTGCAAATGCCCATTGAGTGCTAACATGCTAATAACAGATCTGGGTCATCAGATCCATTAGGAGCGGTTCAGATCTAAAAAGGTGTAAGCCACTTTTCTCACTTAAACACTTTCACAAAAAAAAAACCCCTTACTTTCTAAATGAAAAGGGGATTCCACATTTTCCGATCTAGGCTACTTCTCGTGGATCTAATGGTCCAGATCTGTTGTTATCATATTAGCACCCAATAAGCATTTGCACTGGATATGTTGCCATATAGATAGATAGATAGATAGATATAGGAGAGGATATGAAACAATGAACCAACATCTGGAGTAACATAACAGCCTGCCTCGTAGAGCCGTCGCCTGATCGCCTCGACTTCCTACACTGAATATCTCTTAGTCGTCCCTTGCCCCCTTCAACTCTGGTGTAGTGGAGAAGCTGGATTTAGATGTCCATGCATTAAGAAAAAAATCTAAGTACATAGAATTCATAGTTTATGTTTACTGGTGTCCCTATTGTAACAAACACAATACAAGTTCTTTATCCGAACAAGAGGAATGCAAACACTTGCGTGGAGAGGAGCAGGGACCGACGAAAAGAGAGAGGGGGCATCAATGGAGAGGGAGGGCATCACTTGCTTGGGGAGGAGCAGTGGTCGATGGAAAGGGAGAGAGGTGGCGCTGACAGAGAGGGAGAGGGCAACAGTTGCGTGGATAGAGATGGTGTCGACGGAGAGGGAGAGGACTGCGGCAGGAAGAAGAGCAGTGCATAGGAAGGAGGGCGGTGCGATGGAGGGGGAGAGGTTGGCGCGACGTAGACGTTTTCGCAAGGAGGGGGCACATTGATGGAGAAGAAGAGGGCGACACTTGCGTGGGAGTAGGAGGCAAGGGTAAAATAACACAATTAATAGGGGTAAATTAATAAGTCTTTTCACATCATTTGCTGCGAAAAAAAAAGAAAACGGGAAGTGAAACTGACAGAAGTGGACGGAATGAAAAATAGTATAACGGCGGCTTCTTTCATTGCTACATAATGCACCGGTAGGGGTGAAAACGGAGCGGATACAGACGGATAATGGCTTTACTATATCCGTATCCGTTTTCTTTAATCGGATACGGATACGGATACAGATAGTATTAAAATGGATCGGATATTGAATCGGAAACGGATATCAATAAAACGGATAGTACCCAGAATCGAATAATAACCGAAAATAAAACGAATATTTTTTGGATAGTGTGTATACCGTAATAAACTTTGGATTAGCATAGCAATATTGCCTATAACACAACAACTTAAGATAATAAAAGTGTACACATAGTTTACAAATTGACCATACATGACGACGGATGACACATTGATCACATATGGAAACTTGGCAATAGCTGGTGCCTGACGGCCGACGGCCTGGTGAGGTGGGACGTGAGGTGTTAGGCTTGCTTAGTCATGAGCCTGGTATTGGTTGACAAGCTGTTGGGCCTCAACCTAGTTTTAGGCCATTATTCGGTTAAATATCCGGATTGCAATTTATCCGGATATCAGAATTGCAATTTATCCGGATATCCGTATCTGCTCCGTTTCCGTCGGATATCACCGATACCGTATCCGCTCCGTATCCGCTTAGGTCTATTCGGATAATTATCCGTATCTGTATCCATCGGATACTAGAATTTTATGCCATTTTTCAAAATACGGATATCGGATACAGATACGGTTCGGATATTATCCGCTCCGTTTTCACCCCTATGCACCGGCACGTTTCAATGATATAAATTAAACCGCGGGGTCTTTCGGTGTCGCCGGATTATATTCCCTTTCGTGAAATACACGGGCCTGTGAAGGGGTGCCTGTTTCATGGAACAAGTCGTACACACACTTGCCAGAAAAATCAGAAAAGCATCCTATTTGCGGAGAACATTGTGAAGCACATCAAATCGGGAGCAAGCTAGCTAGCTTTTCTAGAAAATATTTAAAGGGAGTATGCATGATACCTCGTTGTGCATAATATATGGCCCATGATTTCGTGCTGCTGCTACTATATACTACTTTCTTTTTGTCATCTCACATGGAATTTCTTGCAAATTGGAGCATAATTTCGCACGGAGAGAATAATCACAAGAGCAGTTGACCACAGCCAAAGTGGGGGTGGAAAACGCATAAACAAAAAGGGAATTATGGAATTGATGAAAGGGGATGACCAGGGATCAATCAAGCGCAATTATGCAAGGGAATACCAGAAAGCTAAAAGTTGAAAAGGCCTTAGAGCAACTCTTAGGAGACAAACACACAGCTACGTCTTGCAATTTGTGCTCACTTGTTTTAGATAAGCAATGTACAATCTGTCGACGGTTGAGGTATCGATCTCAAGTCAACTAAGGTTCTTGAGAAGGGGAGATAGGAGACACGCCAAACAACACGAACAGCCACCCTGCCGGAGCAGTTTCACGTGAGGATCTATAATTGGACAGCTGGTCGGCCAAGACGTTGTTCTTCCTGGGCACGAAGAGCATCTCGAAAAATCGAAAGTACCGCTCCAACTTCCTCACTTCAATCAGCTATCGCGCCATTGAGTCATCGCAGCACTGATACTCCTTATTGACCTGATTGATGACTAACTGTGAATCTCCCTTCACAGTCAGCCGTTGGACGCCAAGCGACTTGCACGTTCTTAGTCCCGCGACGAGGGCCTCGTACTCCACGGCGTTGTTGGTCGCCGTAAAGTGTAGTTGGATAGAATACTGGAGTTGCTCTCCTTGAGGGGAGATGAGAACACAACCAGCCCCCGAGTGTTCAGTGCGCGAGCCATCAAAGAACATGGTCCAAGGGGGTTCGTCAGGTTGCTCGGGAGCTTCCTGGGACTTGGGCGGGGAGGTCCATTTAGCGACAAAGTCAGCCAGGATCTGGGCAAGATGTACATGGGCCAGATAGAACCTTCCAGGGAGCTAGACCATGGTAGGCTGTTCAATTGGGCCGTCAGGGAGTGGGCCATGACAATGGGCCGTAATTTTACCCCGACACAAACCCCTCACTCTCAGCTGTTACTTTGCAAGGCGTTCTAGATTTCCTAGATTTAGAATCAATGGTCAAATGGCCAAACATAACCTTACCTAGACAATGGCTCTGTTTCTTTCAGCTTATAATCAGATTATAAGCTGCAACTTAAAATTTATCATTTTTGTACCGGTTATATTTTGAAATATTTTATAGTTATTTTTTCGAAACTTTGTACAATTTGTCTCAAAGATCTCAAAAATATTTTTCACAATTTTTTTGGCTCTTTAAATCTTCTATAAAAACACTACAACCTTTTCAGATTATAATCTAACCGCCAAAGAAACACAGCCAATATATGGTGTGCAATCAAAACTTATGATGCAATAACACCATGCAACCAAACCGACATATATTCTAAAAACAATTATAGATATACCCCTAAACTTACTCTACCCCTTTATTTAAAAAAAGGCAAGTTCAAATACATCATATATTAATGCTTACAAAAAAAAAAGAAAATACTATCTATTTTTACCCTTCGAATTTTGTCAATTTTTTTAAAAATTAAGAATGAATTTAGGCTCGGTTCTTTGGGGCTTAACAGCTTAATGACTTATCTGTGCTTGGAAAAGACATATGCTTTGGATTTTTGTCTGATTTTTCGTTGTCTCAAATGTGGGTCCCGCTCGGTTCTTTGGGGCTTAACAGCTTAACGACTTATCTGTGTTTTGAAAAGACATATGCTTTGCTTTTTTGTTCGTTTTTTCGTTGTCTTAAATGTGTGTCCTAACGCTTTAAAAAACAAGTCAAACAAAATGGATCCGAACCTAGAGACTACCACGAGAAGCCCTCAAAATTCAGTCATTTCAGCTGTTCAGCCGTTTAGATCTGTTTAAAAAGAATAGAATCTTAGTCTTAATACTTCATACATAGATAGAGTAAACAATGAAGTACATCTACAAATTTTATAGAATTATTCACGACTTCTTCTAGTTTGGTTGTAAGATGATTATACCGAAAACTTGATTGCATAAGCTATGTTGCCCTTATATATGATTTCTCGCAACATAGTAATTAACTACTCATGCACGTAAGCAGCGTGTCTTTTGCATATATCATGTTTTACTCATGCACGCGGCCGCTAACCACGTTCACTTGATCTAAGTTTAACGAGTGTCACTTAAAAACTGCTCGCCCCGTGGATTTAGACAGGAGGAGTGAGGCCAACAGTGTATGATTAAAACAATGATAGGACTAGGCTCAAGCAACCCTGATGTCTTTTGCACAAACCACTACAAGGAAGATCAAATCTCTCGACGTCCGAAACCGTCGAAAAAGGTCACGAAATTGTCGAGAGAGGCTTCTCTTGATAGCCGGACGTTGAAAAAGATCGTCGTTGGAGCTGGGTCTCTCGATGGTATGGATGTCAATAAAATTTCTTCAACAGCTAACGAGCAGCGGTTGATAGAGAGAGCATATAATTGGGCCGACCCATCGGCTACTAATCGTGACCTGCCAGATAGGCATAGTGCACATGCTCATGATGACTAAATGAGAGAGAGTAAGGGTTGTTAGCTCTGTGGCGCAGCCTTCTAGGTGGGCCTGTGGCTCTCTCTGGCCATCGAGAGAGACCCTGGGCTGCCAGTTGAGGTCGCTGGTTCGAGCTCGCATCCACGCCTCGCTATTTCATACTATTAATCTGTCTTGATGGCCGCTATAAAATTCATTGAGAGAAGAGCTCAACCGAGCACGCCACGGCTCCGCTAGTGTGGGAGAGCTCGACTCTCGGCAACCCCTTTTTATCGGCCACCAAGAGATTGACATTGTCTGCGCGCCATCGACGACTGTGATGTTGATGACATCTCTCTCGATGACAAATTTGTAGCTGTTGAGAGATGTCTTGTATCAAGGGCTAAGGATAGACCGTCGAGAGAGGTTCTGTGCTCTCAACGACCATTTTGTAGTTGTCGAGAGACTTGCTGACAATCGAAACTTCAATTGTTTCCATTGTGAATTCTTTTAGCCCGTTTCTACTTTTTTAGTATATATACACATGTAAACATGTAGTTTTAAGTTAAAAATTAGTAAATTTATGTTTTTAAAAAACTAGCAATTTTGAAAATGACCCATAACTTCGATGACTTTTTTCTTGGATCCATCCCTGACAATGATGGTTGTGTGCATACGGTATTGTCAATTGTTTGCAAAGCCTTTGATAGTAAAACCAGTAAATTTATCTCGAAGATTAGCAGGCCGGCCCTTTTTTGGATGCGGGAGGGATGTTTTCTAGAATTCTATGATAATTCGATTTGTTCTTGTAAAATGCTTAGTTATAATCCAAAAGGACAATTAAATTGCTCAATAATTAACGTCAAGCAAAATGAAAGGTGCCCTAAGACGGTCTTACAGGTTTAGAATGTGAACCAAAATGTGGGCATAATGGTACGTCGAGATTCAAGAGGACATAGACAAAAAGCATAAAGAGGACTCCTCTATGATAAAAATACGATTTCATGGCGAATTAGGAATATTATTATGATTGCAACAAATAACAGGAGTGGTTTGGAAGCCAGAATTTTAGGATTGGCTGAGAGTACCATTTGCTAATAAAAGATGCAACAATGGAGCCCCATTTGCACAGAAAAGTACGTACCAACTCTTTTCTGTTACTGACTATTGGTGCATGAATTATCTGTTCACTTCGATCGAATCTCTTATCAACACGTCTTCAGTTTTATCGCTGTTGCTAGTGTGTTACGTGTGGTTGCCACACGCACATAATGGGCATCCAACCCTAATGGAAAAAACATGGACATATTGCTTTGCAAATAGGATTGCACTTACTGCGAAAATCGAGGCCGACAAAATCCAAATATAATCAATCAAATTTAGGATCAGGTAAAAGAGCATAATTATTATAACAACCCCGAAGCTGATTAGGAGTTATGGTGTCTCAAAATGTAGCAAAAAAATCATATGTAACTTGTTATACCATTTTGACGGGAAATTTGCAGCAGACTATTGTCCTCCTTAAGACGCGATATATATGTGGATTTTTCAGACCAATATATATGTCGGTAACACATAGAACAAGATGCATGCAAATTCAATTAGCAAGGTTATCTAAGGCAATGAATAAGAGAGGATAGGGTACTTAGCGCTTAGGAGTTAGGATGCCTAGACAACTAAACTAATCTTAAATATACAATAGGGAGTTTCAGCTCCCTCTTGGTGGCATGCGTCACATTCAGATCGCCAATGTGCCACGTCGTCCCATTCATTCGCGGCCGTCCGATCGCAGGTGAGAGCTAGATCCGACCGTCCACTATTTCTTTACATATAAAAGAATTTTTTCGCACAAATCTCAGCAATGCGAGCACTTTGTCCGGTTGTCTAGCTGAGCCAGCTTCTCAACTGGGAGTCCGCGGTTCGAATCCGACATTCGCCTCTTTTTTCACCTTCTTTTCCTAGGATTGGCATGCCACAGGCGCACGACGTGGCTAGTTTTGCATTCAAATGGAGGTTTGAGTTGCAATGTGCACACGTGGAGCCATACCAAAAACATTGAGGTTCACTAACTCCTATTAGGTGAGCAATTATTAGATTTGAGAGGTGCACTTATTGAAACAAATGAATTAATTCTTACTACAAATTTTCCTAAACCTTGGTGCATGCGCACTCCCCAAGCTATACCTAGCTCCACCCATGGCAATGTGTGACTATTTTGAAGATACGTACAACTATCCACAGAATTTGTTTTGTAACCACACTAGGATAGCAAGAAGACAAAATTCAAAATCGCGCAAACCCATCCACTTTGCAGTTAGGACATGATTTGCTCGTGAGGTGTTTGGGTGGACCCAACCCACATTTAAGGTGCATTTATGGTCTACTGTGCAAGGCTATGATGTTGAAAAAAAGTCTCTTTAGTGTAATTAGAGTGCAACTTTAAAATGATTGTAATTAGAGAAGGTTTGCCGCTGTAATTCCGTTCTGATGTTCTCCCCTTAGTTTTCTCTCTCCCTCTCGGCCTCTCCCCTCCTTTCCCTTCTCCCCCCTTCTCCCTGTAATTATGTACTATTTTATTCTTCTCTCTAATGAATTGACAGTGCTCCTATCCTTTAGCTAAAAAAAAGACCGATAGTTAAGAAAATTTTAGGCGTCTGAGAATTAGCAGATCTTATACACACACACACACACATATAAGATGTATTTTTCAAATGGGCTTGTCCATTAATATATGGTGTGTATTTCGTATTTCAATGAAAGCAAAGTAAATGTTGATTCCTCAATTAATACCTCTAATAAATGTCCTATTTTAACTTATATCCCCAATAAAGATGTATTGAATATAGTGTATAATCATTTGCAATGCCTTTTTGGTCTACATGTAAAACAAAAATTCAAGTTATATGAACTTAGATAGAGAGTGTTGTTGTTGTTGGCTTCCTATATTAACCAATGCTTTCACAAGTTAAGATTATGATCTTTTGAGCTGATCTGAATGGCTGAACAGTTGAACAACTGAAATGATTGAATTTCGAGAGCTTCTCGAGTTAGCATCGAGATTCAAATCCATTTTGTTAAACTTGTTTTTTAAAACGTTTGGGTCCGCCTTCGAAACAAAAAAAAAATTGATCGACTCAATAATCCAAAACATATATGTCTTTCAAAACGTTGATAAGTCATTAAACTATTAAGCTGTTAAGATGAAAAGAACATGGTCGTATAGCCAGTGGAGGCAGGCACCGATGCAAAGCGCCATCCGGTATATATTCAGTACGCATGGACCTATGTATGTGCAACTCGCGCGCGTTGCCTGTCAGGCCTAGCTAGGCATCGGGGCGCGCATCGAAACGGGACGATGAGGCGAATGTGGCGCATACGATTCCAGCGAGCGAGAGCGATCGATGGATGCAGCCAGAGGCGGATCGATGCATGGGTGCATGAAACGATGGATGAAGGACGGTACGTTGTTGAGGGTATTTATTCGGCGTGCACGCACCGGCCGGCCGCGCGCGCGCACGAGAGCAAGGACCGAAGGATCGGAATACTTTTACCCGGCCGTCCTCGAATGCAAAATGCTCCGGAATCGCTGAGCGGAATGGAAAGTGGAGCTAGGCATCGGCCAGTGGCGACTGGCCACCACCCTGACACCCAGATGCAGTACTGTCCAAGCTAGGCGGTGCCTGCCTGCCTCTGGATTCTAACCTAGGTCGTTGTATCATCTGCCTTTGAAGGCTCGTCGAAAATTAAGGCTATGTCATCTTCAGCTTAGCAAATTAACAATTTATCTATGTTTTAAAAAGACATATATGTTTTGGGTTTTTTATATCGTTTTTTCGCAGTCTCGAAGATAGATCCTAACGATTTAAAAAGTAAGTCAAACGAAATATATCTGATTTTCAAGACTATCTCGATAAGCTCTTCAAATTCAGTCATTTCAACTGTTCAACCGTTTAGTCATTCAGATCAGTTCAAAAGAACAAAGACTTCGGATGAGCGAGACTCCTTATTAGTCCTCTGAAAATAAAGAAAATTTTACTCGACATCTTTTACATTAGTTTGATGGTGTAGAAAGTTGCAACAATCAACTCGATGATATTTTAAGTTGTTGCAAGTTCATTAAAAAAAACAAGGTACACAAGAGACTATTTATAGACTGAAAGCATGTGCCAAAATAGCACATTAATTTTTTTATAGTTAAATTGTGCGCTTTTTATAAAATTAAACCATATGTAAATATAGTTATTTACCGGTGTAAATACGTCGATTAAGATTTCATAAATGGGGAATCACTCTTGATCTGATCTATTGGGGCCTACAACTTCGCCAAAGCCAACTAGCATCCCTTTACAATGCGCATTTTTCGAACTAAGACTACTATAGGATCGAATTCGTCCTCTGTGGTGAACAGGCCGTCCCATACCTTCATTTTTGTCTCATGTGTGTTGAACATTATCTTCCTCGGTTCCAGCTTCACTAACGTAGTCATGTAGGTAGGGTTGGGCGAGAAAGGGTCCCCTCTTGCCTATTAGTATGCGGACCTTCGTTTTCGTAAATTGCTTTGAATAGGTAAATCAATCTTTGTCCTTGAGGATCCGCCATTAATTCTCTCATACCTACTAATTGGTGTACTTGAGATGCATTTCCTCTGGCTCCTGAAAAAGACATTAGATAGACTGGATTAGAGGGATCCATTATCTGAAAATTCGAATTTTATTTCTTGTTTCAAATATTCACTTGTAGCATACCATATCTCAACGGATTGGCGTAATTTTTCTACCGCGTGTACAGCCCCGTAATAATAGTGTTTCTCCAAAAGAAAACACTTTTGTTCCGCCCGTTGGAATAACATTATGTGTCAATTAATGACATGTAACACGTGAACATCAAATTTGAAAACTTAATATTTTATAGTGGCATCTATCAAATCAGCAGATAAGGCATACTCCAAGTCTTGGGGATCACGACTCCTACTCCAGCACGGGAAACCATGTCCGGGTCTTCGCGTAGCCGTGCAGGACTCCTGTTCGAGACGGATTCAAACACGATTCCTTGGCCGTTACGCATCATGCCAGCCAGGAGGCTGTTCGGCAGGATGCATATGGGCCAGATAGAACCTTCCAGGGAGCTGGGCCCTAGCAGGCTGTTTGATTGGGCTGTCAGGGAGTGGGCCATGGCAATGGGCCATAATTTTACCCCCGACACTAAGCCACATAGATCTTTTTTTTCTTTGATTAATCTATCCCGTTATAATTTGGTCCACAGTTGATTGAACGGATAAAATAACCATATTATATCATCTTTAGTATTTAATCTGAATTTCTAATATTCTTCTTTTAATCTAAGCTGTTATAATCCGGACCCACAAAATCAACGGTATAGATCTTTTATTTTTTCTTGATTTATGTGAGAATTTCTTTGATTGATCTTGGCTATTATAATTTGGTCCCACCGTGGATCGAACGTTGAAATAATTTGGATGATGTGGACGAACGTGGTGGCTTCTTTTTCCCCTCCTTTATATATATAATAAAAGATAGATAGATAGATTGATAGATAGATAGATAGATGTTACTCCAAAAGAAAACTCTTTAATTTGTTCCGCGCCTTGGAATAACATTATGTGTCAATTAATGACATGTAACACGTGAACATCAAATTTGAAAACTTAATATTTTATAGTGGCATCTATCAAATCACTCTAAATTAAATGTTAATGCATCGTTGATTAACGATGGATGAGTTAGATGATACCATTAAAGGCAGAGGCATAGTTCCGCTCTGAAATTAAGCCTGTGACCACGCATATATGCATTGCATGCATTCGATTGCAACTAGCTATAGCGTGCTCTTGTACTAAGCGATTATTCTATTTGCATGTATATGTAGACAGGGGATAGTTACAAGGATGTCGACCGCTACGATTTCTCCCTAGGTAATTAACTCAATCGATGTCTCAATGAATGATGAACTGATGACGATCGAGCATGATGAACCGATCAAATAAACAAGGCAATTACAACCATGCATGCATACATGTAAGGTCATGGTGAAGTCAAATGCTACTAGTAGCTTTCAGGAAGACGGAATTGTAGGAGCTGTGACGAGTGCATGCAGTAATAATCTAGCCATATGTATTCGGATTATCGGATATAATTAAAATAAACTAGATCGAGATGTTGTAGTAAAGTAACTAATCCTTCGAGGGGATCCGTAGCATAAAAATCTGCCTGTCCCTGTAGGTTCGTTAGTCCCATTTAATCTTAATTATTAGCTTCGATTGCTCTTGCGAAGAAGTAAACAAGTAGAGCGGAGTGAAGCGAAGCAAAGCACATGGCAAGTCCTGCATGATCCTTCTAAGAAGAGAACGCATTAGATGAGATCATGTCACTTGGTGTGTAGTCTTGTCATTTTGTAATTATCAGTCGTGTAGTTGTTTAGGAGATGAGCTCATGCCATCATGGCGTACTTAACTATATATAAGCCTAGAACTATTTTGACATGTAGTACTTACACATGAGAAAGAAAAAAATAAAACTAGGCGGCGACAAGTTGGAATAATTGAATATCATATCATCCACTAAAGTTCGAAGTAACAAACAGACCGTAGTCTCCCAATCGTGGACCAACTCTAGAACTCTCCGGTGAAGTCCACAGTTTTTCAGCTCAGACCACGAGGGTAATCGATCTCACACGTGCGGCCGTCTCCACCGAACGGTATCGCTATTTAACTATTTTGCTATTATTATATTTTTTATAGGTTGTGAAGGACGCGGTATCTTATTTGATAAAATAAAAAATACATATTTATCTATAAAATGTCAAAACTCATAATAACATAATTACAGTACAAATAGGTACAGGTACTAATTGTGAAAATTAAATTAAATCTGAATTGATGTTGTTTCATCACTTGAAGATACTCAAAATCTCTATCTTAATTAGCAATCTTTATCAAGTTGTCCTTGACATAACAAACAACAACATGATTAATTGATGCCATACAAAAAAGCAAATATGTGTTTACCTCACTAAACCTATCATTAAACTTTTAAAGTTGTCTATCAACAGCACTTAAAACATATCAACATGAAAATAGTGGGTATATACATGACTCTTAAACTGAGAATACAGTAATCTGGACCGTCTCATTATATACGTCTGTGTATTCATATGTATACCCTATCCTCTTGGAAAAATAATGAGTATTCAGCATGAATACCCATAAATGAAGGGAAGAGAAGAGTGTCAAATAGTGAAGCTACTCATTGAAGTGGCAACCTCATAATTTTTCCGTACGATAGTATTATGTATATATACATGATAACTATCGTATTTGATGTTAGATTTTCCGTCGATTTTTTTGTACAAGTAGGTTACATAGACTCTGTGTTGTAATAGATATAATTGGTTTAGAGTTGGAGTCGGACTCTAGTTAGGCCTCCACTATATAAAAGGAGTCAGCTCTGGTGTAACAAGAAGAACGACTTCATAATAGTAGCATAGGCAATAGGAGGTCAGCGGCCGACATGTGGTCGTGACCTGATCAGTCGGTGTGCTGCACTATTATGGATTGAGGAGGAGCGCCCATAGTCAAAGCCCCGCAGATGTAGACGAAAGCCGAATTGCGTTACCAAACATCGTATCTCCTAGTATCGTTCATGATTTTGCATCGGTGTATATCCTAACAAGTGGTATCAGAGCTATGGTCGCCAACCCGGAACATCTCCACGAGATCGCACGGTGTAGGACAGATAGTCTGATGTGTGATGGGGAGATTGTTGGGTTTAGTGCCACATCGGTTATTGTTAATGCCGGAACACAACTTAAAAGGTGTAGCCACCCCTCTCCCACTAGACTAGTCTTTTGAACAGAGTTGGGTCAAGATCTGGGTTGTGCTTTCAGTTGGCCCAATAAATATGGGGGCCTGGCCCGAGACCGAGTGTTGGTCTCGGGCGGAGCCAGATCACTATGGGCCATGATATGGGCCAGATGATAGCATGTTCTATCAAGTGGTATCAAAGCTTGGTTGGCGAGGTTGGCCATGCGGAAGATCTAGGGGAAGACGAGGTTTATGCATACACGGTCGCCGTGGAAAATGTCCTATTGGCGCAAGGTGGAGCATGGCGGTGATCGATGATTCGATCGGTGGTGTCGGACACTTTGGACAGGAGGCTCGAACCGTTTGATGGGCTACCGTTGGCAGGGATTGACCTAACGTGGCGTTCGCGATCAGATCGGTAGGCGCGGAAGGATGTCGGATAGATCGGAACGATGGGAGCAGTGATGCTACCGGATGTTGCTAGGAGGCGCTGCATCACGTCACTAAGGGCGAAGCTATGACGTGGATGCGGATAGACATGATGCAACATGTTTTGCCATGTAGAGATGACGTGGTGCGCGGTGACGGACCAGGAAGTCTGCTTGAGTACTCAAAGATTGGATCTAGATGTGCAGATAAAAGGGGAGTCAAACAAATATCCAAATGAGGAGCAGAATATTGTTCTTCAGAAAGAGAAAAATGCAGATCTGTCGAACAAAAAGGCGGCCGATGTGAGCGCGGTGTTCGGCACTGGACAATCAGGTCGGTTCTGAAGGGAGGCGTTTGGGAAGGCTGTGAGGTAATTTGATCGGAGAGGTCAGACTGGCTGATGGTGAAGTCAGCGGCGATCTGTACCTAGAGGTGAACGGATGAAGCGGTAATGACGGTAATCTGTTCAACATGAAGAACGTATTGTGGAGATGAGACCAGATATATATTTTGGATGCCGGACGGATCGAGACGGTGCAAACCATGGTCAGCAAGATGATGCTGACAAAAGAAAGGAGCAGACGCTAATGTGGCAATAGTCTTATATGACTCCGGAGGCGACAGTGCTGAGATTCTCCTAGTATAATAGTCTATGTTGCAGGTGGAGCTATTAAGCGCGTTTTTGCACGGTCAGCATCATCTGTTATAAAAGACAGCAAGTTTAAGAATGACTCGTTGGGTGGCCCGCTGTAGGCTGCAAAGGAAGGAAGCAACCAGAGTTCGGGTACAAGGGTTCGCGCAAGACGCTGGAACGACTTCAAGGTGAAAAAGGTCATATTCTCTAAGGTGGAGTTTGTTAGGTTTTGTGTTGAATATGTGTAAAAGTAGATTAAATGAACTCTGTGTTGTAATAGGCATGGTTGGTTTAGAGTTGGAGTCGGACTTTAGTCAAGCCTCCGCTATATAAAAGGAGGCAGCCCTGGTGTAATAAGGACAACGACTTCATAATAGTAGCATAGGCAAGAGGAGGTCAGTGTTCGGCATGTGGTCGTGACTGATCAGACGGTGTGTTGCGGTATTATGGATTAATTGGGAAGGAGCGCTTATAGTCAAAGTTCCACACATGTAGGCAAAAGCCAAACTGGGTTACCAAACATCGTGTCTGCTAGTGTCGTTTATGATCTTGCATCGGCGTATATCCTAGCAATTGATATCTAGACAATTTAGAAGCTACCACCGCCCCTAACTCCTCCACCCTAGCCCCCAATCCTCCAGGAAACAAGCTCTCAGATATGTAAATGTCGTGGCGCAAGAGATCAGTGTTCGATCGCGCATGATAAAAACCTACCGGTCACTCTGTCAGGCTCCATAGATCGATCGATGCACTCTTTTTCCATGCGATAACGTTGCTGCGATCATCGCCGATGCACGTCGTCGACACCAAATGCCCATGCTGGCCTACAGCTAGCTAGAGATCATAGGAGGAAGAGGATGGCATGACACCACGAACGGCACCTAGCTAGCTCGATCGACAAGCCGATGGTTGGCTGCACTGCACATTGCTGGAAGCCATGTCTCTCTTCTCGTGCTCTCGCTGTGCCTGTGATCTCTGAGAGTTGCCCGGCTCTCTCCTCACCTGCAGGCTGCAGCTCGCCGCGTCGTGCGTTCGCAGTCGCAGATGAACGTCTCATCGCAGCCTCCGTCGTGTGGCTAGTACTGCAAACAGCGGATCGTCTTGCATTGCATGAGTCTCCTATCTCACGATCAGTATCACTCAAGACCTGTGCAAAAAAAAAACATAGGTCGATGAAAGGATCATAGCGTCATAGCTTGCTAGCTAATTAACTAGCTAGGTTAGTTAACCTGAGATCGACGTGGTCATACTCAATTACTCATACACTACCGGTCCGTGATTTGTTGAGTTATATGTGACGAGACGACAAGCTAATTTCCTGTTGAGCAGCGGCCAATTAGCTAGGTCACTATCATGGACATAGATGGTCACATCACATCAGGACCTCGTAAACTAGCCATTCTGGACATTAATTTGAGGCTCGACAATACGTCCAAGCTTCTTCCCTCGATCAGTACTGAAAAACTAAAGAAGAGGCTTATCACTGAATAAAAAACGTCTGCTAAAGAAAACCAACAGCGAACAGATATGGATGGAAAAGCCTAGTCTCCACTCTCCAGTCCCCGGCCATGATCGAACCATTGATCGTTCGAACCGACGAACTGACATAACAATACTGCAAATTGATCAGGAGTGCAGCACGTCGTCATATCTCGATGCGTTGGCCGGTTTCTGCAGGCCGATCGCGAGGTCGACGCTGAGAACAAGGACGTGCGCCCCTCTGCTCCTCGTTTTTCTTAATCAGGATCTGACGCGAGCTTACCAGCGCACATTTGCGGTGAATTGCGTCAACATAGAAGCATACGTACGTGCAAATTTGGCTGGTAGGGGTGATAATCAAATCTTTTTTTTCTTTGCTTTATTTTGGACCGGAGGTGATGAGAATATAAGATCGTATGTACTCCCTCCGTTCTAAATTATAGTTCACTGTTGACTTTTGTGCACGTCTCTTAACCATTCGTCTTATTTAAAAAATTAATGCAAACATGCAAAAATATAAGTCATGCTTAAAGTATGTTTAATGATAAAATAAATCACAACAAAATAAATAATATTTACATATATTTTTTGAATAAGACGAATGGTCAAATAGAATATCTAAAATCAACATTGAACTATAATTTGAAACGGAGGGATCAGTTGTTTGAGAGAGAGTTGCCGGCAAGAACAAAACTAGGAGCGATTTTTCCGGAGCTGGAGAACTGAGAGCCAGGGCTGTCGCTACTGGGACTGCAAGTTAAGCGACTGCACGGTATCACGGCCGTTCATTTCCAAAGCCATCGGCTCAGATTAATTGCTTCAGTACCCGATGCTGCAATAGCGAAGCAGTGTTTTTTTCTGCTACATTATCTTAGCTGATTGCCAGCCGTTTGATTCGAATCCGTCGGCTTGCTTGCAACTGCATAAGTTGCAGTCATTACCACTACGACTGCACAGGAGTCCTGGTCGTCACGTGACCTCGATCTCTGTCATTTCCTTGTTCCTATTGGATCTGATCATGAACAATCCGATCAAGTGACCTAGCTCGGATCCGGCTCGATTTTTCTAGGTTGGGCCGAATTAGGCTTGGCCATCGGACCGAGCTTAGGCTTGACAAAAAAAGAAAATGCAATGTAATTTTGGCTTTGTGCTTTTTGTCAAGACTTTAGAGCTTTAAGGTTAGGCTCGGCCCTGATCATGGAGTAAAAAGCCGGATCGAGCTGAGCTCGAGCTTGGCTTCAAAGCGCTTTTTTAAACTTGGTATGAAACACATTCCGGATCGAGGTTTGAACCGCTCTATTTACTAAAAAAAAATGCTACTGTATCACTGAGTTTAAAATCGACGGACATAAAAACGCAAAGTAGATCAAATCAAAAGGAAAAAAAAACACATATAATTAATGAGAAAAACTCTTCCGGATAAAAACCATGGCACCAACCGATAAATCTTCACTACTAAAATAGTTACAAACTTAGTGTGTTAACTCTTTTCTATGTGGTTTACAAAAGGTATTTATAGACGGTGGCAAGCTGAGATCTAGTTCCGTAACCATCCATTCTGTGAGGGCTTCCCCACCCTTGGACGTTCACGGTGGGGCGGCTTGATGGGCTGGTCTAGACTCAACTCCACATGGCTCAAATCTCTCGGCGATCGACATCCGCTATGCTACGCTCGACTTAACCTTTCGTGAATTTGGATTATATATCAACCCATTGTTGCGGCTGTTAGTAAATTGAACTAGGACCTGTTTGGAACCTCAAAATTCACGAGCTCCAAACAGGTACTCAATGATCTATATCGGATATTTATTGCAACTCAAATTCAATGCCTTTTCTTATTATGTTTCTTGTATGTCACAATTTATGTACGAGTTTTTTTTATATAAAAAACTATGTATCAAAAATATATATGATTCATGGATTATTTATAGTGACTATCGATAGTGCGTACTTTGCAACGTCTGAAAGTTTTTTATAACATCTATCGAACAAGTGTATGAATTAGGATAAGTTGACGCCCCTTGTTAGATTCGCTCTCCTTTTCACCTGCTGGCCAGAGGACCAACGATCAAAGCCCGTTTTGTCGATCTTGAGGAAGTTAATTAACATCTCCACATTCGCATCAATCCCTAACAAATGGCTAATAAATGAATGAAACAGGTGAGAGCATGTCGATGCAAAGCCGCAGAGCATAAATGAGCGCTGGTTTCATCATAAATCCAGACCTTCACCGAACGCATGTCAAGTTGGACACTATATATATCATACTACGTAAGAACCGATTAAACAGTGTCAATGGTTCGGCGTACGGATGAGCTATCGCACTCACTCGGCACCAGTTGCTCAGAGGTACTACTAGAACGTGTTAAAATAAAAGTTTTTACGGTACAACACAACACATGTAAAAACAGGGTACTTGGTAATATAATTCAGATCTAACTATTTTGTTTTGAGTGTTCTTTTTTAAAATACTATCGTTGTAGTATAAATTAAAAATTAAATCAACATGAACTGCTAGATCATTTTAGCGTTACCATAAAATCTTTACAAATAAACAGCAAGGACAAAAAAAAATCGTTCCTCAAAAAAAAAAAAATCGTTGTGCTCGAGAGCTCTTAATTCTGCTGGCCCAAAGCCCTAAACGCAACACCCAACTCCACGGGGTAGTAGAGTCCATAAAAGCGACGCGGCCCACGGATGAAAAGGCCCATTAGCCCGACGCAACGACGCAACGACGCGGCGTCAGTCTCGGTCAAAGTAACGAACCGCTCCTTGGGTCTCCGGCTCCAAACGACCAGACCAAGCCGTCGTCGTCTCAAGGGACGCACGCACGCGCATTCCCAGGCAAGGATACGACACCAGCATGTGCGAAGTCCACTGGTGCGCAGCAGCGCAGATCGATTCCCTCGCGAGCCCGTCGAGCACGAGCATCGCAGCGCGCCCATAACGCCCCATGCCTCCTCACATGGCGGCGATCTTGCAGAGGATCGCGGGGCCGCGGCCCGGCGGCGGCGGGCCGGCGCCGCGGCCGGGGAGGCGTGCGGCGGCGGTGGCGGTGGCAGCCGCCGCGGCCGACAGGGCGCGGAGGCTGGAGGGCGCGAGCGAGGAGCTGAGGGCCGCCGCGGCGCAGTGCCTCGACTGGGCGCCGGCGCGCCGGCGCGCGCGCGGCGCCTTCGTGCCCGTGCTCCCCACGCTCGACCACTACCTGTTCAAGGTGCTTCGAGCCTTCGCGTGCTTGATTGGTACTTCCGTTACCTCGTGTGCTTGCTTTAGTGGATCATCCAAATGGTCAATATTATCAGTGGGCAGTGGCGTGATCATGTGGTCAGGTGCTTCAAGCCTTCATTACCTGCGTTCGTTTGTTTTGCTGAGCTGATTTCACAACATTCCTAATCTATGTGTCAATTCGAAATACGTCTTACATAAAAAACGGAGGGAGCATATTCTATTGACACCCATCTTATTTAAGAACTAGAAAAAGCAAAGAAATAAAGCCATATGATTACATCGTGTCGTGGAGATCAAGATTCAAGAACAGCCGGTGTTAGGAGATTGAGATTTCATTAAAGTATTATATCATTGACATCAAGACCTCATTTAAGTAACAAGTACTATTATTCAGTGCTAAAAAAAATCAAGATCTTCCCTTTTGAAAACATGATGCACCATCTCTATAACCCCCTAATTGATAGCTTGTTATACTGCTTGCGATGTCAATTGCCAACTACTTTACTAGTCCTACTTTACTTTCTCACCTTTAATCTCCCACTTTTCATTCTGTAGATGGCTCCCAGGGGAATCCAGATGGAGGAGGTAAGCACATGATGGAGATTCTGAATTGATTTTCCCTTATATTTGGTTCAAGTAGTTCCCTGCCATAAATGCAATGTATCTGTGACACAATCATCCTTTTTCTGTTGTAAAAGATGATTATGATGGCATCCATCAAAGGATAGGTACCGTAATCAGTACAACTATGTACAAACTCGTGGTCTATTGAGGAAACTAGCAAGCTGTACAAGGAGCCACACGGCATTTGTTGCATTTAAGTCCAAAAGGAACTATCATCAGCTAGCACTTTCAATCTAAAACGAACTATTTTATAGCTTATATTCCGTTGTGTGGAAAAGTAAGTGACAGTACTTGTTTCTGTAGAATTTTGAGACCAATTCAAAGGGGGTTGAAATATTCTGGAAGAGCTGGCTTCCTGGGGAGGGCAATGCCACCAAGGCTGCGCTTTTCTTTTGTCATGGGTATGGGGATACCTGCACTTTCTTTTTTGAAGGTGATTAATTCTTTGTATTCTTCTTTGAGGTCTCTTTTATTTGCATATTTTTTTATGCATATCTTACTAGCATCAAAATATCAGGGGTCGCTAAGAGAATAGCTGCCAGCGGATATGCAGTATATGCTATGGATTATCCTGGTTTTGGTTTATCATATGGTCTTCATGGCTACATTGCAAGCTTTGATGGAATGGTGGACCATGTCATCGAACAATATGCACGAATAAGAGGTTATTGACGATATGTCCAGTAGATAATGAACATATGTACGGTACAACTATATAAATTCTGCTTCGTAATGTAATGATTTGTAATGTTTAGGTAGGAAAGAGGTGTGTGGGCTTCCACATTTTCTCTTGGGGCAGTCAATGGGAGGTGCGGTTGCTTTGAAAGTACACTTGAAGCAACCAAAAGAATGGGATGGGGTGCTTCTTGTTGCTCCTATGTGCAAGGTATGTATAGAACTCTTGATGGAACTCATCAAATCTAGCAGGCCACTACAGTATGTTGTTTGCAGCATAAGTTGTGTATTGTTCGCGTTCACTACCTTTTCTGATTGTGACATATGCGGTTGTAACTGAAACTTTGTTTGTTTTTAAACTACAGTCAGTAGGAATACAGTGCATTTGACTTGTGGTTTGGGGGAATCACTGATAAAGATGAGGTCTCATTGGCTAAATCGTCAAATAGTGTTGAGTTGGCACCTGGCACTATTAATTATTTTTAAGCCAATGTCACTTTTAAGTTTACTTGAATGTCAGTATATCATATATATGGTACAATAAATTCTTGCAATATACTGCCTTCTCCCCATGATATAACAACTGCAAGAAATACGGAAAATTAGTGATCTTGTCATAAACAACTGCCAACTGGTATGGAAGAGTTCTTATCCCATTGTTTCTTTTTTTTTAGGAAAAAAAAGGGTGGTATTAATTTATCTTTTGGGTTTTCATTCTTGGGTGCATGAGCCATGTTTTTCTATACATATAATACTGACTTCTATTTGCAAGATTGCAGAAGATGTAACACCGCCAGCTCCAGTACTAAAGGTACTGAGCATATTGTCATGCCTTCTTCCAGAAGCAAAGTTATTCCCGCAAAAAGATATAGGTGATTTGGGATTTAGAGATCCAAGGAAAAGAAAGATAGTGAGTTTCTTGGACCAATCTACTGCTATTATCTTCAACTCAGATTATTTGAATGCAATGTAGCATGTAACATATGGCACTTTACCCAAGTAGTGGAACCTTTCTACATTCATTGGTTTATTTGTGGGGAAAAAAAGTTTTTTTACTTTTTTTTTTGTTATCACATCCTTTTAATCATTGAATATTTAATGGCAAGAGTGAGCTTGCCTCTTTAAAAAAAATAGCACAATTAAGCTAATTGCAAGAAGACTTTAATCACAGCAATCAAATGAGTAAATGTTATGAATCCTCTCGTCACTTTTCAGGCTGAGTACAATGTAATCTCATACAGCGACCAAATGAGGTTGAGAACAGCCGTTGAACTTTTGAAGGCCACGAAAGACATTGAATCCCAGTTGGAAAAGGTCAGTATCACTAGCCCTATTTCTCATGTAGTTGATTTCTTCTTCAAAATTGTGTAAATGTGACTGAGAAGAGCAACCATTGTCATCTCGTCTCATTCTAAAAGTACGTAGAAATGTAAAGCACTTCTTATATACTCCTACAGATTTGCTCCCCATTGCTGATTCTTCATGGAGCAGCAGACATGGTGACCGACCCTCACGTGAGCGAATTCCTGTACGAGAAAGCCAGCACGAAAGACAAGACCCTCAAGCTGTATGAAGGTGCCTACCACGCTATCTTAGAGGGAGAACCAGATGACCGGATTTCAACCGCCATCAACGTCATTTCCTGGCTGGATTCGCACTGCTGAAAACATGATGCAGGCCTTGTTGATCAACTGTATCATCGCCCCCCTTTACATAGTTGATCAAATAATAATTCAGCATCGATCTGTAAGAGGTCTTCACTTCTCGAGGAGAGCATGAAATTCTCTGATGCCATGGTTTCAGGAACTTGGTGTGCACTGTGCAGAGATTGTTTTCTCATTTTTCTTCAGTATCATTTGTTAGTAGTTCACGAATTGACACTGTTAGCAGTAGCTATGCATTTGTTGTTAATTGTGAACAGCGGGTTCTCCCTGCCCCTGCCCTTTTTTCTGAAGATGTGCAACAATGCAAGTGCTCTCGGAAGAAAGCATCATCCGCTCCAAGGCAGCAATAAAAGCTCACCTGGAGAGGGTGCTTTGCAGTTTGTACTGTTACCAACATGGCATGATCCTACAAAGAATATTACAGTTTTTTATGAAAAATATCACACAGTTGAGGGACTGTTTATTAACAAAGTTTAGATAAATTCATGTTTCCTAATACATAGGGTTTGATTATATATACATATAAAACCATTGTTTCTATTAACTTCATCTTGAAGTCGTTTTCCTTGGACTACAACCTGTTTGGATGTTTGCTTGTATGGCTTTGTGCAAACAAACCTTCGAGAAAAGATAAAGCAGGAGTGAATCGCTCGCTAGCCATAGTACAAGTGGGCCAACCTATCTTTTCTACCAACATTTCACCTCACCGTCTCCCCCTTCGCAAGGTGGACCAAGCGAAAGATGGAACGCGCGAGGGGGGGGTGATTAGTTTCGTGTTGATAGGAAGGATATACCAGCCCCACTTAGAGGCCTTGGTGTCCCTGATCTATACAGGTTTGGTAGAGCTTTTCGATTGAAATGGCTTTGACATAGTTAGAAGAGTTTTTCGATTGAAATGGCTTTAATATAGTTCGAAGAGCTCTTCTAGGTCTTGAGTAGACATGGAGCTCCTTGTGACAAACACAAACCTCATCTCTTTAGGGTAGCCACCTTGGTCACCCTTGGTAATGGGAGAGAAGCGCTCAACTTTGGGCATGACAGTTGGGTCGCAAATGAGGCATCAAAGTTCATCACATCGAACATCTTCAAGCTGACCGTGAATACCCAATTATTCGGTTGCCCACAAGTTGTGGGGTAACAATTGAGTAAGCTTAGTGTGAGGCATCCCCTCCGTGCAATAGCTCCACGAATACCTTCACCCTTGGTACAAGATCTAGGGCATTAGCTTCCGCCCTGTCGTACCCCCAGTGGTGTCTACCTAGCAAAGTCAGCTTACATGTTGCAATTTTAAGATACTAACATAGTATTCCTTGTGCTAATGCTGAGTTTCTTTGAAAGGATAAAATTAAGAACAAATGTAAATTTTTCGCTTGGAGTCTCGCCCATAATAGACTACATTCTGTTGATGTTCTAGTTAGGAAGGGCTAGATACATGCACCCATGTGTTGCTTGTGCAACCAAGTGCCGTAACGTCATCTATTCTTGCTCTGCCCTTTTGCGATAGAGGTTTATGCCACTACTTGCGCTCATTTAACCTCAACGGGCTGTCTTCCACCACCCCTCTCTCATTCTTGCCTTCTAGATTGGTAGCATCAGAAGGCTCTTAAGGTTCACGACCTATTCAAATAAGCTTTCAATGAGTTTGTCATCTTCGAACTCGAGTCCCTATAACCAATTTAGTTTTTGTGTAGAATTCAGGAGCGGCTTTCTCCTTCGGAGAGAGCGCACTCCTAGGATTTTTAGTCCCCTAACTAATAGCAACCCCAATAGGATCGTTGTTAGCCTTTCGTAGGTCCGTCCTATATATTTTTGTTTTTCCTTCTTAATAGATTTGGGAGTGCTCCTGCCTTTTATTTAAAAAAAGTTTGAATATGTTAAGTATGATAAGTTTTTTGACTGACTTGTCTCTTATAAAAGTTGATGGATCAGAAATTAACATTATGCATTAAATCTACAGTACATCAACTGCCATACCAATGCTACGGTGAACACCGGGAATTCGTCAAGGAGATTTGGTACATTCCTCTAATTGATCACGCAGCTAGAATGGATAAAAACTATCGCACCTTAGCAAGGTTAAGATAGATAATGTGCTTTCTTGACATGCATCAATTTCAATATTTCATGTGAAGTTAAACGACAAATGTTGAAACAGTATTCGCCAATCTTTGAAAGTACCAAAACCTTAAATGACTTATTTGAATAAAAGGTTCAAGTACAGGAGTATACCTGCAAAAATACACACACCACTGACAGCACTCAGCAGCGACTTTCCCCTGTTCCTCTTGCCCTTGCGCCTGCGCGCCTTGACCTCGCCGGGTGGATCAGCGGCCGCCGCTACCGACGATGTCGTCCCTAAACTCGCTCTTTAATCGCTCCACCTTCGGCACCAAGTGGTTCGCCTTCTCGCCTCCCTCCCGGATCCAATTACTACCAGCGCCTTTGCTGATTTTTTTTTTTGTCTTGGTTTTGGGGCGAGTGATTCCAAGATCGGTGAATTACTGAATTTCACTCGTGCCTGTTCAGATTTCTAGATTTTAGGCTTCGTTCAGGAGGGTAGTCGATGAATTATTTTGTCTGTTGATGGAATAAAAATGAAAATCGCATCCATCTGGATCCGATTGGAGAAGAGAGTGACTTTTTGAACAGCTTGGGTGGCGAATTGCCGTTGCTTAAAAGTCGTGGTCGCTATATGTTCTCAAAGATGTTAGGAATTACAAATTAGTACCAGTATTGGAAGAACGGATGACAGCTTCACTTTATGGATTATGGATGGCTGCTGCATTAAGATATACGATAATTAATCACGAGAACTGGATTGAGCGGACAAAACTGAACTGGTATTATTAGCCCAACTGGATTAACAGTAGTCGAAGACCTTGCATAACAGCTACTATAATTGAGTTATGGAAGAAGTCATAACCAGTTCATGTTTCACGTCATTCGGTGTTCTTCTACATGCGTGTGTAGACCTGGAGAAACAATGTTGCTTTATTTGTACACAATTACATATTTTGTTTGCTTTATGTAGCAAAACATGCTTGAATTTGATCATTTCGAGGATCAAGCTACTGCGCAATAGGAGGGAGTTGCAACTGATAAATATGCGCAAAGAGATGGTTCAATATCTTCAGACAGGCCAGGAATCGATTGCAAGAATTCGAGTAAACTAGATTTACATCTATACATGTTTCTTGTAGTTCAGGTTTTCTCTTTTCCGCATTTGTCTAACCTATCATTATTAATCATAGGTGGAGCACATTATCCGGGAGCAAAATATATTGGCTGCCTATGAGATTATAGAGCTTTTCTGCGAATTTGTTCTGGCTCGAGTCCCTATCGTCGAGGCCCAAAAGTAGGTCCTGATTTATCAAGCTTGATCTGAATAAAAATCACTTGCTTGCCACCCTGTGAATATCATGATTCGTTGTTTCTTTAGAGGATCATGACTTTGCTTCTCTCACATAATAGAATATTATAAACAACTATTGGTTTTATCATGGAACAGGGAATGTCCTTTAGATTTGCGAGAGGCAATAGCCAGTATAATCTTTGCATCTGGAAGATGTTCAGACTTGCCGGAGCTAATGCATCTACGCAATTTGTTTACCACCAAGTATGGGAAGGAGTTTGTCGGTGCCGCTATGGAATTGCGCCCTGACAGCAGTGTTAATCGTACAGTAAGAAATTCTCCAAAATAAGAATTAGCATCTTGTACAGTTTTGAACAAATTGAGCATCTTGTATGCAGATAATTGAGAAGCTTTCAGTCAAGGCTCCATCAGCTGAATCAAAGCTAAAGGTTTTGAAAGCTATTGCTCATGAATACAGTCTTGATTGGGATTCATCTAGTACAGAAGCAGAGTTCAATAAGAAATATGAAGATCTGCTGGTAATATTACTAACTCATCGCTAAAGTTCTAATTGATACACAGAAATGCTTATGAACATGTTGTTTCTTATGTGACAGCTTCAAAATACATGTTTGTTAGTACTCCCTCCGTTTCAAATTATAAGGCATATAATTTTAGGAAATTGTTTCAAAATATAAGGCATGCATGTGACATCATTGATTTTTTTCCTTCTATGCCCTAATTTATCACACCTCTCTCATGCATTTACTTATAACACTCTTACCAACCACTCTTTCATATTTCCAATGTGTTTATAACATGGGTAACATGGTCATTTCCTTGTGCTCTTCTCTTCATTTTACCACCACCTTAACCCATGTGTTATGTGTCCACCCAAAATATGCTTTATAAAAAGAAACGAAGGGAGTACTTTCTAAAGTGAAAAAATATTTGTAAAAAAATGAATAAAACTATCATGCTGAAAGCACCACTCGTTTGACATCTTGGTGAAACATCTGGGAGCACTAGGGTTTTAGGAATATCCACACACTAGCATTTCAGTTGAGAATAATTTGACCGAATCTTTATATATGCTCTTCCTAACTCATGGTTTTGTCAATCCTTAGAAGCCATTGGTGGTATAATTTTCTATTTAAGGCCCTATTCGATTCAGCTTAAATCAGATTAAATGAAAAGTCGAGGGCCCTCAAAAAGTGGCTCAACCTCAAAAGGTGGCTCAAAAAGGTTAAAAATATATCAAAAAAGTTTCTGTCATTTTTAGAAGAACCACTAAAAGGCCCACAAAATGACTACGAAGTGTTAGAACATATGGATTACACAGAAATAACAGGTTTTCAAGCAAATTGATTTAATCTGATTTAAGTTGAATCAAACAGGGCCACTTTCAGCTAGGATTCTAGGAGTTTAGATTGCATGCTCCACCTATGTGCAATAATGTTTTTTTCATGGTTGGTCATGTTGTACTTGTTATGTATGTTATGCGCTATTCCCTTCCTATGCTTGTCTTGGCTTTAGCTTCAGCTTCTGTCATTGCCTTGATAATGTCATTCCCATAAAATGTCCTTGGCTTTGGAATTTGGATTGAGTTTTTATTCCTTAAAAAACTGTTTTTATCTGAAAGCCTATACTGTATAGATTGGTCCTAAGTTTTACGAAAAGAGGTTCTACATACATAACGTTTAATGCTAGAAAATTCTTGATTTTGTTTGGTTGCTACTGGGTGCAGTCGACCAGGGAAAAATTGTAGGAACAATCAGTGCCCCCAAGGCGCTACTTAGGCTTGTAATAAGTTCTCTTCTTAAAATAACTGCGGTTAGGTCACTCTAAACAAGATTTTTTTTTTTATTCTACAACAAACACCAGAAATTCACTTCATTTGATCTTTTGCTGGACTGCTGGTGCAGGATGGCTCAGGACAAGGCCAGACACCTATAATAGAGAGCTCTCCAGTTGCTTCCGTTTCCAGAGAGAAGCCATCTGTGTCCATTTCACCTGTTGAGGACGCACGAAAACATCGAGCTCCCGAGTCACCAAGTTCACCTGCTGGGAGTTCAAGAACATATGCCCCCACCAAGAGCAATGTGGCGAGCCCAGAGTATCATCACTCCCCATCTGAGGAGATATGCTGCACTAGCCCAAGTTCACCAGACGTTCTTGAGAGGGCCCGAGCTGCCATTGCTGCAGCCAACCGTGCATCCGCAGCTGCTCGTGCAGCAGCAGATCTTGTAAAGGTTAAAATTACAATTCAGTGATGCCTTCGGCTGCGGGCGAAGCAAGGAATGCCACATGTTTTGAGGTTCTGGTTATTCAGCGCCAGGACTCGACGAACATATTTCATTGCACAACTGTATTGTTGTATATCGCCCTGCGTTTTTTAACATGAAATGAGATAGTTCGGCCTTGTCACTTTTGTGAAACTGAATGTACATGAAAAAAAGTACAACTGTTCTTTTACTTCTGTCATGGAACGCCCTTTGCAATTACAATGCTTACATAGCTACTCCATATGCTTAGAAAAAAAGAGAGGTTTTTTTCTACCTAGGATATCAACGATGCTTACATAGCTACTCCATATGGGTGCTTAGACGAGGGGATGAATGGTTAAGTAGGCATGGATGTTTGGGGAGATGGTTAGAGCAAGTTGTAAGCATTTCTGCATTGCAGCTTGCAAGGGAACTTTTCTACAAGGTGTTTTAGCGGGCAAAATTTACGATGTGACAAAAGCCTCTCCTAACGCAGCGGTGCATAAGCATCGTTGTACATACGACAATGTGAATATTAAGCTCTAGCATTTGTAGGGATGGCAACATGGACCAAGGATGGCTGCATGGCAAGCGGTTTTTGACAAAACAAATACTTGAATCACGCTCGAAATCTTGTTGGAATCTGAGGTCAGCTTTCCTCCTGTTTCTTGAGGAACTGGCCGATGCGGGCAAAAAGCTGATCCGAAAAATGTGGTCGTCAGTTAAAGACGGTAATTTTTAAAAAAGCATACCAGAAAGCTCGGTAAAACGTTAGCATTGTTGAAATTTCTCCGAATGGCTGAATACAAAAAATCATGATGAAATTCAAGAACAATTGATTTTAAAAAACGGGAAAAATACCGAAATAATCAACACATAAATCGAAATAAATAAAATAATACATAGTTAAAAAAATACTCGATCTGACACTTGATCACGTCATCCCACATGGCTCCCGCCACGCCGCGACCCACACGGCGAGAGCTTCCTAAATGCGACACGTGGCACGAGTGTCTATTCAAAGAACTAGCTAGCTAGCTTAGTTAGTAGTGTACAACTATATGATCAGAGAACTAGCTAAAGTTTGAATTTAAATTTATTAGTCAATTAAATTTTTTTTAAAAGGTGAAACATCTTGTGAACCATTTCTGTGAGCCTATGATTCCATTTTTCCTAATTTTATTGTGTTATGATGTCACATAATTTTAAAAAATCCTAATAAAGTTTGTTAAATTTACATGCATTTGATACCCTAAGCAGCTAACTAGCTCTGCTGGGTGATGTATCATGTATATCATAAATCTAACAAAACTTTATCAATTACTGGAGCATAAATTTCTGTTTAGTTTGTGATCTGATCTATTATCTTGTCCATTTTACCAGCAAATTACTTGATTTATATGTACATGGACTGTGCCACTTCTTTTTATTTAATGAAGTGTGTTGCGTCACGCTATAATTTCATTTTAAAAATGGGAAATTACCTACATGCATTTGATTGATTTGGTTCACTAATCACCCTTTATGTATTTGACAGATTTGGTTTATTGATTTTGAAAGTACTTGCTATGGAAAAATCTTAAAATGTGCATGCCCATTTACTGTTTTTATTTAACTCAAGTTGATTTTATTTAACTCAACTCAACTTACGCTCCAAGCTTAGTTCAGTGTTTGACTTTCTAATGAAGACCTCAATCTGAACATCTATTTTGAGTGACTTTTTATAAAGTTTACATTTTTTTGCTCTTTTCTTGTACCTGCTTTGCAGACAACAAAGAGAAAACAAAAGCTCACAGCATGAAGATGATGGTTTGGATGATAAATAATTCATTTCCAGTAGCGAACTACGGCTAGAGTCGCTTCATTCAAATTAATGGCTAATAGAAACAGGGGACACGAATCATCTGACGTTACAGTTCCGTGACTTTGAGGCACTAACATGTGGGGCCATGTGGTACTGTGGCCCACATGTCAGTGCCCAAATAAAGTCAGGGGATATGCTTCCCGAAACAGGTGGGCTGGGTGTACGCGGGGTGGCAGGAGTAGGTGGTGGACCGCAGCAGCCACGCGGGGTGGCGGGCGCAGCGCATCAACCACGCTAGGTGGTGGGAGCTCTGCTCCCGCCATGCGGCGTGTTGGGCGCCAAGCCAAGTGGCGAGCTCCTCTGCCATTTCTGTAATTTCATTTATCAGTAGCTTATTTTAATAAATGTGATTTATCTGTTGATTATTTGGGGAATTTTTTCAAAAAAACCATCATCCGAAGTTTTTATGCATTCTTTGCTAAATTTTCTGTATTTTTGACATTGAATCATGGAAAGGAAAAGGCAACACTTGAATTCATATATTACAGTTGCAACTCTCAAATTAAAGTACCAACATACGTATATATGCCCATATCCTATACTCCACATTCCACATTTTCATAGTCCATGATTCATAAACGCATGATCCATATTTTCATAGTATATTATGACATCTTGTAATAGGAAGTTACCCCTTACAAATGTATCGTGAAATTTGAAAATTGGTTAGATAGGTTCAATAATTTCGAAGGGTGTGACGGAGATGCTGAACTTCACCGAGACTCGAGAGTATCGAAGGGGGAAAAAACCATGCGTTGCGTCTGAAGTCTGAAGTCTGAACCGAGCCCACCAGGCCAGCCAGGCAGCCTCACGGCTCAGTGCTCACCGGCGTCCGGCACTCAGCCGGGAACGATGGAGGAAGCGAAGGCGGCGGCGTACTACGACGAGCTCAACCGCAAGGGCGAAGGCGCCCGCCGCTTCAAGCAGGGGCTAGGCTTCTCGTCCTCCGATCCTAGCCCCTCCTCTTTCCCGTCCAAGCCCACCACCACCACCACCTCCTTCCTCTCCGGCTTCGTCCGCGCCGGCGCCAACCCCTCCCCCGCCCAAACCCCCAATCCGTCTAAGCCGCCGCCGCCTCCGGAGCCCCCGTCCCGCTTTCGCCGGCGCTCTCGGTCGAGGTCTCCGTCTCGCTCGCGGCGGCGCCGGTCCCGGTCCCGGTCGAGGGAGCGGAGGCGCCGGTCGAGGTCCAGGTCCAGGTCGAGGGAGAGGGGTGACCGTAGGGCATCGCGGCGCCGGTCTAGGTCTAGATCTAGGTCGTTATCACCTTCTCCCCGGATTGGCAGGAGTTCGCACTCCGAAGGCCGGCGGGACCGGCATGGGGATCGGCGGCGCGATGGTGGTGGCGACAGCCGTGAGAGCTCGAAGGGGCGCGGTGGTAGGGACGGCGGTAAAGTGGACTACCGGCGGCTCATTGAAGGATACGATAAAATGGTCAGTGATGGCTTGTTCTTACAGTCTTACTGCCTCATAATACTGCTTCATAATTTGTGCTATGCGATTGTGTGGTTGTCTGAGAGTGATGTTTGTAGTGTTGATGTTCCTGCAGACCCCTGCTGAGAGAGTGAAAGCAAAGATGAAGCTTCAGCTTTCAGAGACAGGTATTGTAACTCTTTTCTTTTTAGTTCGTGTGTATTATTTCCATTGCATCGTGATAGCATGCTGATATTCAATCAAAAACAATAATTTGACTACTTGTACGAGTGTACATAGAGTAGCTACTGATAGGCATAGCACAATCTCAATGAAAATGTGATTCTGCAGAGCCTGCTCTTTTCATTTTATAAACAGCGACTGTTTCTCCAAGCCAAACGTTTTAGCTTCTGGAAGTTTTCTTGAAAATATCGAAGCATCTTTGTGAAAGCTCTTGAAGTGAAGTCAACTCAAACATTACAGCTTCTTGAAGCTCTTCAAGTTCAGATTTTTCAGCAATTCGGTGAAAAATCCTCAGTTCAGCTGAAAAGAATAGGGTGGTGTTTGCAGCTTGGTTAGTTAGACATTGAGTATGGATAGGTGAAGAAAGTGGAATGATTGTGTTTTTCTGTTTACATTTACAAATATAGGAAAACATATGTGCCTGTCCGGTATAGTTTTAAACTCAAATTAATTAACTCTTGTGTGTAAGAGCAAAATATCATTCAAATACACACACAAATCAATAATTTATATTCATCAATCAACAAACTAAGTAAGATGCTTATGTTGCAAGGTTTCGTGCTTTTTGGCTAGTGTTTTTTAGTGATGTTTTGAAGATTCAGTTGGTTATCATCAATGCTTTACAGCTTCAAAAGATTCAACCCTTGGAACTGCCACTGTGGGTTGGGAAAGATTTGAATTCAACAAGGATGCTCCACTTGATGAAGATGGCGACGATGTTGAAGGTCATTCTTGATTATTCCCTTGTTATGAATTTACATTATGTTTCTTCATGTAGTAAGTAACAGTAGTTAGTATTCAACTTGGTTTTCCGATAATGGAAATTAATCTAACCTTTACATCTGAAATTGTATACGGCATACATAATATTCCACTTGGTGTACACCATTTTGGATGCGCACTTAAAGATCTAATATTGGCTGGATGCTTCTTATAGCAGAATGTAAATTTCAGATGTAACATTTCAGTTAGTATTCAGAATGTATGGGGATACATTTGCCTTCTTTGCTTACTGTCAGAATGTGTAACAAAGTATCCATGTGCCACACTTAGTCCTATCTATGATATCGTGGTTTTATTCAGAGACTGAGCTTCTTGAGGGCAAAGGGGCCATGCCCAGAAAATGGTATATTATGGTGTCTTCAATCTGTTGGGTGTACCAACAACAAACCATGATGGCCACATAATATTGTTTCAACTATTCGACCAGCGCCCTATTAAACTCCTCAACCTACTGAAACTGGGATGCATCTTTTGTAGGACTGCAAGGCCTATTTATGGTTTAAATGTTATTTGTCTGTAGCTTGAACTTTTGAAAGGTTTTGGTGTATGAATCTGTTAATGCTGTTCAACCATTTTTTGCATCTAACTTTGCTGTTTGATAACCTCGAATTATCTTTGTTTTTTCTTCAGTTGCTAATGATGATGCTTCACTGGTGAAGCACATAGGAAAAACCTTCCGACTTTCTACTGTGGAGGTACAAGTGCTGTAAATTAATTAGTTGGAACATGCCATACCTGTATTTTTTTTTCCTAACCGTTGTTATTTTGTCCATGCCTTCTTGTTTATGTATCAAAGTCAAAGCATGAAGATATAGTCAAAGATGCACATGATAAGGCTATATTCGGTGTACCTGCGTCTTCGATTGTTGATATTGAAACTGCTGAGGATAATCTTGTAACTAACAATGATGGAAACAAAGCAGATGTTGAAGATCAACCTAGCAGTTCCCTCGTTAGTGATAAAGTAATTTCAGGTTCTTCTACCCTGTATTTTGTTTATTATTTTTATGTACGCCAAAGTTACTCATGAAACAAAATTTCCTTAGGTTCTGGCAATGCAAAAAGGGTCATGGAGAGAAAGGGCTCAGAAGTTGCGGCAGGATTCAAATACATGAAGTTTACTTTGTCCTTTCTGAAGTCGCCATGACTGGTTTTTCTTCCATATTAGCTGTTCTACTGATTTTGGACTTCACCAGCAGTGTAATGGTGTTAGTGCAGACCGTAAAGGAGGTCTAAAATATTGAATTTGCAGTGTCATCACCTAAAGTCGAACTCTAACCCAAGTATGTATCTTGCTTGTACACCATTTCACATCATTGTACTCAGGTCTGTGAGGCCTGGCCGCTTAGATCATGTTTGTGTAAAGGTTTTGCACTACAAAGTGAATGTAAAATTTGTGTCTGTTCTTTTAATGTATTTAAATCAACACGTAGATCACAGTATCTTGAGCAAAGTGATATTTCTGTCATTCTGTGGTTATTCTTAGTTTCCATCCTCCTATGCTTCAGACACCATTCTTTTACTTTCGTCATATCACCCCAAAATGGTGAATCAGTGGTTTTCTTTCCTATAAGGGGGATGGGAGTCCCTTAACATATTTCATATGAACAACTTCTTGCCAAATCCCTTTGTTAGACTCAAACTTCTACCAACATTTACACATAAGGTTGATATTGAAGGTCCTCAGATTTTGCATACCCAGACCCCCC
>SPJY01019942.1:1089308-1149556 GCA_005191435.1 Raddia distichophylla | reverse complement strand
TCTTTTTTTTCGGGTTTAGTAACTTGATTTCATTTCACCAAATGATACTTCCTTTTGTCACCACCCCCCTGCCACCAGAATTTTCTTTATATCCTATCAAATTTCTTAATAACAGTACTAGGTAACAAATGCATGGACAATGAATAAATAGGGATACTATATAAACATGCATTGATCAAGGTTACCCTTTCCCCAATAGATATATTCCTTCCTTTCTAGGCGGTTAGCCTTTTCTAAACTTTCATCACCAGGGCATCACAGTGTCTAACCATATCACCTCTTAGGCCCAACAGGCATACCTAAATAGGTCAAAAAAATCTTGTATTACATGTAAACAAATTGGAGTGCATGTCCTACTTGCTACACCCGCCATTTATCATAATGCATTCACTTTTTAGGAAATTGATATTCGGTCCAGATATTATTTCAAAAATGCACAATAAAAGCTTCACTATTTGAGCATGCTCATCATCCTGCAGACATACAATGGTGTCATCTGCATATTGCAAGATTGCCACCCCATTGTCCATATTGCCATTAGCTAGACCTTTGATCAGATTATTTTTCTGAGCTCTTAAAAACATTGTCGGGGATAAAATCACAGCCCATTGCCATGGCCCACTCCCTGACGGCATAATCGAACAGCCTCCTAGGGCCTGGCTCCCTAGAGGGCTCTATCAGGCCCATGTGCATCCTGCCGAACAATTTTCTGGTTGGCACGATGCGTAATGGCCTAAGATTTCTGTTCGAGTCCGACTCGAACAAGAGTTCTGCACGGCTACGTGAAGACCCGGACATGGTTTCCCGGATTGGAGCAGACGTCGTGATCCCCAAGAATTGGAGTATACCCTATCTACCTCAGGATGTATTTGGCATGTATATGAGTTCGTTACGATCTCGTAGTTAGTCCGGCCCGATTATCTCTCGGTAGGTCGGTTGTTCAACACTATATAAACCGAGTCCCTACGGCGTGTAGAGGGCACGTCCAAGATCATCGGACGACCTGAAGCTAAGATCGCATATTAGTTTCTTGTACACTTATAATCTCGCCGAGACTTGTTCGTCTCGCCGAGTTCCACCTTGTAATCCTCTTTGATATAAAGAAAGGCTGGACGTAGGGCTATTATCTCCCTTGGAGAGGCCTGAATCAGGATAAAAACCCATATGTCTCCCTGTTGCTCGTTGATTACTGTTCACATTGCTCGGCAGGTCTTCTATCTCCCTTTCTCAAAAACCTTAGTTGACTTGGGACCGATATCCCAACCGTTGACAGTTGGCGCCGTTCGTGAGACCTAGTAGATCAAGCCTGTCCAAGAATGTCGAACTCATTCAGCGACCAAGAAACTCTTTCTGAGGGCTATGACTCAGAAGGGCAGGATGTCACATCCCCTATCAGATCGGATCGATCCCTTCGATCTTGATCGCGCGGGGGTCGGCGGGATAGAGCGGGTCAATTCTGCTCGGTCGCCTCAACCAGGTCGTCAGCAAGCTCGTGACCTCAAAATTCGCGACCCCCCTGACTAGTCCGCACTAAAACGGGCGCCCCGGCCACAAACGACCTTTGTTTCGGACGTTCTACCACTTCACGGAAAGTAGGCGCGATAAGCTTTCCAACGGATCTGGTCCCTCCTCAAAACTCCTTTCGGATCAGCAGGAATCTGCGAAACAAGTTGGGGTCCAGTACATGCACGCGAATTTCGGCAACCCCGTTATGTTTCCAGTTTTCCAATTCATTTTCTTAGCGTTGGTTTCCTTAAAACCCCTGTTGCCCGGGTCCGCATTTAGCTCCTTATGAACCCAGGGTCGTTTCTGTACCCTTGCCTGGTTAATAAAGGGACAAATCAGCCCGGTCTTTCGCTCCCGTAGCTCTCCCCGCGTGCGAGCATGACTTTTTATCTGGCGACGACCTGTACAGCTCCGGTTAACCGAAGCGGTGCACCACCGAGGGAGTCCTGCCCACCATAAGCCGATTCTCATCGCAACGGGCATGCCCACCGTAAGCCGATTCTTATCGCAACGGGCACTCCTGGCGTTGGTTCTGCACCCGCCAAGGTGACACCAGCGCTACACGGGTCCATGCCCGGATAAGATTTCGCCTCGCACGTCTTGCCTGCGGCTAAGGTCCCGATCGCCTTCCCTGGTTAGCGGTTTTAACCACAGCGGGGCTGCACTTGCCCGCACACGTCTTTTTTATCCATGCTACGTCCTTTCTGGCACGGTAATCCGGAGCAATGCACCACCAACGGAGTCCTGCCCACCGTAAGCCGATTCTCATCGCAACGGGCACTCCTAGCGTCGGTTCCGCATTCGCCGAGGTGACACTAACGCTATCGGGGGACGTACCCGGAAAAAATTATGTCTTGTGCGGGTAGGTCGTCTTTTGCGTGTTTTTGGCCGAGCAGCCAGAGCAGGGAGCCCGCGAGCGCGAGCGCGCGCTCGCCGCCGCCGGAGGAGCACGGCTGCACCGCGACCACGAGCGACGCACCGGCCAGCAAGACGAACGTGGAGAGGTCAGCCCGCCCGCGGCGACGGCGGGCGTGGTGCCCTTCACGATCAGCCATGTTGCTTTTTTTCTTTTTCTTCACGAGCTCAAGCGCGCGAGCCCGTGCGTGCCACTGAGTTCTCAGGGTGTGCGCCTCATGAGAGCTGGAACAGGAGTCGGGAGTATTTATATAAATGGACACGAGTTAGGGAAGGCTCACTTTCGCGGACTGCAAAAACAACAAGCATTGGGCCGGTTTCGAAATGGACATTCGATAGTTACAGGTTAGGGCATCACGTACGGTGGTGAATGTTCTAGGAGTCTAGGACTGTTCTTACATAGAAGAGAGATGATCCATGCATGCCAGCCATCTACGAGAACAAGTGTTTGTATTAGTTGAATGCAATCATAGTTCCTACCATTATCTAAAAAATAAGAATTACGATATAGAATAATAGAAGGGTTTGATTCACCCGTGCCATTGCATGATCTTCATTTATCACGAATACCATTTTTCAACTCGATTTGCCACTCATAGCATCACAAATAGACTTTTGGTTCACTCATGCCATTGTCCCCCTGAAAAAACACAATCGCCCCTAATCTCTTCTTACTCCCCTTCTCCTTCTCCTCCAGCGAGCGCAACGGGGGTGGCAGCATGCGGGAGCGGCTGCAACATATGGCATGAGGCAGTGGCGGTGCGGGGAGAGTGGCTGCGGCGAGCGAACGGCGGCGGTGGCAGCACACAAGAGTGGTGGTGGCTTGTGGCATGTGGCAGCAGCGGTGAGCGGCTTGTGGGCTCGCGAGCATCGGCGGCGGTAGCGCGCGGTGAGAGCGACATCGGCGTGCAACGGCGACAATGAGAAAGGCAGTGGTCGCCGCAGGGGAATATGCCTAAGGGGCATTTGACCGTAATTTTAAATGGGTCAAATGTCCCTAAAAGTCCGTAATAGCATGTTTGGGAAGGGAAAAGTCGAGAAATGACAAAGGTGCAAATAGCGCTTGAAAAATGGCATTCGTGAGAAATGGAGATCCTACAATGGCAAGGGTGATTCTAACATAATATAAAATGATGGAGGGGACAAACGTAAAGAATTGAGTCATCTCTCCTGCTAGTTACAATTAATTATCTATGTTACTAGAAGAAAGAAAATCGTATATAAATGTGTTGTTTAATTATATATATAGACATGCATAGAGATAACATATTCTATGTGTTATATTTAATGTTTTTTTATATGAAGAAAGGATGGTTTGCCACCCTTTTCATTGTACATGATCTTATAGATCTTGAGCCGTAAGCCTCATCTACAAGGAAAATTTCTTGGCATTGCTTTAAGAATAGAGAGGCAACATTCTAAACAATACAAATGTTGCATGGCCTCATTCAGTTGTAATGGATGAAAAATTCAGCGTTTCTAGGTAATAGTTGTACGTTGGTTCAGGCACTAGCCACCTCTATGCACTGTGGGAATTACGCTAAGATGGTTATCTATGAATCCCAACTTAAGAGGGGAAAAGAATGCTTAGTTACGTACTTTGCAGGACCTTGCCTCCCCTTGCTTAGGCCTTGTTCTTTTCAGCGTATCGTTGCGTTGGCGTAATACTGTAGCAAACTTGAGAGACCTCGAAAAGAGGTCTAAAGATTAAAAAAAAATAATTAAAAAAATAGTTTTAGGATGCTTCGAAGGATTACTAAAAGTCACGAAAAAATCGTTACGAATTATTACAATATATAGGCTATATAAAAATAACAAAATTTGCTACAGTAATACGCAGCGATACGATACGCTGAAAAGAACAAGGCCTAAGTAAACTTGTTTTAAATTAGTAAAGATTCTTCAGTAAACTAGCTAACCAAGGTTTAAGAAAACCCTTAGTCAATTTTTTGAGAAGGATGCGAATTCATTCTAGAAGCAACTTGCTCTTACAAACACACGCCTAGAACCATGCAATACCAATTTTTAACCAAACTCTTACAGAGGTTAGCAACTAAGCCTAGGCAGAAGCTTCTCCCTCTCCCTACACTGGCAAAGAGGATTAGAGTCGTCGACTTTGGCAAAGCCACCATGATTGTCCCCTCTAGCCCAAACCTCAACGCGTGATGGAGAACAAGAGCAACCTCAAGAATAAACATCAAAGCATGAACCTCCGCCATAGCCTCAGTTGGGGACAAAAAGAAGTAGCTGACACTGAGCATCAATGCCACCAAAACTGACCTAGTTGATACGAGTCTTCACCACAGCGATTCCCTTCCTTCTCACCTCCCCACTTATCTCCACTTAACCAGTGAAGTTGAAATTGAAGAATTTTAAAAGTTTGAACAATTGAAAATTTTAGAATATTGTTTCTTTGCTCTTTTCTCTCCTTATATTTTTTTTACATATATTTTGTTCCTTTGCTCTTTTATACCCTATTATTTCTTACAATTTGGACCATTAACCATAAACCACGCGCGTCAACATACTTTCCTTCCTAGTGAACCACAGCGTCACATGGAGGGGTTGCGTGAGTCAAGGGTAAGAGCATGGAGCAGGTTATAAAAACCAGTAAAGACCGATGAGAAACTGCAAAAACCTAGTAAACCAGGCTGCTTTTTGTCCCCTAGATTTCAAATTTAAAATTGTGAAAAATCAATAAAAATAGCAAAGATAATTTATAATATTCTAGTCTAACTTTGAAAAAAATAATGCTTTTTCAGAGTTTTTGCCGAAGTTTTTGTCTCAAATAAAATAAAAAAAATTATTTTCAATTCGTTAATGAGAAAGGCCAAGTTGAAAATGTTTAACATGTTTCATCAAACATTCTTAGATTTTCTCTGCCTGTCCATGATTTTCCCATCATTTTTTATGATTTTTATTTTTTCAGTTTCTATATTTTAAAATTTTTTCTATTAACTTCATTGGTACTCCGTAAATCGGCAAACTGCTCACAACTTGTCCTAGTAGTTTGATTTTTTAAATTTAAATTCATACTTTTTTGCTTTTTTAAAATGTTTTAACTTTTTTGTGGTTTTTGGAAACCAGTGGGGTAGCGAGTTTTTGCCCAAATTCGGTTTTCAAAACCCTGCTTGGGATAGGTAAACTATTAGTCGATTCTCATTTAGATCCCCAATCTATGAAACTGTAGTTTTGGGTCCCTAATCTTTTTAACTGGGTCCACCCCAGTCCAAACTTGCCACGTGACAATCCTAGAGCTCATGTGGCGCTGACATGTCACGTAAAATAGTTTTAACAAGGGGGAATTCATTTAAAACATAAAAATACATGGAAATCATTTTAAAATCATTTTAAAATGAAAAACATTAAAATGTGGAAAAATTATTTTAAAAATCATTTAAAGGAAAAAAAGGAAAAAATGGAAAATCATTAAAAACATATAGAAAATAAAAAAAATAAAAAATCATTTAAAAAATGAGAAATCAATAAAAATATGGAAAATCATGAAAAACGTAAGCATATTAAAAAGAAACATAAAGAGTGTGGTCGCCTTTAATCCCTCTATAGTTGTAAGCGCAAGACCTCTGGCATCGTGGCGTATGGGAGCCCTCAAGTACTACTTTTTCTATTTTTTTATGAATTTTTCTAATTGTTTTACTATTTCTCGTATTTTTTATTTTTAAAAAAATTTAAGTATTTTATGTGACATGGATTGCCACGTCAACGCCACGTCAAATCTAGGACTGTCACATGGTAGTTTTGGACCGAAACGAACCCACTTAAAAGAATTAGGGATCCAAAACTGCAGTCTCATAGATTGGGGACCTGAATAAGAATCGATTAATAATTTAGGGACCGCCCGTGCATTTTACTCTCTTAAAATTTTTTCCATTAACTTCATTGGTTAATCGGCAAACTGCTCACAACTTGTCATAGTAGTTTGATTTTTAAAATTTAAATTCATACTTTTTTGCTTTTTTTAAATGTTCTTAGCTTTTTTGTGGTTTTCCGAAACCAATGGGGCAGCGAGTTTTTGCCCAAATTCGGTTTTTAAAACCCTGCTTGGGATAGAATCCAAACAAGTTACCCGACTTTGTTCCTCGTCCAACGATGTGTTGTAGCATTATAGATAGCGCAATTTTCTATACTCATCCACGACATCTTATGTTGCCGTTTGGTTGATGTCCAAGCTTCTTACAATGATTTGCCAAAGTTGCTTAAGCTTGATCCATAAAATTGCTAACTATTTTTTGACTACCTTGGCAACTTTGCCCTACTTTTTAGATGCAAAACTTAGTAAAATGTGGCAAGTCACATTTTTTGTTGTTGCTATGTACCAAACTTGTTTGAACTTGTTTAACCTTAATTGTGGTAAATGTGACATTGTTTGGCAATAAAACAAAAAGTCCCAAAAGTTTATTGGCGGTACCACATTTCTACTAGCTCAATGGTAAATTAAATCGATGGTATTCATAATGCCTTGTATATGCATCCATTTTTTGTGTCACTTCAAAAATCTCCTGAATTTCCTGCCCTCCTTCCCAGATATAGCCGATTGTTTCATTAAGCGGAACATCACTAGAAAACATGAAAAAAAAAATCAAGATGGTGGGACCTAAAGGATACCGCACGCTGCCATTTGGAGCCATGAACTGAGGTGCGCTACCGATAGGCCTTCTTGTCTTTGTTCTTGTCGTGTCTCATTACTTATTGATTCTGCTGTTCTTCGATGACATCAACTGCATGGGTGTGCTTGTCTTGACTATATTAGCAAGTCAATGCCAAATTATGATTAAATCCTCGGATAACGAAAGCCATAACAAAAATCCAGTCACCATCGTTCAAAGGGGAATATCCTTTTAAATGAAAACCAAGCAGTGTTTTCTACTCTTTTTTCTTTTCCTAAAATTGATGAATAGTACAGTGAGTGTGCATGGCAAATGCATAGTAAACTCAACTGCACCCCCGTTCGTCGAAATGTGGCGAGTCTGGAAGATAATTCGGATTAAAATCACCCCCATTCATCTGGCTGCAGTATCATTCCTCTGCACGAGCACTCTACTGGTAACGTCGACAGCCCTGCAAAATCTGAAGCAACCAAGCATGGCATACGATCACCTTGCAATAGCACACGCGCTGTGAATCTGTGATGCAAATGCAGGGCCTTCCCGCTATGGTGATTTCAAAAGCTTCTGACCACGCAAACCATTCCAGAAGTCCCGTGCTGTTGTCACCTTCTTTCCAGGTAGCTGAAGCTCCAGGACCTAATATACGCTCGACAACAGAGAAGTTGGACAAGGCCATTAGGGGGAAAAACAGATTGCCATTCTTAAGATAAACAGAGCACACACCTCGAGCCAAGTTGAACCACTGCAAGGAATCAGCAATGAGCTCCCCGAGAATAGTATCTTATTTTCACCTCCGGTTTTGTCAAGGGATGAGGAAACCTTCGTGCTGATAACCTTCATCTCTAGAACATCGAGATCACCATTTTGGTTCATGAGTAGCAATTTTGCACGAGTTCCTGGCCACCCTGCAAATGCCCGTACCTACCACAGTTGGTTGGCAATAGCTTTTATGAGTATGTCAAGAACTAGAAAATCACCTTGTTATGGAGCACCTTAGCTTCTTGGTCAAATGACAGCCAGGACTCCTCAGAATTCAGCTGAAAAATAAAGCTTCATGATTTCAGTTGGACTATGAATACATTTTAGAAAACTACTTGAGTGTATCATGATTTTTTAGGTACATGTAAATCATGATTTCTATTTTCTCTACTCTGTACAGAACCTTCAGAAAGCATGGTGCTGGAACAAATTAAACAAAACAACAGTATTATTTCCTCAAGTACACAAATCCAAGAAAACAAAGAAATATGCCTTAATTGTAAATTCAGTGCAGTAATAATACGACAGTCTATATGAACTTCAGCAAAACAGTGTGACAGCACAAACTCTTTAGGGGATAAGGACAAAGGTAAACGTAACAAACTGGACCAAATTTGTGATATCTCAATCTGACCACATCAGTTAAGTCATAGCAACATAGTGTACCGTTGAGAAATGCTATGATCTGATCTAGGAGAGGGAGAGGGAATGCCGGCGATAGTGCAATGTGCAGCGCGGAAGAAACAAATAGAGAACCTGATGCTTTATGCTTCATTTATATGATGACCAGCTGGCCCTTTATATAGAACGTCCTCCTAACAAACATACCTACAAAATAGCAGATGAAACTGATGGCCTAATCTACCAACAAATTAAAGCAATCTTATCAACTAATGCGGGTTACTGTTTAGTACGATAACAGTAGCTTCAGCCCAAATAGCCCGTCTTCAGCCCAAATAGCCCGTCTATCTCCTTTTGGGGCCACATGACATAACAACTTCACTGCCCTTTGTGAGGCAGCTCATCCCCAAGCAATCAGGCCGAGGAACTGCTATGCAACCATGCCTCAATGTCTCCTTGGTGTCTGTCTTGCACTCGAGCAAGCAACACTGAGCGTGATGTGTGGTCGCCGCGTGTCGACTGTCGACGGTTTGCCTGAAATCATGCAGCCATGGGGCAGTGCATGTTGGGCTTTCTCGGGATGCAGCACCGTCTATGCCATCATCTCCGACACCATTGTACCTCTGGCGACATTACTTGCATGCTGTGCAACTCCTTGAACTTTAATGCTTGTGGATCTGCCAAAGTGATGTAAATGAAGGTGGTGGTGATGGTGACGAGGTCCGCTTTGGCTTGAGCAATGTCCATTGCTTCCTCCAATTTTGCAAGTTAGACAAAACATCTTTTCTTTGATGATGTTGATCTTGGCAAGAAGGCCTTGAGCATGGCTTGATCTTCCATGGAGTTGAAAGGACTTGAACCATTGTTGTGGGCCATTACAGCGGCAACAATTGGCTCTGATACCAAATGCTATGATCTGATCTAGGAGAGGGAGAGGGAATGCCCGCGGAATCACCATGCATGGCGCAAAAGAAGCGAATAGAGAACCTGATTCTTCATTGCTTCATTAATATGATGACCAGCTGGTCCTTTATATAGGCTGGCCTCCTAACAAACATACCTAGAAAATACTATATTAAAACTAAGAGCCTAATCTCCCAACAAACTAAAGCAATCCAATCAACTAACATGGGTTACTGTTCACAGGCCTGAACAGTACGTGAGAACAGTAACTTCAGCCCAAGTAGCCCTGGCCTATCTTTCTATCCCCTTTTAGGTACTGTCGAAGGAAGTTTCAAGATTGACAAAAAGTTCTTGCAACTTGAGTCTTCTATTTGTGCAGCATGTTCAATTATGGTGGTGAGCTTTATAACAGTGAACTTTATGTCAGGTTTTTTTCCCCTGACGAATGTTAACAGAGACTAGTGCAAAGAAAATTTATGCCCAGCTGCCAGCTCCATATCAAATGACTTAATTCAGTTGCACCGATTGAATAAGACAGATAACATTTAGCAACTCATTTCCACTAGTACCTTGGGTGCCAGTGTAGCTTTTGAATCATCCTGTGGTTGTGCCTTTTGCTTGGCTGAGCCATCAAGAATGAATGGCATCTCATGAAGCAGTAGCTTGGACCCTATTCAATACAAGCATCAAAGTACCAAGTTTAAATATCTCAAACTATCCTTGGAAAAATATCGTTAAATATATTCGCCATGTTTCATTGAACTTGTAAGCTGCGATCATTTAATCATGAAGTCCAACTAGAAGTAAGAAGACTTGTTAAGAGGAGAGGTATTACACTAGGAGCTACACAAGGACCAACTTCATGCGATAACGATATAGAAACATGGCATATACTTGACTCATGATTATGCTAGTTTGCAGTTTGTACCTATATTGAACAATATGGAAAGCAGCTCTGGTGCCTGCAGACAAAGTGATGAAAAATTATCAATAAAGGATTATGCAAAGCAGATAATTAAAAAAAATGTCATTGTCTTAAACTTCACTTATCTTCATTTTCTAACCTAAACTAACCGAACTCTTGCAGAGAGGTGTCATGAAGTAAATTGTTCGATAAATAGCAGAGGATGCTAGTTTAATCATGTCGTTGCAGTGAGGATCTTCCAATGTTCATCGCTAACAGTCAGAAACCCAACCAAAAAATACAATAATGATTCACTCGAAATAAGGTTTTTTAAAAAAGTAAAATCCATTTTTATGATGATTGATTGGTTGTGTTATACAACTGAATGGTAACTTAGAAGTTAGAAACCTGAAATTGTCTGACTAGTAGCATTGAAGTAAAAAGTTCAGTAATTAGATGCCAACATTAAAGAATTAGAGCTGCTTTTATAAGTTTGGATTGTCAAGATGATCAATCAAATTGCGAAGAGAGTGAATATGATCTACCTTGATGCGGTCATCAACAGAAAATCTTTCGCTAGAAATCACTGGACCTGCATCCAAGGCACGAACGGTATATGCAAGGGAAACACCTGTTTTTGCGACACCATCCTACAGCACTAACTTGATATAAATACAATAATCCACTAGATTCACGGGCTCAAAATTGTAACAAGGAGAACATACAAACCTGCAATGCCCTCTGCACAGGAGCTGCACCACGATATAGAGGCAACAAGCTTGGGTGTATATTAACCGTGCCTGATAAATAAAGAAACATGAGAAATGATCAGGATCAAATGTTCTCAGAAAAACATTCTGAAGCCCAAATCACCATCTCCTATATTGTTTTATAGCAAAGTAGGATTTGTAAAGCTCTCTTAAGCTTGACTACGAATTGACAATTTTTGGTTCGTGGCAAACCATAACTGAATCAGATCTGGCATAAATCCTCCAATAAAGCCTTTTTTAAAAAATTGTTTGTATCTCGCAATCTCGCAATCGCAACTAGGGTCTAGGGTTAGCTAAATGGTTGGAGTAGCTTCACCTAGTCCTATGAATGACCATGCTAGCACGCAATATGCTAATTTGAGGGCTATGTATTCCCCATTGATTACAATCAATATCAAACAAATGATTATATGCAATACCAAAATGGTATATCATACAAAATGAAGATACTAAAATCTTCTGATTTATTTTTTGAGTCTCTGAACTAAGAAGTCAGTGTTGAGCACGCAAGGAAAACTTAGCATTAACCTATGGGTACAAAAATCGTAAGACACTACAGCATGCAAGAATTATATAAACCTATTCACTGTGTCCATATTGCATTATAAGAAGTAGAGAGCAGTCTCTAGTCAATAGTAGTGAATTCCTGCTGGGTTGCTTCTGTCTGAACATGAGGTAGTTCTTGTTCATTACGCAGCACAACAATTGAACAGTATGAAAGCCTGACAACCATATAACCGGACATACCGCATGGTGGGATGTCAAGAAACCTCTGAGGCAAAATGTTCCCGTAAGCAGCAGTGATGCAAAGCTCTGGTCTCACTTCCTTCAAGTCTGACAGAAAAGACTCCTGCATTGCAGCATAAACACTACGAACTGAATACCCTTGTACATTCAGCAATCAAGAGAGCGGTTGTGGCGGAAGCACCTCTCCAGCACGCTCGGGAGTGAAGATGAGGTCGCCGGAAAACCCGCGGTCGAGCGCGAGCTGCGCGACGGCCGACGGCGTTAGCTTTCTGCCCCTGTTCTTGGCGGTCGGTGGCTGCGTCACGACGGCGGCGACCTGGAATACGGAGTCCGGGGAGCCCGACGCGGCCAGCAACGTGTCCAGGACCGAGGCGGCAACCTGAGACGCGGCCCAAATTCTTGGATTAAACACCGGAGTGGATTTGAGCGAATTTGAGAACCGAAATGCTGGGAGCCTTTGGCCGATAGAACCTGCGGGGATCCCAAGAAGACGATGTTCTTCTTCTTGGTGCCGCCGGCGGCGGCAGAGGCGGATTTGGCGGCGCAGCAGAAGAAGCGGCGCAGCAGCGGCGGGGAGCAGCGCGCCATGGTGTTCCACTCGGTGAGATGGAGCAGGAAGGAGGAGGATTCGGGTGCAAGCCGGCAACTTGCAACTTGCAAGGGGAAGGAGGTGGATCATGACCGTACCATCGGATCGGACGGCCTAAGAAATTTCATTGTCGTATCTTCGGTCACCTAGCATATGTTTATGTTTATGTTTAACGGGAAAAAAATATATCGCCATTCTAATGACTTTTTAGTACAGATAAATAGCGTTAACTTGAAGAATTTCAAAACTTTGGAATTTAATTTCAAATAAAAAAGTTTAATCAAACTTTAAAGCATGGACAACAGTGCCGCTGTCAAGCGGCCTGCATCTACACGCACGTGCGGGCGGCAGAAAATTTAAACGCATGCCGACTGCACACGCTCGCAGGCGGCCATGCAATTAGACACGCGCGTTGATGTAGGATATTTTAGAATTTCAAAAATTAAAAAAAAACTTAAATCACATTTTAAAATGTTTTGATTTTTTTAAAAAAAATCAAATAGTAGAAGAGAGATAAGGAATGAAAATTCTTTGAAGTTAGTTTCATATTGTTTATTGTTTGAAGCTACGAGTCATGCTGTGACAGCGCTTCAGAGACGAGGCCTGTATTGAAAATAAGCGCACTTTTATGTTTAATTTAAACACGATAAATTATGACACACTTAAACAACCAGCTAAGCCAATCATAATCTAGACATGTATGAAGTTGCAACTTGCAACACATGCACAATCACTCTAGGTTAAATTGCAATAAGAAAAATAACCCGATAGATATGACGACAACTCTATCGCAACAAGACTATAGCCAAAGCAAATCGTGACGACGACAGAGAGAGTAATTGATGCAGCGGAAGCAGATAACAACGAACAGCAGCACCTGATGCTTCCTAAAAACCTAAAAACTGTATTCATTGTCTCCGGTGAAGATCTCAATGGTGAAGAGCTTTAAAGACCTGTGGTGCATGCTAGAATGGTGGGATGGAGGAAACTATTGTGTATTTGTGTGGCTGGACAGCAAATGAGAGTAGGCAAACTCGTTTAGCTTCTCTTGTTTACTCTCTGGAATGGTGATCTTTTGGTATTGATAGGCACATCCCAAAAATGAGAATTATCCATCTAGCGGGATCCACAACAGAGAGGAAATAATCGATGCAGCGAAACTAGAAAACAACGAGCAGTCGTGCATGACGCTTCCTAAAAACCGCATCAGGACCAATTTCCCCCACATCGTCATCAGACCTCAATTCTCCTTGTCTGGCTACCTTTTGCTTGCACACTTCAAATGTCTGGCAGAGTGATAAAGTTCAACGCACTCCATGTCAGGCCTCAAGTTTATCCGATTCATTCACATTTCCCTTCTTGCTGCATCTAAAAATTGGGAGGATGGATGGATACCTGAGCGGCAAGCCTGCAACATCAATTTCTGTTTTCCTTTCATCTCGCATATTGATAGAAACTTCCAAGCATTCAACCATGGTAGCATCAATGAAATAAAGCACAGTGACACAATATAATTTAAATTTAAGTAAATAGAAACTTGTATGCAACAACAAATAATCACAAGGTACGCCTCATGTGCGTCCCTCATATTCTTAGAATTATGAATATCAGTTATGCAAAAATGAAAAATACCCTTTAGGAGAGGGCAAAAGAGATCCATCTCAGGAATCCTTTGATGATTAACCTATACTGCTATTACTCATAAAAAACAACACCTTTGATCTTTTTAATGATAATCACACGCTACCGCTCCTGACTGCAGATTTCAACTGACAACTGATAACCAGCATGGGGTAGGGGTAAACTAGCACTCTCGCAAATTTCACAACCCCTCTGTCTTCCAGATTACGGAAGGACCTCTCCTCTGAAGTTCACATGGGCGGAGCTTATTCATTACACGCCCCATCATTGCCATTGCTGCGATGCTTGGAAACTGACCTTCAAGATCATCAGGTGGCATATTAGACCTGGGTACCTGTTTTTCTATATTTGTACTTCCATGATAAATAGGGGTGCCACCTTGGCACCACCTTCCTATCCAGTTATTAAGAATTCTTTCTGAAATAGTAGACCCTTCTTGGTTTTGTTGGCCCATCAAACTCTCATGCCTTTTATGGTTTTGGTTGCTCCTCACATCTTTGACCATGCCAATATTGTCTCCATCAAAATCAAGAACTCTACCGAACATAGTACATGTTCCTCCAGGTGGTGGAACATCTCCAATCTTTGGTCTTTTGGAACAAGGAACATGAGGATCTGAAATTTCACGTTGCAGGCGTTTGAGCCACTTGTCGCTTGGATCTGAAAATACTGCTGACTCAGTTTGAGAATTGGAAATTGGATTTTTCAATCTGCTTATTTGAAAAAGAACTAGATCTAAGTTCATGCTTGACGTTTTTGACATGCTCCATTCTTGCTTACTGGCACAAGTTGCTTTGGAACAAGCGTTGTGATGTTCTACGCTCGCATTAAGTGTTTCAGTTCCTTTACTGCATCTTGATACTCCTTTAGCTGATGAATCAGCTACCTGTTCATATGGAATTGTTAATTATTTCATAATTTATCTATTTCATGTGATGTGTATCACTGAGAGAGATAGAGGACACTGGAAAAGAGGGCTGTATCTGTCACCCCATGCTTGCATGTAAGAAATAGAAATAAATAAATGATTCTTCTAAATTTAATTAATGCCAAAATAAATGCATTGCATGTTTTATTTAGTCCCTGAACACTTTTTTGGTTGAGAACTGATATAAAACATAAGGTGGAATGCTAATACCTTTTGTATTGACGTTGAAGCAAAGCCTACAAACAAGACAGAACAAACACATCATTAACATTGCAATTAGTCAATTACAAATATATATCATTCAAATTAGACTGCACTTTTCTCTGTTATGGAGATTATCAGGTAGCACCTTTTGACACAAACAACCAGTTAAATAGGGAAGTTTTTGCCATCCAGGCGTACCAGAAAGCCATGCTCCAAATCTTAGTTAATGCTATATTATCTTGTAACAGTCTCACCTGCTGTAGGTTTTGACGCATGGTGAGTATCACTGTGCAATGTATCATTTTTAGTTGAGAAGTGTTTCTGTGCTCCCAAAAAACAACTTCCCATGTTACCATGAGGATTTCCCGAAGATGTTGGATCCTCTGAGCGTGTGGCGTATGATTTAGACGGCAGTGTTAGCATCTCAAATAAGCAGGGACCCTTTTGTTTGTTATTTTTCATTTTGTACTTTGGTGGTTTTCCATGGGGTAGCCATTCACTCTTGCTCTTCACTGTCACCATCTTTTTCACTGTACCATGTAATTCACATGATTCTGTCAAATTCACTGCAGAATTCACTCGGTTTGTAGTCAGATGCTGGTGTTCACCTGGTAATAAATTAGTAAATACCATATCGTGATCATCAGTGTCCAGTTCATTTGCCCTGCTAATGGCAGGAGTATTAACTGGTTTGGTCTCGTATCCTCTACCTAGTACTGGCTCAGGAAACACTGCTCTCTCAAAATCTTCTTGTTTTTGCAATCCTTCAGATGCTCCTGACTTATGTTCCAAGAAAGAACCTTCAACAATTTCATTCTCTTTTCTGCTTTCTAAAAACATGAATTTGTTCTCAGTAGACCAACGAGGTGATTCCCGTGAATTTGCAAAATAATGGCTAGCACGCCGCTCATCTGCTAATGAACATGATGAGTTGGTTTCATCCTTGCTGCAAGAGCATGATTCTTCAATTGTCAGATGGCCTTTCAGTTTTTTCCTTGCATGATCAGAATTGAGATTGATATGACCATCTAAAATATAGGGGATGCCTCCAGAAGATTTGCACTGGCTCATGTTCTCATCAGTTACACGACGTGTACGGAACTGATATTCCTCTGATGACAATGCCATCACATTAGATTTAGACATGTTTACTTTCAGAGATTTTTCTGGAACAAAAATCCTATCAGATGACCGTCGTCTTGGATTAAGTACACTGTCAATCTTCCTGTTAATTTCAAACATAGGGAAGTGACTCCACTCTGAACTCATGTTGTCAGAGCTCAAAAGTTTATGAGAATCCACAGATAAATCTGAAAGCTTATGGACAGAAATTCTTTCTGCTACCACCGTCTTAGCAGCATATAAGTTCACATTTTTCTGCATCAAAGAACTTCCAAAAGACCTATTAATCTGATCAATATTTTTGCATTGAGCTTCTTGGCAAACGTCGTGTGCTACACCCCACATATTAGAGCTGAATTGCCGTGTATTCCCCGCAGAGGCAGCTTCATGGCTCACACCCACCATCAACCTTTCAGCCCCTCCAGTTTTCATGAGCTCGAAAGGTAAAGTCCCACAGTCTTTTGAATAACCAACATCCTCGAGAAGATTACAGCTCTTGCCATTTTGAGGCTCTGTACTGTTGCTTGTTCTTGTCCAGTGTGCCATCCACAGAGAATGCTGGCGGTAAGATAATTGTCCAACATATCTTTTGCTTGAAATAACTTCAAAGTCTTTTTTCTCACCAAACCTGTTGGCAGCACTATCTGACATGACTGGAATGCGGTTCAGCTTCCAAGATTTGCCTAAAGCTTCTGCAAAGAAAAGAAAGGAATCAACATGTAATTCAGTAGTGCCATAACAAAATCAATATGTATACCTAGTGAAACAGTTAACAAAAAAAAGAAGAATTACAGAATTTAATCAATTAAAAGAAGAAGAGCTAAATGCCAACAGCACTATTAAAATCGACATATCAAAATTAACAAAGGATGAAATATAAGATTGGTTTCCATCAAAAAAAAAATTGGTAGTATGGGTGGATCCACGAAAAAATGTCGCCAGGGGTTGTTGGGATCACTATAAACTCATCACACCACTTGAACTTGGTACTGCAGATTGTTCATACAACGAAGCGCCTTAATAAAAATCGAAAACAAGGTAAGTAGAAAAGATGTTAATATAGATGGGATTTGATGTGTTCTATAACTTTATTACAATATGTGTGTGAAACAGAAAGGGCAAGCCCCAAAAAATATTTATAACTTTTACAATTAAACCCCCAGTACATCTGTATACTGTATTTCTCTTAACGTATTTCTCTTAACACAATGTATGAGGATACAGATGATGAAATTTGTTTAGATTATTCTCATAAAAGTTGTTCACATTAAACAGGAAATGCAAGCACCAACACGGATTGTACCCTCAAAACATGTAGAGTTCTGAAGGAATTATTATCACTGTAAGTGAATCTATAACTACGCGATAGTAATAAGTCACACAAACTACAATTTATCAACTCCAGTTCAAAGAAAGACACAGATAACTTCCAACAACACAGGAACACATGGTAGAACTTCACTGAGATGTCACACTTCAGATAATTGTGTGGATGCAGTTCAATGATGGCTTTAAGGAGGTGCCTATTATAAGTTGTAGCTTAGAAGGCAGCCTGCAGTGATATCTAGCTATGTTAAACCAGCACTGCAAGGGAAGTAGCATAATGCTACACTTCTTTGTCAATTGTGACACCAATCTTCTTTTTTCTTCAAAAAAGATTTGTGCCACAAATCATTTGTCATCAAGTTTTCCTAGTAAGATTGACATAAAAAAAAATACCTTGCCAGAGGAAATAGCAACGAAAGAGATTTTTTTAAAAAAAAGGAGAAGCAGGAAACAACAACAAAAGCGATATCGCCAAGCTAATTGCACCACCAGCCACACCTACAACTCTTGAAAACAACCTACAAATCGAGTAAAAATCAAGCAAGTCTGCGGTAGCAAAGCAGAACAAGAAACCATTTCAAGAGGGGGTCAGGGGAATTTTGAACTACCTCGGAAACCGATCGCTTCCTTTCTCCACGAAGATCAGATCAGAGCGCCTCCACCGCAAGAGCTCAGCACCAAAAAGCACAAACACGGCAAGACCGGGCCAATCAACCAAGAACACAAGAGGGCAGCGAAACCAACCAAGGCAGGCCGAGAAGCTCTTCCCCAAGAACAAGAAGCAAGCGGCGGCGGCGACAACTGTCCGCGCAATTGCGCCACAGCCAGGAAGAAGAAGGGATGGAGCGACACGCCTCACCCACTCCTTTCCCGCCCCGCGCGTCGCCGTCCCAATCGCGCGCGGGAATCAAAACGTGTGGGCGGCAGCGCCGCGCGCGCTCGCCATTGGAGATTCCTCTCCCCCTCCCTCCCCTCCCCTCCTCTCCTCAGTCCTCACCTCCCCGTCGTGCGGGGAAGGAAGCGAGCGCCCGGGCGTGGCCGAGGGCGAGGCGGTGGTTGGGTTATATACGGCCGCGTCTTGTCGCGTGGCTGCGAGGTCGAGACGAGACCAGGAACCGCAAGGCAGAGGAGTGGAGCGAAGGGGACGTCGAAAAAGGGAGATGGGTGACGTCGCAGCGTCTCGGCCATGAGTTTTCCTGGGTCAGCAAGTCAACGAAAATATCTCACGTATCGCTTTGCGCTTTTTCTCTGTGGATGCATCCTACGTGGATGGCACGCTCCGAGGAGTGAGGACCACTCCCTCCCAAACGGACCAAAGCCCACCGAGAGTCCGAGACAAAGGCCCTCTTTCATTCGCGAGGGTCTACTCTAAGGTCTGGTTTTAATTAGAAAAATTATAATAAAGGCTAATAGAAACCTCTCACAAAATCCTAAAAAATTATTACAAAATGTTACACCGAACTGCCTTTATAAAAATGATAAATTTTTCGAATAAATCAAAACCAAACTAAAACCACAAATCAAAAAGGCCGAAGCACATCCGATCCAATCCAGTTGAGCCAAATAGAGGTAGGTTTGTGACGCCAAATGGTGTTGCCTATGGACCTATGATATCATCTTCCTCCTTCGTCCTCCTCTCCTTTCTTTTCCTCTCACCTCTTCACAGTTTGCATAGCCAGCGGTCCTCTCACTATTGTACCACGATTGCTCCCTACTGATCATGTGCCTGATTCCCTATTAGTCGTGCGTGCACCGTCGTTGTTGTGTTGGCCATGCCACCTCCTGGCCACGTCACTTCCTGCTAGCTATGCATGCGTCATCAATGCTAGCTTCCTCTATTGGCGTTGTTAAGAGAAGGAAGAGCGCAGCGTAGTCTTGTGCGGCGAGAGGATGAGGATGAAGAGTAGAGGAATAAGATGAGATGTAGAACATAATAACAAAATTAACAGAAGAAGAGAAAGCAGTGTGCTGGGTGTGCGGTTATTGGTGATGGGAGAGCACAATTTAAACGATGAAAACATCCTTCTCCTATCAGACTAGTCTTTTGGATTGGGTTGGGCCAATATCTAAGCCCAAGATCAGATGTTGATTTTCGGATAAACCAAATCGCTATGGATCATGAGATTGATCGAATGATAGCGGACTCCAACACAGCCTATACATCATCTAGCAAGGACGAAAGGACGGAGACAAGATAGCTCGGCCTCGGCCCTCCTGCCCTCTTGGATAGAAATTATATGGCACCGGGTGCCACGGTGGCACCCGGAGAGATATAGGGAGAGAGGATTGGGAGGAGATAGAGAGAGAGGAGGAGAGAGATAGACACAAAATTGGGTGCCACAAAGCTTGTGTGGCACCAGGTGCCACTGAATTTCCTTCCTGGATCTGTCAACTCCAACCCAGGTTACAAGATAGGACGGAGACTAGTTATCCCTACCAACGACTAGTCCAACTCCAACCCGGGTTACAGCCAAGCCCAAATGAGCACAAGCTGACGCGGTCATTTCACATGAGATCAATGCCGAGGATATTTACAGGTGAAACAAAAAAAAGAAAACAAAAATGCCTTCAGGCTGGCTCCAACAAGGCCCCTTAAATTTGATCCCCTATAGCTTGATATAGGGTTTTCCTTAAAAAAATCCATCCCCTATAAAATGTTTATCTCCAACAGTAGTCCCTAAAATTGGATCTCTACCCAACCGAAGACGGCAGGTCTTGAGAGGCGCGCAGCTTAACGACTTATCTACGTTTTAAAAAGACATATGCTTTGAGTTTTTTTAGTCAGTTTTTTCGCTATTTTGAAGGTGGGTCCTAACGCTTTAAAAAGCAAGTTAAACGAAATGGATCTGAATCTCGAGACTACCTCGACAAGCTTTCGAAATTCAGTCATTTCAGCCGTTTAGCTGTTCAGATCAGCTCAAAAGAACAGGACCTTATTTTAAATGTTCGTATGTGCACCAGATCATAATTTCAATAAAAAATAATTGTTATCAAATTTCGTGAGCTTATGCAATTGTTATCAAATTTCGTGAGCAAACGCAATTGTTTCGTATTTGTTCTTTCGTGCATCATAGCTATGCCCAGGCTCCTTTAAAATCTTGGCTCCGCCACTGAACCCGGGTTACAAGATAGGACGGAGACTAGTTATCTCTACCAACGACTACAACTCCAACCCGGGTTACAGCCATGCCCAAATGAGCACAAGCTGACGCGGTCATTTCACATGAGATCGATGCCGAGGATATTACAGGTGAAACAAAAAAAAAAAAAAAACATGCCTTCATGAATGCCGTGCGTGATCTTGGCATTGCAGCTCTGCGTTGCTTGCGATTGTGCCGGGCCAGTCGCCAACGACATCTGTCATCTGCGTACACATTTGTGAGCATCCGAGTGGATAGAGTTTGAGGTGGTGGTGGTACAAGCAATGCTGGCAAGAGTCAGGTAACCATATCTCGAGGCAGGACGACAAGGTGTGTCGGTCACAGACGTGAGCTCTGATCAAGAGCAACCTGGGTGTTCTTTGCGGCTGTTCCCGGTGGTGGAAATGGCGATAAGAAGCTGCCAAGCTGAAAGCTGGACCGTAATCCTTAGGCTTGCCTTCTTCCAACAATCCAACCTTAATCACTTGAGAGTCTCCCTTCTCTATGCAAGAGGTTCAGCATGCAGTCATGTCTCTCCTCAGGGAGAAGGCGCCGGAACCAAATGGATACATTGGTCTTTTCTTTAAAAATGTTGGCCAAATATCAAGGGAGGCACTCTTGAGGTCTTTCAACAACTGAGTAATTTGTCTAAAAAAAACTGAGTAGCCACGATGGTAGCCGTTTTCACCTTTTTAACTCGACCCACATTAAAAAAAACATGCCTTCATGAATGCCGTGCGTGATCTTGGCATTGCAGCTCTGCGTTGCTTGCGATTGTGCCGGGCCAGTCGCCAACGACATCTGTCATCTGCGTACACATTTGTGAGCATCCTAGTGGATAGAGTTTGAAGTGGTGGTGGCACTAGCAATGGCGGCAAGAGTCGGTCAACCATATCTCGAGGCAGGACGACAAGGTGTGGCGATCACAGATGTGAGCACTGATCAAGAGCAACCTGGGTGTTCTTTGCGGCTGTTCCCGGTGGTGGAAATGGCGATAAGAAGCTGCCAAGCTGAAAGCTGGACCGTAATCCTTAGGCTTGCCTTCTTCCAACAATCCAACCTTAATCACTTCGGGTCTCCCTTCTCAATGCAAGAGGTTCAGCATGCAGTCATGTCTCTCCTCAGTAAGAAGGCCGAAGGCGCCGGAACCAAATGGATACATTGGTCTTTTCTTTAAAAATGTTGGCCAAATATCAAGGGAGGCATTCTTGAGGTCTTTCAACAACTGAGTAATTTGTCTAAAAAAAAAACTGAGTAACCGCAACGGTAGCCGTTTTCACCTTTTTAACTCGGTCCACATTGCTTTGCTCCACAAGAAACAGGATGCTACAACAGTTCGGGATTATAGAGCTTTTAGGCTTGTTCTTTTCAGCATATCGTACTGTTGCGTATTACTGTAGTAAATTTTGTTATTTTTATATAGACTTTTTGTTGTCATAATTTGCGACGATTTTTTTGTGACTTTTAGTAGTCGTTCCAAAGATTCTAAAACTATTTTTTAATTATTTTTTTATAATCTTTAGACCTCATTTTAAGAGCTCTCAAATTTGCTATAGTAATACGTCAACGCAAGGATACGCTGAAAAAAACAAGGCCTTAGCCTTGACTCGTAGCATTGGCAAGCTTTTCAGTAAAGGCTGGCCAAGTAGCCAACTGTCTAGCTCCTGAGATGGACAGTATCATTTCTCCTGTCCATAGTGCTTTCATTGCGAGAAGGTCGATTCAAGATTAATTTTGTTCGGGTCAAGTCCTCGGTGCAGGAGCTTCACAGGAAGAAGCACCCTTGCCTTTTCATCAAAACTGATTTGCCAAGGCATTTGACTCAGTAGACTAAGAATATTTGCTCGAGCTCCTGCTACGTTTCGGTTTTAAGAAAAATTAGACAGATTGGATCTCCATCAGCCATGCCTCCTCCTCTTCTAAATTTCTGCTTAATAGTTATGTTGAAAAATGTTTCAGCCACAAAAGAGGTCTTATCCTCTTCTAAAATTCTAGTTGATTGTCATGTTGAAAAATGTTTCCACCACAAAAGTGGCCTTAGGTAGGGCGATCCTTTGTCTCTGTTGCTCTTTGTCCAGGGCCGGCCCTTGGAGGGGGCGAGCAGTGCAGCCGCCCCGGGCCCCTCAAATCGCTGGGCCCCCCGGTGGCTCCTCCTTGAACTGCGTTACGAGGCCGACGCAACGAGGCCGATCAGCCCTGGGTGCAACGTCGAAGCAACGAGGCCGACTGCCGAGCCACCGAGGCCCACCTGGGACGCGCACGCGCGTGCGGCGAGGGGCTGCGGGAGGCTCAGCTAGCAGGGCGATCCGGAAGCTGACGCAGTACGCTGTACGCAACACAATACACAAACGCCTGTTACACCGCCGATCGTCGATTCGCCGAGACGCCGACTCGCCGTTCGCCGACGCCTCGCTAATCGCCAATTCGCCGTTCGCCGACGTCATGGCGCCATCAGATTTAGATCACAGGTGATTATAAAATAGTAATTAGTAGATAGAAATTAGAGATTCAATTCAAAGTTCAAAGTGACAGTCAAATCATTGATTGTTGATTATTTGATTTAGTGTTTAATTGATGTCTAATTATGTCGTCCATCAGGTAATCAGGTAATTGATTTATAATACATTAAGTATTGTCTAGTTATATGGTAGTTTAAAAAAATTTGATGCTTACGTTAAGGGCCTCCATTTATAATTTCGCCCCGGGCCCCAAAAAACCCAGGACCGGCCCTGTTTGTCCTAGCCCTTAAACCTTTTAATTTACTTGTGCAAATTGGCTCAAGATAATGAGTGGCTACATCTGGGATATCTGACAGGCCACAGGTATCTCTTTATTCGGATGACGTTGCTCTTTTTCTACACCCTTCGGTTGAAGATTTCAACACTCTCAAGCACATCCTCCTATGCTTGGGTGACTTACAATTTGGGGGAGGAACTTTAGGACATCCTTGGATAAATACACCTGGTGCAACAGCTGATTGAATGGCTTTAGAAACTTGTGTACAAGCTCGTAACAAAGGCATGGTCTTGCTCATGAAGGTAATGAATTTATCCAAGCAGCTTGCAAAATGGAGTCCTGAACTAGCCGCAGCTTGTGAAGTATGGAAGACGATCAAATTTGAGTTCAAGCCGGTGAATAAACTAGATAAGTAGATAAAACTAGATATAAAGAAGATCTAAATAAAAAAAAGAAGTGAAATAGAAAGAGAAGAAGTTACGAAATGGAGCAATTCTTCTTTATTTTTCTAATTGATTGCACTTAAACTCAGCTCAATCTTTTTTAAAAAAATTTGAGCCGAATAAAAATAGATCTCGATATGATAGTGAGACTTGACAAATCAAGATTTTTCTATTCTACGTATTTAGAATATATAAAGGTATAATATTATACATTTTGTATAGTGTGAGATCTTCCTTACAAGGTGCCAAAATGTGGACCTATCACAGATCGTTGCATTGTTGCCAATTCAAATTAAGGTCCAGTTCTTTTCAGCTTAACAGCTTAACGTCTTAACAGCTTAACGACTTATCTACGTTTTGAAAACACATATGCTTTCAGTTTTTTTATTCCGTTTTTTCGTTGTTTTGAAGGTGGGTCCTAACACTTTAAAAAACAAGTCAAAAAAAATATACCCAAATCTCGAGACTAGCTCGAGAAGCTCTCGGAGTTCAGTCATTTTAGCCGTTCAGCCGATCAGCCGTTCAGATCAGCTCAAAAGAATAGGGCCTAAGTATTTTCCCTCCTACAATTCGGGTTTACCTCTAAAGCTGACAAAGTTATCGAAGCCTGATTTTCAATCGCTCCTCGACTGTGCTGGGAAGAGGCCAGTTGGCCAGGTGGAAAGGTGTCTTGCTCTACAAGGAAGGCTCACTCTTTTAGATTATGGAGACCATGAAGATGAAGAATAGCGTGCCGCGAAGATGAAGATGCAGTGTTTGATGCCGGCCAGATATAGGCTCTCCTGCAGTCCGGGGGTCACATACATAGACCAGGATCTTCACCTAAAAATCATGGCTTAGATTCCGCATGAATAACCTCGTGACTGTAATACAACTGTCTATAAGACCAATCGATGTAATTTAGAATAAGCACTTGGATGACATGTTCATCTTGTAATATATCTCGTTCAATATTGTATGTGATGATCCAGCTATGTGATGTGTGGCACTAGTGTACTGATCCAGGGACTAGTGCTGTTCCACAGGACGGGTTTCAAAGGTAAGCAGATTTGAGGCCCCGTCACTTGCCTTTTCATCAAAACTGATTTGCCAAGACATTTGACTTAGTAGATGAAGAATATTTGCTCGAGCTCTTGCAACGTTTTGGTTTTGAGAAAAAATAGACAGATTGGATTTCCATCAGCCATGCATCCTCCTCTTCTAAATTTCTGCTTAATGGTTATGTTGAAAAATGTTTCCGCCACAAAAGAGGTCTTATCCTCTTCAAAAATTCGGTTGAAGATTTCAACACTCTCAAGCACATCCTCCTATGCTTGGGTGACTAACAGTATTGGAGAGGAACTTTAGGACATATTTGGGGAAATGCACCTGGTGCAACAGCTGATTGAGTGGCTTTAGAAACTTGTGTACAAGCTCGGAGGGCGCGATCTTGCCCATGAAGGTAATGAAATTATCCGAGCAGCTTGCAAAATGGAGTCCTGAACTAGCCGCAACTTGTGAAGTATGGAAGAAGATCAAATTTGAGTTTAAGCCAGTGAATAAACTAGATAAGTAGATAAAACTAGATATAAAGAAGGTCCAAATAAAAAAGAAGCAAAATAGAAAGAGAAAAGAAGTTACGAAATGGTGCAATTCTTCTTTATTTTTCTAATTGATTGCACTTAAATTCAGCTCAACCTTTTTTAAAAATTGAGACGAATAAAAATAGATCTCGATATGATCATGAGACTTGGCAAATCGAGAATTTTCTATTCTATATATTTAGAATATATAAAGGTATGATACTATATATTTTGTATAGTGTGATATATTCCTTACAAGGTGCCAAAATGTGGACCTATCACAGATCGCTGCATCGTTGCCAATTCAAATTAAGTATTTTCCCTCCTACAATTCGGGTTTACCTCTAAAGCTGACAAAGTTATCGAAGCCTGATTTTCAATCGCTCCTCGACTGTGCTGGGAAGAGGCCAGTTGGCCAGGTGGAAAGGTGTCTTGCTCTACAAGGAAGGCCGTTTAACCTTAATCAACTTGATGCTAACGTCACTAACTGTGTACCACTACCTCTCGGTTCTCAAGGCTAGCCCTCGGTTGATCAAGTCAATTGTAGTGTTTGCCTTGTCAACCGGAATGTTCATCTTAAATATAATTTTCTTTGGAAAGGTTCATCTTCCCACTCTACCGTGATTTCCTTTGAAAAGGTTCGTCTTTCCAGTTGCAGCCCGAAGTCTAGGCAGGCTTGGAATCAAATGGCGGAGCACCGTTGGTCTCGAAACTCGGTGTGGGTGTGTTTGTTTCATAACTCTGGTTGACCATGCCAAACAATTGGTATGATCATTTCAGAGCATGACCAAATCTCGTCGATTTTGATGGTGTTTGGATCGTAGCCAATACAATTTTGGTCATTGAAAATTTTTAAAAAATCAAAAAAAGAAAGAAAAGTATTTAAAATTGGTTGATTTGGATTTTAGATGAATTATGAAATTTGTTTTAGACAACTTGGACTCTATATAAAATAGATATAAAAAAGGAAAAATTAAATGAAAAAAATAATTTATAGGCCACGGCATGTTGACGAGAGTTGACACGACGCGGGCAATCCCGAGCCGGCGGTCGCCCACGCATAGAAAAACGATGGCATGCCCTTGTGTTGGCAAGGTGAGTCAACAAACGGCTACAATCCAAATGATTGTCAAAATACCAGGGCACACCAAATTTTGGCATGCATCCAAATGATTACCAAAATACCAAGGCACACCAAATTTTGACATGGCAAGACATGGACACAAATCAAACAAGCCATTATGTCTGTCCCAAGGAGGCTACGGACGTGGAATTCTTCAAGAGGCTACCTACGATGGGTGAATGGTGATGGCCTTTTGGTTTACTCCTTGGCTCGAGGGGCAATCTCCAAAACAAGGCGTAAATTCTCCGCTGTTCAGGTTGCCCTTTGCCATGGAAACTGGATTCGTCGGCTGAGGCCTTTGGAGTCAGCATGTCGGTTGCTGGAGTTTTCCCTTCTTTTAGTCTAAATTGCAGCATGGAAACCTTATTGTTTGAAACTGTGACACTTTTAGATGGCATTGGTATAGTCTCGGTATTTATACAGTTAGCTCGGCTAACCATGCGCACTTCCTGAAGACAATAATAATATACTGAAAATTACAGGATGCAGGATGCAGAAGCAGCACTAACGGAATAGATTAATGGGCACCATGTATTGCATGATTCAGAACATAATATATTGAAACAACAGTCAAAAAACAAAACATGATGCAAAACAGATCCTATTCCGCATTATCCATGAGCTCATGACTGAGGCTAGCACATAGATGGTAAATTAAGCAGAAGTAAGGCAGATATTATGCCTTCAGACAGTCAATGAAGAAACTAGCAAGACACCACAGCCGTCTCCCAGAACAAAAGGCTACTGAAACCAGCCAGGTTCACCATCTAGCCCGAGTAGCCAAACCCTGAGATCTTATAGATCCGGATGGTTCCATCAGTATAACCCGCATAGAGTGTACTGCCGTCTGCGCTCCAGCTCAAACATGTACAGTAGAGCATCTGCATATTGGGCATAAAGCAAGTAAGATGACATTTTACTAACATAGTAGGCATGGCAATAGTAGAGCAAATAAGATCTTTATCAGCTAACATAGGCTAAGATCCCATTTAAGAACATAGGCTAAAAATCTCATACAACATAGGCATAGCAGTAGTTACAGCAAGTTAAGATACAATTAACTAACATAGGCATAACAGAAGAAGGGCAGTAAGATCCCATTCAACTAACAAAACTAGTAGCATACAGTAGTGACAAAACTGAATGCTGCTAATTTAACTGATCTATGGCTGTGTACATATTTGAATGTAGAGGGCAGAAACAAATATTTCCATTATCGAAAAAACTAAACTGATCACAGATCAGATAAATAAATACATAAAATGGCACATATGTATAGCTGATAACAGCAAGTATACTTCAGCCTCGGATCAGAAAAAAAAAACAGGAACATACAAAATTCACTATGTAGGGAGAATAGAAAATATTGGACCACAATGGTTAATACAGCAACAATACTGCTTAAGTAGAATCCTTCTACCGCATAAGAAATACTGCATAACTAAAATCCTTCTGCCACCTAAGATATAATTGAGATCTCACATACATACTATAAGGACACTGTGTAAGAAATATAATGCAATGAATTGTAGTCACATCACATTGCCTCTCTTATAATAAATAGCAAGTGGAAACAGTGCACATCAGTTCAATATAAGAAAATAGTATAATACCCTACCATCATCATTCATCAGATATCACATACATACAGATACAAAAACTTTTTAACATGAAGACCTAACTCTTGGCAAACTAGAAGACATTATTCCTCTACAAACAAAAACAACACGTCACTTTGTTCGACAAATACGCATTACTCTTCAACAAATAAAACCAAATAAAAATGTTTGGACGGTTTAACAACAGGCAATACTAATAGATTATCATATTTCAGAACTGGCAATGATGGTTTGGATTGAAATAGTTCATAAGCAATTATTCATTTATAAGAACAATAAAAGGGCAGTCAACTTCAGAGGAAAACACTAGATAGCTATCATATATTCATCTTGCTAAATTGAAATGCGAGTTCTTATTCAATTATTCAAATAATAAAAACAATAAAAGGGCCATCAGTAGCATAAAAAAAATAACAGATACATATCTATCATATATTCATGGATTTTTATCATGTGTGTCATTATAAAGTGACTAGAAGTCACAATGGCCATTACAAAATCAATATTATTATAGATGCCATTTTAAAGATATGTTTAGTTTCATAGATGCCATTATGACCACTATACGGGACATACCAGCTTGAAATACGCAGTAAAATACCAAAATACGGTCTGCCAAGGTGGGACCCACATGTCATTCTCTCACCCCCCTTCTTCCTCCTCTTGCTTCCTCCCATATCCAAATCTCTCCCCTCTATGGTTGGAACTCCGGCGAGCTCCTTCCGTCGGCGGCAAGGGCGGCGAGCGGCCCGGCTCGCTCCCCATCTCCAACTCCGGCGGTGGCCAGCGAAATGGAGCTTGGTGGCGCCGGCACGCACAAGGCTCGACGGCGGCGGGGGATGGCGACGGCCTCAGCAGAGCTCGGTGGTGGCGGCGGCGGCAAGGGATGGCGACAGCGGCAGCAGAGAGCTGCGCAGAGGCCGGCGGTACGACAAGCAGCGCGACGGCAACGGTGGCCGGCGGCATGGAGCTCAATGGCGGCCTCAGCAGAGCTCAGCGGCGGGTGCAGGGAGCTGCACGGGGGCCGGCGGTGCGACGAGCAGCACGACTGCAACAGTGGCCGACGGCATGGAGCTCAACGGCGCGCACACAGTGGTGGCCGGCCGCAGCAGCAGCGGTCGCCGGCGGCGGCGACGAGCGGCAGCCTATGGTGAGGCGGCGGAGCCATCAGCCCCCAGGGTCACCGCCAAGGAGCTCGCCGGAAACTCGTCGGTGAAGGAGATGGAGGATGTGGGAGGAAGGAGGAGGAAGATGGGGAGAGGATGACATGTGGGCCGTAGATGTCAGTGTATGTATTTGTTACGTATTTATCCTGTAGAGTGGCCATAATGGCATCCATGAAACTAAACATATCTTTAAAATGGCATCTATAATAATATTGATTTTGTAATGGCCATTGTGACTTCTAGTCACTTTATAATGGCACACATGATAAAAATCCTATATTCATCTCACCAAAAAAGTAGGAGTTGGACTGATGCAAAGGTATGAAGATAAATCAAATACAATTATGTAAATACATCACAACTAGGGTAGTAATGTAATGAGCTACATGATCTAGCTAACAAGTGACAAACCAAACTTGAGCACTAATCTAACAGAACAAGGCAACACTGAACACTACAGTGCATTCACCAACCACAACGGCACAGTGTTAATCACACAAAAATACATACCTAAGTCATCAAGGTAAGCATTGAGTCATTGACATATGAACAAACTCTTAAGACATAAAGCACAATCAATTATTAACAGCACAACGATAATAAAATGAGGGCAGGAAAATGAGGGCAGATGGACCTGGTTCTTCGAGGTTGGGACCTCTGGCCTGAGGTCTTGCACAATGTGCTTCGACTCAAGATCCCAGATCTTGATGGAGTCCTGGGTGGCCGCGCAGAGCCAGTAGCGGTTGGGCGAGAAGCAGAGCGAATTAATGATGGAGCCGGCATCCAGCGAGTAGAGCCTCTTGCCTTCAGTCAAGTCCCACAGCAAGGTGACACCATCCTTACCACCGGAGGCACACAGTGAACCGTCAGGGCTCACCGCGACGGCGTTGACGTAGCCGCCGTGACCCTCCAGGGTGCAGCGGATCTTGCAGTTTGTAAGGTTCCAAACCTTGACTGTGCGGTCCCAGGAGCCGGACACGATGATCGGCTGAAAGTTGCTGGGGGAGAAGCGGACGCAGGAGACCCAGCCGTTGTGGCCCTCGCCGCCGCCATGGTCGCCTCCGATGGTGTACTTGCACTCGCCGAGGGTGTTCCACAGCTTGATGGTGCGGTCACGGGAGGCGGACACGATCTGGCGGTTGTCCACGGAGAAGGCGACGGAGAGGACGTCCTTGTCGTGGCCGACGAAGCGGCGGGTGGTGACGCCGTTGGAGAGGTCCCAGAGGCGGAGTTCGCCGTCCCAGGATCCGGAGAGCGCGAACTGGCCGTCGGAGCTGAGGACGACGTCCTGGACGAAGTGCGAGTGGCCGGTGAGGCGGCGGAACGGCACGCCGTACTCGGTGGCGGACTCCGGCACGGCCTGAACTGGGTTGGTGAGATCCCACACCAGCAACGACTTGTCGCGGGAGGAGGAAACGATGAACGGCGAGTTGTCGATGGGGGTGGCAATGGCCGTCACCACGTCGTTGTGGCCGCGCATCACGCCGGCGAAGGCGAGGGACTCCTGCGCGCCGGCCATGGCTGCTAGGCTACACGGCTTTGCGGTCTCGTGGAGGCGGCGGCGCAGAGGAGAGTGTAGGAGAAGAAAAGCGGGCGTGGAGGAAGGAGGGAGCTTTTATAGTGGGGGCGGCGCAGTGCGCTAGGGTTTTCGGGGATTAGAGGACTTTGAGGTCAGGTTGAGGGAAATCGTAGCCGTCCGATGCGTGCAGTGGGCTATTCATTTCTCTGCAATCCAGTCCGATGAGCTACAAAACAAAAGCCCATTCCGACTGTCGCAGATCGCGACAACAACCCCATGTCTTGGGGGCATGGGTTTAGGGCTTGTTTGCTTTAAAGACTAGAGAACTTGCCTGGCCCAGGCAGCAAACCCAGGACGTCGATTTCCAGCGCCTGGGGCTGGATCGACCTGCCTGGGCGAGCGCCCCAGGCCAGGGCGTGATCCAAACAAGCCCTTATAGCATATTTTTGGAAAAAGTCCACTTTGCCCCTTCAACTATTGGAAAAGTTTAGTTTGTCCCCTCAACTCTAAAACCAGGCATCCAATCTCCCTCAACTATAAATTTTGGTCAAAATACACCCTCCACCCAAAACCACTATGGCTTTAGATTACATGGCATCCAATTTTTTTTAAAATAAATTCAAATAAATTGTAGAAAACCATAGAAATAGAATAAAAATATCTAAAAATTTGGGGGGAAATGTGTAGAATCCAAATACTACAATTTAATGTGCATAAGTATAAATATAAAAAAAAATTTGTCCTATAATATCTTTTATTGATTAAATAGTTTGAGCTTTTAGGGAAAATAAGTTTGGCTTATAGGAAAAGGAGAAAACTAAGAGAAATATAGGGATGTTAGCTTTACCTTTTAGTTTGCATTTTTGAATTCAAATGCAAAGTTAGTTTGATATTTTAATTTTAATTTTAAAAAATAAATTTGACATTCAAAATAGCATCCTTATCTTTTTGCATTTTTATTATTTTCTATTAACAAAATTTTCCTAAATTCTTAATTTTTAAAAATCAATTAAAGACACTCTTCAACAAAAAATGCATATAAGTACATATACAAACATTCTACTTTTTATTGAATATTTGGATTCTATGCATTTTTCTAAATTTCTTGTATTTTTATATGATTTTATTGAGCTCCATATGATTTTATACAATTTATTAAATTTTGTGAATTTATTGTAGAAAAATGCTGACTAGGATGACATGTCATCCAAAAACATGGTGGTTTTGGTTGAAGGGGTTAATTTGATCGGTTTTGATAGTTGAGAGAGGTTTGATGTCCGGTTTTAGAGTTGAGGGGACAAAACCAAACTTTTGTAATAGTTGAAGTGGTAAAGCGGACTTCTTCCTATATCTTTCGATTGCCACAAAAGCTAGGAATGCTTTGCTGAAACCTTGAATGCACAAGAGGATGTAGATGGTGCTTACTCATACAGTTATAGAGATGCCAAATCAATGTTTTGTTTATGTAAAAGAAAAATATAGACTATCTACTAAATTTAATCTAGTTTCTATAGCAGATTTTAAGGTCCATAAACACTCTCTATTATATGTGGATCCATATTAATTTTATAGACTATCCTATAACTAGTCCATTGAAGATGTCTTTATATTATGTATAAACTATGTATAAATGCTAGTAGCTGGTTATATCATTGGAGATGCTCTAAGTCAACAGTTGGTGACAAGTAGTCCAATTGTAGGTAGCAGCATGTGTTAAAATGGATTACGCTTATTTGCTAGAAGATATATTTAGCCTTTTTCACTCTAATTTTTAAAAAAGTTGTTTTGGTTGCCTGCATCCAAGGAGTATTGCATCTAGAGATACAAAACTAGGGTGTTTGGTTGTTTTCTCATCCATCTGAACTTGACTCTCCAGATGAATCTTTTTAGCCCTCAGAGTCGAGAACACAAGCCAATCCGAACAACTAAATAAATTCAAAGGGCTCAATGATAAGGAGATACCTAAACCCAATACCTGAATTTTTTTTTGAACGAGGATGGTGTCCCGCGTATTTACGCAGCTAGTTTTTAATTGATATGAACTCTCTTTTTATTTTGAATTTGTGTTTCTTTATTGTAATTGATATGTATTTTTTTGTGTTTTGTATTTCACACATGTTCTTATTTCTTTTTTTTAATCCGAACTCTTCTTTTAATCTAAACCGTTATAATGGAAATTCTTAGTTTTTAGGATTTTATTTTGATATAATAATAGACAATAGATACCAACTTAGTTAAGACCATGTCCAACCATTTTCCTTTTATTCCATTTTCTTTCCCACATTCTTTTCCTTTACTTCCTGTCATCTCCAATAGCATCCCTTTGAAAAACTATGCAAAGAAAACGAATAGAGAATTTCTGTTTAAAGAGAATGCACAAAAAAAAATCTAAAAAGAATACATAAAGAAATTCTGTTTGCAGGAAAATAACCTCTAGAAACATACCATTGAAGAAGATGATGTAACAAGTTATACTGTTCTTCGCCAACCGTGTCGGAACAGACAGACAGGTGGAACGACACCAAGGAATTAATCAAGACCAGGCGCATTACCGCTGAACCCTGTACATCAATCCCGGCGAGAAGTTAAGCTGTATAAAACGGAAAGCAAATCAACGGCGCAAGCAAAGGCAAATTCAGCCAGGCCATGCGAAAGATCGAGCGAGGTGACCGAACATTCAGAGCAAGCAAACACGATCGGTCTACTCGAGCTGCAGACCTGACCTATATCTTCAATGAGCTTCTTTCACATGAAAAGGGAAAGCTTGATGACCAGGTTCAAAGCAATCTGGTGATAGAAATTCAATCAATTTCAGGGAGCCATTCATGAGAGAAGCAAATTGCCGAGTCAATTACATGTTACGGCACGTTCACAAAAAAAAGAACCGTCATGAGATTGAACTGCACACCTGTTTCCTTCCATCTCAAGATTGTTTTATTCCATTTTGGTGGCAGATTTGACCTATATCTTCAATGAGTTGCTTCTTCCTTGTGAAAAGGGAAAGATTGATGACCAAGTTCAAAGCAATCAGGTGATACAAGTTCAATCAATTTCAGGAAGCCATTCATGAGATAGGCAAATTATTGAGACTTACACACAACCGTGAAGCAAGTGAAGCACAGAGCTCGTCGTCGTCCGCCGATCGTCTCCTCGCGCCAAAACAGATGTTCAGTGTTTTTCCCGCCGTCCGAGGGCCTTCTCGTCTCGCGCCCTTTTCTCCATCCACTACGGCGACGGGCCAAATTGGGCTGCGCTGTGGGCTGAACGAAAGGGCGGACTGCTAGCTCCTTGTTATCGTGCCGTCGGATGTCGCAGCAACGGCGATGCGGCCGCAACGTCCCTCTGACGTAGCCGGAGCTAAGTCAGAGGATCCGGTTCCCCCCAGGAGACCCTGTAAAGCATTGTAGCTTCGCGATTCAAACGCTGCTCGCGCGTGATGGATTCAACCGCTGCTCTCTCGTTCATGCGGGCGGGAAGGGCGGCCACTGCGCTGCATGGATGATGCCGGCCGCTGACGGGGATTCTCCTGGGGATGCTCTAAAAGATATATTGTAGAGGGAGTACCAACAATATAGGAGAATCACCATGATGTCTTCAACAAGGAAGGGACAACAAGTTTGTTGCCGTCACTTGTCCACGCCTAGGTTTTCACCTAAGGACGAGGGAGAACCTACGACGGTGTCACCAAGAGGGAACAGTGCAAAAGGCCTCACCACCGTCGGCACAAGCGCAAGGTGGGCAAAACTTTCGCCCAACACACCCTCGTCTCACACCCGGCTACAGATGGAACTAGAGCATAGACATGAAGAACCAAGCCGCTGGCGAACACCACACACTTGCACGGTCTCTCTGAAGCCACATGGCTCCCAGAAAAGGGGGAGATGAATAGGAAGACAGCATGGAGCGACCATGATGAAGGAAACTGGGAGGGCCGATGAAGTCGTCGGCGCCACCGAGCCGCCTGAGCGGAGGCTGAGCGGGCGGAGGAGGGAGTCGGACTTGACCGAGAGCCGCGAATCTAGTCGTCCCGCCACCGAAATCGGGAAGACCACCCGAGCTCTGTTGGGTGCACCCCACGACAGATCCAACCGCCCCGCCGCCTGATCCGAGCACCCCATCACCAGATAAAGGCACACCAACACTGGATACTGTCAACCTTCACCAACGTCAACCCACCACGACACGCACCGGCTCACCACTCCACACCATGAGCAACGCCTTCATCACCGACTCAAGCTGCACCAGAACATATCTCGCGATGAATTTGGGCACCCGTCGCTGGTTCCGGGCATGCCGCCGCCGAATCCGGCCATCCACCGCACCGGCAGCTCGCCTCCTCCATTGGAAGCAATATGAGAAGGGGGAGAAAGAGGAGAAGGAATAGAAGGGAGGAAGCCCCGCCGCTGCCACACCAATAAAGACAACGGCGAGAAAACAGGGGCAGGGGAGGTGCTACTAGCAGCGGAATCGCCTCACAAGGGACTCAAGGGGTACCGGACTGATTGCCCTCGACACCTCCAAACAGTTCTCACTCAGTAATCAAATGTCAATGGTTGATATATGATCCACATTTTTTAAAATGATGGGTCGTGTCAAATAGAATGAATGTGTGTATATGATCCAAATGCCCCGTCACCCGCATGTTCGACACCACCTCGCGCGTGCAGGTTCAGCCAACTGCTACCTCGCTTGTGCAGGCCCTACCTGAAGGAAGGTTAGATCAAAGAGCGAGAGTTGAAAGGGGGAGAAAGAGGGAGAGAAGTAGGAGTAGTGAGAGGAGAGTATGACATGTGGGCCCGTTGAACTGAATTTTTGTTTTATTCATTCTTATGCCACATGTAATGACACAATGGTAAATCGTCCCAGGGATAGCCATGCGGCGAAACCACTCTCAAGAACACCTCCATGTTGTTATTTGCACCTTTTTCGGTTTCGCAGGATGGTACCCAGTTTCATAATTTATGGAATTAATTAGGCAGAGAGCAATAGTTCAGATTGTAAAATAGACTTTTTCCTTCTATATATAATAAAGATTTTGCGGGTTCATAGTTTTTTGTTCACAAGGATTTTTCACGTAAAATTGTTGCTCATATATATATAACAAATAAAATTTCAAATATATATATACGGCATTTCAAATAGAATTCAAAATTGAGGTTAATAAATTTAAGTGTATTCGACACCTTTTTTTTTTCTGGTTATTCCTAATTTATTTAGAATATGTTAAATCATCAAAGTGGAAAAGCAAAAAAAAAATTCTATTGGTGATGTCTTCTCTAACAAGCAAAAACAAATCCATAAAAATGTACTTGGGTGGCATATAACTGAATTTACTTTGTTATACGGCATGGCTCCCCTTTGTTTTAGTGCTACACGGCGTAACCATCGTATTTACTAGTACAATTTTTAGTGCTACACGACCACATGGCGTAATAACCATCATATTTCGATCCAAAATCACCAATGCGCCCCCATGCTCCATAGCCCATACTACCCAACGCGAAATGGCTGAGACGAAGGGAAACAGAAACCGTTTCCAGCAAATCAGCAATCATGGCAACCGCCAGAAAGAACTTTGGGGAGCTAGCAACTCTGCAGGTTGGGCACCTGGCCTGGCTTCCTGTACTTCAGCTTGCATCTTTGACCAACCAACCGCATCTCCAATCACCCAGGTTTGTTCTAGACAGAAGGCCACGAGAGTCGCACAGGTCTTTTCTTCCCATCATCGATCCGTAGTTACTTACCGGTGCTGCCACCGTGCAGCCTCGCGGGGCACGGATGACGAGGCACGTTGGAATCGGGGGTGCATCCCAGGAGCAAGGAATGCCGACGACGACGAGGAGGAGGGACCAGCCGCAGTCGCAGGAGGCCACCTAATCCATCATCCATGGCTTGCCTCCCTATATCACCACCCTGGATGTTTCGGATATCCATGTCCCGCCTTGCAAGCCTCCTTTGCCTTGCTGCCTGCCTGCCTTCCTCTGCTGCTGCCCTCTTCCTTGCTCCTTTCCCTCTTCTTCGCCTTCGCCTTGGCATCGAATCCTTCTTTCTTGCTTCGTCCGCGGAGAAGATCGGCGTCTTTGGGGGGCTACGTGCTGTATCTCCTCTCGTGGTGTGAAAAAGCTCGGGCCTTTCCTGCAATCCTGCCTCGGCTGGCTTTGCACGTACCAGCCCTTCTCCTCTCCTTCAGTCCTTTGCTCCAGGTGAGTACTGATCGTACTAGCCTTTTTCACCAGCTCCATGCATGGCTCTTTCAGCTTCCTTTTGTCGTGAAGGATTTGGGGTGGAAAGATGGTGTAAAAGGGGCAACTTTCTGCCGTCTCGTGTGGTGTTCTTGGTCTCTCTCGGTAGAAAATACTCAGAATAGTTTCCTATATTGTATCAAAGAATGTTTCTTGTTCTTCTGAAGACACCTTTTTGTTTGTTTGTTTGTTGGAAGTGTAGGGCAATCAATCACCACTGCAGGTTGTCCAAAGCTTCGTGTTGATCCAGTCTTCGATTCCTCTGGAGACGATCCCAGGATGGCGGACCACTTCGCGCTGATGACAGGCCGGTTGCTAACGGAGTCGACGCTTCAGTTTGCCATTCATGAGGCCTTTGATGTCCCTTCCGGGAAGACCTTCTATGACCAGCATGTTATCTATGTTCCTGAGGCCATTGAAGACGGCAGGCCGAAGAGCGGTGTCACGGTGGAGTGCAGAATCTGCCGAGAAGAAGGCGACGAGGCCTACATGGAGAACCCTTGCTCCTGCAAGGGCAGCCTGAAGGCAGGTTATTTCTGCTCCCTCTTCCAGTTTGATACTGATTGTCTGTCGTCTTATGAAATTTGCATCATAACATGGTTGTGAACTTTGGTGTCTATTAAAACAATTTGTATGAAAGAAGCTGTCAAATGATTGATGATTATGAAAGGGAAGAATTAGACCTGACGCTGGAGAGCAAGCTGTTAACTGCCTTTTGTTTCATCCCCAGAATAACCGCAAGTTCAGAACCAGTTCATTCATAACTGTATGTTCAGTCATGGCATAGAGATCTCTTTCATATAAGATTTATGCTCCTTTGTGCCAAAAACGTAACTAGGAGTAGGAACAAAGTTTCTATTCCATAATACAATAGGTGATCATTTTATTCCATGATACAACAGGTGATCATTGAATTGGATCTTCCAATAATTTGAGCGTCATGGTGTTAGTTTCAGGGTTTCCAAGTATATGGCACCGCCTTTTTATTTTCCAACCTCAACTGCAAAAGATTTCCATGTAGTCTTGCCAATGGAAGTTTTACTTGAATTAGTTTGTTGCTGACTGCAGCACGCTCACCACATTTGCATCCAGAGGTGGTGTAATGAGAAGGGAGACACCACATGTGAGATATGCTTACAGGTGAATCTTTTCTGAAACTGCCTTGCATTATTGTAACTAACCAAAAAATATACAGGAAAGAAGCAACTGCATACAATTTATCCTTTTTTTGGAAAACGAATCTGATTTTTCCATATGCTGATGGTTTAGTGCTAAAAAGAAGATGGAACATACTAACAGCTATATAATGATGAATAGTACACGATTGTTGGCTGATTTGTTAAATCTGCTCTTGATGGCACAGCAATTTACACCAAATTATACTGCCCCCATAAAGTTGTTTCGGTATGGAAGAAACCCAATTAGCTTCAGGTACCACTTCGTGCTTCAGGACCCCAATGATAAGGTAACACTGCATAGACATGATCTGATATAAGGGGCTATCTTGTATCGAACCCTCTTCCCATTGTAGGAGAGCTGGAGAAAGACTAGAGAATATTGATTCTGGTCATGATCAAGAAAACGTTGCACAAACTGAAGATCATGCTCCTGGCACATCAAACTTTGACTCTCTAGGTTCCAATCCAAAAGTCGTCATCTATTGCCGTGTTATTGCCATTGTTGTAAGTGTTACATATCATAAACCTTCCATCTGTACATAAGCACTCATATTGCCAATTTGCCATCAACTAAATGCACACGTGTTCTGAAACGCACGCAGTTGATGGCTCTTTTGGTTCTACGTGATGCGATCTCGCTTATCCTCGGTGGCCCTGAAGTGTACTCAATGGCACTGATCACTGTAAGACACTGAATTATGATAATCTTCTTAGACGTGATGCATTCAGAAACTGATCAACCGATTGACGCAAATCACATTGCTGAGACAGCTGCTTATGCTCAGAACAGCTGGAATCGTTATACCGATCTACATCATCTTGATATCAGTGACCGCATTGCTTCATCGGTACAATCAACTCCAGGTCTGTCAAAACTCTCGTACATTTAAATCCCAAAGAATTTAGTTTCATTTGTAATCTCGAGTTTTGTATGAATATAGGATGTGCATGAGACAGCAATTTCAGAACCTCGAGCAGCAGAGGGCCTGCGACGGATGCCCCCTCAACAGTATATCATCAGCATCCAATAGCAAACTGCGCAAGAGGATTAGTATTCAGGCTCTGTAAATACCTGAGATATGTTCTATAAGCTCAGTCATCACACATACTGATTGATTGGACGTTTAATAGTAGTATCTTCGTACATAAGAATCCTGAAACACAGCCATCCAACTTCACAAATCGGGAAGATGAGGCGGGCTTCTTGTTTGCACTATAAACATAGCGTACAAAATTGAATCAAATTGTACAGATTTTTCTCTACATTCATGCAGAGCAATAAGTTGTGCGTCTTTTCTAGAAACACTACTCGGTGGAGTGCTACGAGAAAATCCAAATTCCACCATCGAGATTATAAAAGAACATGTTAAGGAGATTATAAAAGAACGTGTTAAGTTATGATCCAAATTAAAAAAAAAAGAGCGGAGGCCTGTCGTCGATAGCCTTGGGCCGGATACATTCAAAGAACTTGGTCGAGGTCGAGCCTGATAGAGTAGGCTCGCTCGAGCTCAGCTCATCTACAGCTCTAGTTGAGCGAGACTTAAATCTCACCATTCATTGGGCAGTATTTAAATCCTGTCAAACCAACGGATAGGCTTTGTCTTACCACATCCCATCCTCTTCTCTCTATTACGCAAACATATAAATATCCTCTCTATTATGCAAATATATAAATACCGTAGAATGAAAGGGCGGAATTTATAGCTTGCCCATTGGATTGAGGAGAGGCATCTAGTTCTTTAATTTTATTAAACAAGGTATCATTGATTTATTTTGAAAAAATAAAAAAAATAATAAAAAAATCGATGTTTCTGGATATTCAGATAGCCCACAAGGGCCACAGTTGCACAGCTGGCAGCCACGAGTGCATTGACAATGTTTCGGAAACCAACAGTACATCTATGTCCATCTGGTTCATTTGCGACGCAAAAAAATGATTTAAGAAATGTTCTTACCAGCTATCCTGCCAATCGGAGAGGAACAGTCCCATCTAGGCTACAATAATAACCGAGAATATAATGAGCTACACCATAGAAAAACAGCCTAAATTGACCTGTTTCCATGTACAGTGGAAACAGGTCCCATAGGTGAAGTACGCTCCCTTCCTTCTATCTAATGTAGTCTGGGAGCCAACACATGATAGACAGGCCTAGAATTCTATATGCTTCTCAGTCCTCACACCCGTTGAAAGGCCACGGTGCACACTTGAGACCCTTCAACCCCTCCAAACATGATAGTTGGGTATGTTCGGACATGGTCGATGTACCGGAAGATTGGGGGCACATCACCTGCACCTTCATCTGTGCCCTCCTTGAGGAATTTTTTCTTGCTGAAGTCTTCTACCTCTCGCAGAAGCTCGTCCTTCGTGTGATTGCATGATGTTATGACCTGAAGAGATGTTAGATGAATGTTTCGGGTAAATTTCTTTTCAGTTCTGGAGGAGAGAGGCACAAGTTAGCTTCAAAGAGTTTGTAGAAGGTACAGACCACAATGCCACCAGGTTCAACCAAGTTTGATACAGACTCCCAATACACTAATCTGGATCAAAGAGCGACATAAAGAGAATGGTTAATTTGAAGTAGTACTGATTATTGAACTGTGCACTTCTGAGAGAAAATATCTTTACATGTAGTCAAAAGTGCTCAATTCTACAAAGTGTTTTCAGTTGACTATTTGCAATATAAAACTACATAACCAATTAAAGTCAGGTACTGTCTAGAGCTATGAACTGCTGCAGGTTGCCAACATAAAGCTATTCAAAGCTACTTCTGATTATTCAATTTCTAGCATGCTATGAATTGACAAATTGATATGGATAAATGATCAAATCCCACTGAATCTATCAACGATTATATGCACAATGAACTCTCTTTTGAAAATATTAATGATTAGGGAAATGAACAGAAGTCAAATAGGAAACTAGATGGTGGCTAACCAAGGCAAATACAAGTCATAGTTATTGTACCTTTTAGCACTACCGTCTGGGTGCAATCCAATGGCATCCAATGTCCCTTTGTCTGTAACAATTTTGAATTTTCTATCTAACTTTGTATCAATAATATCATCGACCTAAAAGCACAGCAAATACTACAGATGGTCATTGGATAAGGTTTCAAAAGCACACATGAGTTATTACAGACGTAAAAGCACAGCAAATACTACAAAAAACCATTTGATAAGGTTTCATTGTCAGCAATCATAATCAGCATCTACAAACGAAGATATGTGACAATAAAAAAAAAATGTGAAAATGATGGAAATTGTAGATGTTCTGAAACAATTGTTTCCATATTCACTTATTTGGTTGTGCAAGTGCAAGTCCAGTCAAGAGGAATAGCAGTAACCATTCTAGATGGAAACAAATCCCCACATGCCACTGCAAATTACCCAAATCCTGTATATGTCATCATCTATGCCTATGACAAGTGGGTCCCAGGCCCACATGTCATAGACACAATGATGGAATATACAGGAATGGAATTTCTCTGTAGTAGCATGTAATCACCCTTCTACATTGGGATAACAAAGAGTTCACCAATTAAAGAGAACTTTGAGTATATCGTTTGGTACTAAAAAGATTGACATTTACCAAATAAAATTTTTAAGCAATGAACTTACGAAATTCCTTGTCGGGTAAGTTCCGACCCGTACGAAAGGCTTACCCCTCCAGATTATCGATTTTTACATTTACTTATTTCCGTGTAAATAGTCTTGTTTTACACTTCCGTAATGGCACTTTTGGGCTGTTTTTTTTTTTGACACTGCACTTTTGGTTGATACTTCCTACCATTCATTGAAGTTGCTGATCCGACTCTTGATTTTTAACGATTATCACAAGTCACAGCTGGGTTTATCCCATCAATCTGTACAGCCCGAGCGTGAGGAGTGCCATCAGCCTCCTCCCATCTAGGCAAGACAAAGCGTTCTTCCTGAATCGTAACATTTTTCATATCAAAGCAATCGATCCCTTCCCATGGTTTCCACTACCATGGCCCGGCCGCTACCAATTATATAACTTACAATATAACGCCAAAGCATAGCCTTTGTAGAAAGAATATAGCTATACAAGTTCAGTTTAAATATTTGTAGAATGCAACAGGAAGAAAAAAAGTCCATTTGAACATAGTATACTAACCAAGAAATTTATAGTGGCAAATCCATCACGAACAGCAAGGTTTCTTGCAAGTTCAATTGCTCCTTCACTGTAATCAGTTCCTGTTAGGTCTGAATATCTGGAAAAAAAAAGCTCTTAATTTCTTTGCAAACATATCATCTTCAGAAATACAATAACTCAATAAGGGTGAGTTTGGCCTTACAGTTTTAAAACAAATTGGCAATCTCCAATTTGTAGTTATAACCAAAAAAAAAACATGACTAGAAATTCCAATGATTTGCTATAGCTAACTAGATTCAACAGCACAGCACAACAATGTCCAGCCCAACTGACACTTAGATAGATTACCAACACATATACAAATACAAAGGTCTTAAAAAGTCTCATTAGTTCTTAGAAAATCAGGAATAAGATTGATGAGTCATCATCTGGTCCAACCATATTTTATTTATTTTTGTACTAATAACTAATAAGGCAATGACCAAACTATAACCCTAATTCATGCACCATCAAAGAAAGAAGCATCTGGGGTGTCATTGTAGTGCTCTGTATACACGAATAAATCTACTAATTTCTTGAATAAAGTATGCAATAGACAATATTACTTTAATAAACCCTGTGAAGATAAGCGCCAAACAATATTTTTGTGCAACACATAAAAACATTATGTTATTTCAACCGGGAGGGTGGGGTTGTAAAACATCAGTAGTACCCCTGCTTGGCAAGTGCTTGCAAAAGAAGGCCATTCCCAGTTCCAACATCAAGCACTGGGTAGTTGGACAATTGCTTTTCATCAACTTCACATTCAACATTGTCATTACCAGACAATGCACCATCTTGAAAAAATTTTGCGCATATTTTTTTTGTCCAACCAGCAACAGTATCCATTACATCTGCACCAAACCTATAAATGGAAGGAGAACCTTCACTCACAACCCCACAGTAGAAAACATTGAAGGATCCATAATACTCTAGGGAAAATAGCTATAGGAAGCTTTTAAAATTATGAATGAGGCATCAGGTAAGCTTCTTTAAAAAAAACTTAGGAATTAAATCAAGTAGAGAACTAGAGATTAATTTTAGTGATCCAAATTGACTAAAAATTAAGTATGCTTGGTGATCCATTTAAATTTTACCAACGATACCTGAATCTATCATACAAATGAACACATAGAATAGTGATTAAACTAAAAAAATGATTGTTGTCCCCTTCAATTTTAAGGGGATACTGCCAGAGTTACACTGTTCTAAGTTAATGGGCATCAACAATTACATCATGAGACCAATTAGTGTCAATAACCTGGGCTTTGTTGCAGCAGTTGAAATAACAGCAAGTTACTTTCTATTTACTTAGTTTGAGGCTTTTTATATTGGAGAAAAGGACAGATGTGGTCACCAGATTTCTCCAGCATGGCCATGTTCCTCAAAATTTACAAGATCTTCGGAATAAGAAGCATCCCAATAACTTTGGAGCCCCAGCATTGATCCTTCAATCTCACCAGGATCTTGATCATCTTTGTCAGAACTGTCTCCAGACGAGAACATTTTAGAAAGCTGAGAGGGACACTATTGATACTAATTGTACAAGTATGGAAATAAATTAGAAAAAAATTCAAAGACAAGAAACAGAAAGGTAGCAGACAGGGTTTCCCCATCTTGCCATTTATATCCAACTCAATCTGCCATGAAATACCTAAGAGATTCAACCATCCTCAAACAAGAAAACATACCAGTCTTCTACAATAGAACACATAAATTTCAATTATACTGTTTGGAAAATGGTATCTGTTTGTTAAAACTTTCTGGGAACTGGAGAGAAATTGTTATATTCTATGAAGGAGTGCACACTTATGCTGTTTTCATACAACTTGGTGGAGTGCACAACCACTACCTGTTGTTCTATTTTCTAGTTCCTTTTGACATCAGGTTTTGAGCCTTTGCCTTATTAAATGGATTTTGTATTTTAGATGTGATTTTTTATTTTAAAATAAGGAGGCAAATATGTTCCACTAGATTTCCAATATTGTAGCACAGGGGAAGATATGGTAGGACCTAATGAATAGTCCATCAATAATTAGTGGATATCCACCAACAACCCAACCTATGAAGCAGCTGTAGATTGGAAATAAACCAGTACTATTCACTTGGCAATCAGACATCTCTTATATTTATTTTATGAGTGATGGGTCCATATAATCCCTGAGTATCACTAGCCATACAAAAAACTTCCTTTTTACACAAAAGTATGAAAGAATTGTTTCGTTCCATTATGGATGGTTTGCTCCTAAGATGGTTGTCATGGAGTCGTTGAGGCGTCACCAAAGAAATGTTTTGGCATTGTGGCGTAGAAGCTCCGTCCGCCATGGCGGATCTGCATATGGTGTTCGCCATACCGGCATGGTATCACTTTGGCATTTCTGTGGCGTCATATGGTGTCCTGATGGGCAACGCAGGCACCAAGTGAAGATGTAGATGGGATAAGGGACCGAGCGGGTGAGAGACATGGCTGAGGCCCAAATCACAGGTTTAGGGGGTAAAGATAAGGGGAGAAGCAGAGGGACGTGTGAACCATAGGCGGTGGCATGCTTCGTCTCTGCCATGGCTGCTGCACGGCTTTGGGTTTGCACTGCAGGGCTAGTGCATGTGAATGTGAATGCTCTGCGAAATGCACTGCCTTGGGCTAGTGAATGTGCATGCTCTGCTAAAGTGCTGAGTGTCTATTATTTGCCATGGCTGTGTCTATGGCATCGCCACGTCAGCCGCCTTATCGCCAAAAAGGTATGAAAGTACTGGCACGCTTCGCCTCACCTCACCTTACCACCATAACAACCATGCTCCTATCATGCGGTTTTAAATACCTGCGTAAAAAAATGACCTCTTTTTTCTCTTTGCTTTTACACATTAAAGCACCTGACCACACTGAGGATTGACAACACACTTCACTGAACGTGCATCTGAACTTTCAAAGACATGTATCAGGACGTTGCCAAAGACATGCCTCAAAGATTCCTCTTTTCACAGATTTAATCAGTCATTTACTAAGCCTACTAAAGGCACGAAAATAGAAGGTAAGTTAAAATCCGTCATAGAATAGGTGTCTCAATTCAAATTTACTATTTCTATCTATTCGAAAAATATCTTAAGATCAAGCTAGACGGTGCAAGCTCTCTCCGAGATCAAGCATTCATGTTTGATGATTTCCTCACACTTCATCAGATCCACATTTCCGGACTCGCCACCATTCGCATCCTAACGAGATGCAACGGCACAAGTTGGCGGCTGGTGTGAGGGAACAATGGCGAGTGTATTACCAGTAATCGGAGGCCGCGGAGGGAAAGTTGGCGGAGGCCGCCGCCGCGGCAAGCACCTCAGCAGCGTCGGCGTAGCGCTGGTCGTCGTCGAGCGTGCTCCCGTACTCGCTCCGCACGGACCACGAGTCCGCCGCCACCGACCGCTCGTCGTCGGACGCCATCTCCAGGCCGCCGCTACAGCCGCCGACAGCGGTGGCGCTGGCAGCAGCGGGCGGCAGCTGGGGGCGGGGCGGGGTGCCCTGCGGCAACTCGGGCTCCTCCGGAGTCAACCTTATTCCGGCCATGGGGATCGGGCGGGAGATCGCGACGAGGGCGCGGCGGCTATTGCTAGGAAGTCTCGGACGGAAGGCGTTCCGAATTCTGGTTGTGGTGGCAATTGCTAATTTGCGGATGGGTATTCTACTATTCCTTTCACAGTTAGGCTGGATCCGTAGGCCGTAGCCCTGCGCACGGCCTCTCTCTGGAGTATTTGTTTCGTGTTAAAGTTTTAGTTAAGTTTTACCGTAACAAATTTGTAGCTTTAAAAAAAATTATAAAAAAAATATCTTACAAACTCTAAAAAGAACTATTTGAAACCCCAAAAAATAACTACAAAATATTACATCATTTAGCTTATAAAAAATAACAAATTTGCATTTAATTTAATTTTATTTAATTTAAGTTGAAACAAACAAGGCCTTTATCCATGGCTTTGAGAATATCGTTTCAAATTATTTACCATGGTTTGAGAGTAATCGTTTCAAATTATTTATTTATTGTAGTAACAAAAATATTTTATGATCTATTTTAATGATAAATTTGATAAGGCTGTTATTTTCAGAAAAACTTAAATGCATGCAGACAAATTGATACATGTAGTCAATCAAATTCATTAACTAGAGGTACCATAGTCATCCCAATAGACTTTTGCACTTGATTTTCTATGTTGTTGATCTGTGCGCAATGGTGGACGTGGACAAATATAGCGAAATGGAGTAATAGAATTTTTTACAAACATATTATTAAATTGTTATATCTTAGCAATGCCATTAAAAAGTCAAAAATATTATATATACCATTATTTTTGCGGTTAGTTTCATACATGCAATTATGGAGCATTCCAAAAATATACGGCATCAAAATACAGTCTAGAATATGTTTAACTTATGGACCTACATGTCATACACATAACTTTCTTTTCTCTTTCTTCCTCTTTCTCCCAACCTTTCTATCTCAACTCCGGCCAGCTCAACGCCCCATCCCGGCCATCCCACCGTCGCGCCCCACGCGCCTGGCTGCTCGCCCTGGCTATCCTCACCACCCCTCACCCTGTTGTTGAAGGGTTGCGCGTGTGTGCGATTGAAGAGGGCGAGAAGCTCATGGCGCGGCGGCCGAAGACGACGAGGGGGATCGTGTTTTCGGCGGCACTGGACCTCGTCGCATCGGAAGAGGACGGGTGTGTTGGTGGTGGCGCTGGATCTTGCGGTGTAGGGTGAGGATGGGCGCGGCGGCTTGCGCGACACTGGATCTCGCTGTGTAGGAGGAGGACAGGCGTGGCGGCGGCGCGGCTCCATTGGGGCATGACGAGGAGGAGGTCCGGCACGAGCAATAAGGTTAACGGCATGGCACAGTTGGGGCGCGACGACGGCCTCACGGAGCAACATGGTTGTGGCCGCCAACAGAGGGGGTGCGCAAGGGCGTTGGCGATGCAAACACAACAACAGCGGTGGGAGCGTGCGCGCGAGGATGAGTCGCTGCTACCCGGCGGCAAGACAACCGGAGTTGAAGAAGATTGGGGGGAGAAGAAGGTGAGTGCATGATATGCTGGGTCCACTTGTCAAGATGTATTTTGGACCTATTTGAAACTCTTATATATATAATATACATATTAAAAGTATTATTAGATTTTTCCACCAAGGAGCATGATTGAAAAGTTTAAATCGTTTTTCCAAATTAAATGCAAAGCCTGCAATGATGATTATGCCATGATGCAATTTAAATAAATGATTTAACATTTTTTTAAGTCATGCATTTAAGAAATTATTAACGTGTCAAATTAGTTTTAAAAATTTGGGATGTTACAGTGCATGACATGCTGGGTCCATTTACCAAGATGTATGTTGGACCTATTTGAAGCTCTTATATGCAAGAAACCATGATTATGAAAGTCAAAAGTGATCAATAAGTCTGGATACGAAAATATTTTATCCGTAACTTTGAACCTTTTTATAAACAACACCAATAGATCTAAACGTTAAACATAATAAAAAAATTAAACAAATAATTTGTTAAGAATATTCAATGTATTTCCAGCAATGGCTCTAAAATTTGGGCATCTATCCTGCCGAATACTATCACCTCCAAAAAGTTTATATATATTTCTACCTAGTCAGGCAGCATCCTTAAAATCCCCATAAATTCTCCCTCGTATATTCTATTTCATAATTTATATCTACCGTTCTTTAGAGACGGCCATATATCCACTCTCTATGTTTCTACCGTTTACGGCAACATCCTTAAAATTCCACCCTATAAATATCCATCACAAGAGTTCTATATATAGACTTTGTTGGAGACTTCCTTCTCCACTAGCATATGGTGGTGGCGCTCTCCCAAGGGCTCCACAGCGGCACTGTTTGAATTAAGGTGAAATAGAAAGTGAAAAAGGAAGGAGACGAAATTACATTAATTACTATAAATAGAGTTACCTAAAAAAATAGAAGGGGTTTCAAGAGATACTTTCGCATAGCTATTAGATCTAAAATAATCAAGTTTTTATAAACGGTACTCCCGCCTGAGATACTTTCGCATAGCTATTAGATCTAAAATAATCAAGTTTTTATAAACGGTACTCCCGCCTTCTCGATTTGTTTGACGTTTCCGATAGGTGTCGTCAAAATTAAGGAGCTGTGAAACAAGTAGGCTTCGTACCCTCTATCGTCAAAATTAAGGAACGGGTGAAAGTGAAACAAGTAGGCTTCGTACCCACCCCCAGGCCATTAGCCTGCCTGCTATGCAGGCCCAACGTACAACAACGAGCTTTAGGTCTCTTGGGCCACATCTTCCTCTAAAAAGCTAGCTCAATAAGGGGGTGCACCCTCACCCTTATAAACCATGCTGAGGCCCTCCCCACTTTCAATGTGGGACTATTCCAACAATCTCCCCCTCACACATTGGGCCGAGAATGTCTGGAACCAGACGGGGCACCTAGGCTCTGATACCAATTGTTGGCCGGGCCACTCACATGGCGCGCCCGCCGAGCTTCCCCAGGCCGTTGGCCTGCCGCATATCCAGGCCCAACGTACAGCAGCGGACTTTAGGTCTTTTGGGCCATATCTCCTTTTAAAAAGCTAGCTCAATGAAGGGGTGTATCCTCACCCTTATAAACCATGCTGAGGCTATTCCAACATCTTTGCCGCAGCCGTCGAGGATCGCGTCGGCGTCGCCCATATCCACCCTCGGCACGATCCTCCCGACCTCCTCGCCGTCGTCGCCCACCCACCCTCCCCATCCTCCCCGGTGGAAGCCCAAGAAGCCGACGCCGACGCGCCCAAGAAGCTCGTTGCCACCACCTCCCCCTCCTCCTCCCCAGTGGGAGCTCAAGAAGTCGACGCCGGCCGGGCCGCTGCGTACCGGCAGCGAGCTTTTCGCTACGGCCTTGTCGTCCCGGCCGTCTTCATCCCCGAGGTACTCTTTGGTGCCTTGTTTCTAAGGGTTGAATCTGTGGGTTAGTCCGCCATGGAGGTCATGCGTCGCTGCTGGGAGTAAGGGAGAGGGCGAGCCTGCCTTGTTTTGAGGACCCTAAATCTGAATACTCCTCATATCTGTGCATATGTTCTTGATCAAAATCATTTTACAAAACATAATCATTACTATTCTGTAAAGTTCTGTAAAGTGCTTTCGTATCGATGGATTTCATCGCCTGTTGACTGAAGTGTCTGGATTTCATGATTATGAGCAGTATTCTCTAGGACTTGATCTATATTGCTGTGGTGCTCACTGTTTGCATAACTATTTTGAGTATCCATTGGTCCAGAAAGGTTTGCCGCTTGATCATTGGTGATATTTTGCACTCTAGTGTGAATTTCTTCCTTAGTCAACAACGGTACACTGTCAGCATGCAAAAAGTTAACCTCTATGCTTATTCTCTCTCGCTGACGCTACATGATGGAGTTGAATCATAAAAAAATACTATAGGGTATGCAATTTGACAGCTCTTGCAGTTAAAAATACAACATGTAAGAACAAGAAGGACATTCCAAAGATCCTGTTTTTGACAGCTCTTGCAGTTAAAAATTTCCTCTTCCAGTCAAGAGAAGAGGGATTTACTCCCTTTAAAATATGTTTATTGCATTTACATATTGAATAGGGGAACACATATGGAATTTGCTCAGCCGGCCACATGTTTGTTCCTTTTTACTCACCTTCATGAAGTCATGCATCACATATAGCCCAATAAGATTTCAATGAGTAGTCCAATTGAATTTGAATCATACAAGCTATTAGTCCATTTGATAGATGTGCTCTGTTTTGTGGGGGAAAAGCAGAGATTTGTCATTGCCATGTTAGTACTCCAAAATTGACATTACAAAAAATCAATTGCCAATCTGGCATTGCCGTTGTTAATGTTTTCCACAGAACTAAACATGATTGCAAGCGTGGATATAAACTTTGTTAATGTATCACTTGGATTCTCTCTCACACTGTAGCATCTCTGTCTACCCAATCTGGATTTCATTGTAAAATTCACAGAAATCTATTCAAAGCTTTTGACAAGAACATCCAAGAGAGGTACTATGAAAGTTTATACACTTAATCTCATTAGTATACTATGAAAATTACAAGCTGCATAGCAGCACCATACAAACTTAGAGTACTCTGAAAATTACTCGAAAAACATGGGGTACAAGCTCCATAGCATCATCATACAAACATGGAGCACAAGCTGCATAGCAGCACCATACAAGAATATCACCAGCAGGTTCACACATACTCATGAGAATGCATACACACAATTGAGCAAGGCAGCTCATTTCAATAGAGTTGAAATGACCATGAATCCTTTGTTCCATGTGGAATTCATCAATGAGCGGTGGAAGAGCACAACAGCAAAAGCTCGGTCCAAAGCAGCTATGTACTCCATTCATATCTTAAGCTAAGAATAGAATCCACCATAACTTTATTTTGGACTTCTGAAAATATCTGAAGCTCTGAACTTCTTGAAAATATCTGAAGCTCTGATACTGCTTTCTCGCTGCTGAAAAAGATGCTGATCTCTGCTCTCATGTGAGTTTGTGCATTGCATTAGCATCAGCATTGCTTAGCCTTCTCTTGAGTCATTTCTCTAGCAACATTATGGGATGAACTGCAATTAAAGGAGCATAAACACTTGTCCTGAAGATCAACAGTACTCTTCTTTTAAAAAAATCAGGAAAGATCAGGAAGAGGGGCCATTGGATCGTCGCCGACGGCAATGGCGAGGCCATCAGACTCTTCTGGGCGTTGATGGCCACTGCCCACTGTTCCTTCTTGCCCTCCCCTCCTCTCTGGTTGCCGGTGCACAGCCACCCACCTCCATGGGGACGTGCCCTCTCGGCACCTTCTCCTCGTCGGCGTCGGCCTCACGGCAGGGCGGCCCGTCGCTGCCGGCGACGAGGACGGTGTGGACGCGGGAGGCAGCGAGCCACCAAACTCTTCTTGGCGATGAGGACAGGGTGGAACCAGGAGGCGGAGAGCCGGCACCGCGGCCACCGGAGACGAGGACGGCGAGCGGCGACTGCCCCTAACCTAGTGAACGGGAGGCGTTGGAGGACAGGGACAAAGATGGTAGATCCTATTTTTAGTACACTGTAGCGTCAAATATTTTGATACCTTTTGCAATGTGTTGCAGCGTCAAACAAAATAATCTGGAGGGAGTACAAAGTCAGAGAACCATTAGATCTGAGATAATCGATGACTCCTTAAAAAAAATATCAAAAGCTAACAAAAATGGTAAAATAGTTCTTTCGCATTAGTAGCTGTAGCGACACTGCACACATGCACCATCGTCTGATCACGCCCATATACTTATCTTTGTCGCGCTCTATAGTTTCATTGGCACGTACAGGGCTACAGGCACGTTGCCATGGGCCCATGGGAGCACAAGAACTTCACCACAGCACCGCATTCACACGCACAAAACCTTTTGCCTGCGATGTCCCCCCCGTAAATCCAGTGAACCTCAAGCTTCCACACCTAGGATGGTGCATGCAAATCAAACCAAAAAGGCGAAAATCAAAACAAGCATATAGCAATCTAAATTGAACCAGCTAGGCAGCTAGCATAGAGGAGGCGGAATTAGCAGGGGCTAATTTGAGCAGTGTGGCAGTGGACCACCGGTGCCGTCTTGGTGCTGTTGAGGCTGCGGACTACTGCCCCGGCCGTGCCTTCGCGAGGTCCAGCAGCGGCAGCCGCACGCACCCCAAACCAGTGCTCAGGCCTAGCCGGGCGCAGTGGCGGCCATCCGGGCTTTGCGGCGCCGAGGAGCAGAGCAGACCGCCGTGGAGCTAGAGGTGAGTGAGAGGGGAGTATCCAGGGGCTGAACCGATGACATGAGCAAGAACAGGGAGCTCGGCGGCGCCGGGATCCCCAAAACCTCGCCGTCGTGTCCTCCGTTTTGGCGGTGTCGCAGGTGAGCCAGGAGGAAAAGAGGAGGGGAGTCATCGGGCAGAGCTGCAGCGGCCAGCGGGGCGGAGTCACCGGAGCGAGGACGCGCCCTGGCCTGCCGCCCTTTGGCCACCAGTCCACCGCCACTGTGAATGAGCGCACGGCAGAGAGAGAGAGAGAGAGAGAGAGAGAGAGAGAGCGCAGGGAATGGAAGAGCGAGGAGCGAGGAGCGGGGGAATCGAGGGCCGACATATTATGCGTAAATAACTAAATTTACTTATAAGAGAACAATGAATTATCATAGATATCATCATGCAAACCTTCAAACCGATATATATTACAAACACCAACGACAATATATATTACAAACACCAACGACGGTTCATAAATATTACAAGTACCAACAATTGTTTATAAACATACAAACAACAATTCACTCAAGTCCACATGATAGAGTAATGCATTATCCATCTATATATAATACGAACCACACGACAACATGTTAGCAAAACAGTGCACTACCAAAAGTGAAGTACCAACAGGCCATAAGCTGAAGTCCACAACTAACAATAAGCTAATATTTACGAGCATTAGCTAGTGACAACATGTCAGCAAAAGAGTGCACTATCAAAAGATGTCCCACCTATCAAATGTCCATATAACTACCAGTTTGGATTATCCTTAAAGAACTTTGATGCCATCAACATTCTGTTGGAATGGGGTATTTTCAAGAAGGCTTTAGCCTTGCTTGGATTGTTACAGAGATAAGTGAAATAGTTGGTTAGATCTACCTCATCAAAAGGCAAGGCACTCACATGACTCCATAACTCATCTGGCACGTCATCACTACTAGTTGTTTTCTCAATTGCCTCAGCTAGCTTGAAGAGACTTTGATTGATGCTCTCCAACAAAGGATTATCCTCGGACCGTGCTCTTTTTTGTCTTTGTGGTTGTCTAGAGCGTGATGACTCAGCCGCAGATGACCCTACAACATGGTTGGTAATGTCTTCATCGATGAAATGCTCTGGAGGTTCCATATTCAAGTCAATAGGAGCTCCAAAATCCAGTACATCAGGTGCAAGTGCGTCAGATGCAAGTGCGTCTGTTGATGACTTAGCATAATCCCCCGTAGCTATCAAACTTCCAAATATGATCGCCATTTCATAAAAAAATTCAAGGGGCGTATTGAGCAGCTTCGCATCCTTTTTGTGCACCTGCAGTACCAACAAATCAATATAAAAGACAGATTTTCAGTATAGTACAACACATACAAGCACACAAAGACACAAAAAAGGAGAGTGAGTTGATTGCCTGTACCTTAATGTGCCGTGTGTAGTGGTCAGGTTCTAACACTATAGACTTGGTTTTCTCATTCCCTTGGCTCCACTTATTTTCTTCAAGGTATTAATCTTAGACCACCTACTCCTCCATTTTTTAAGGTGGTGATTAATCTGCATTGCATTAACTTGGATGTGGAAATTATCCATCAGAGCTCTAGAGCAAGCATTCAAGTGACAATTCTTGAATCCTTTATCAGTCCTAGCTCCTGAAGTCACTAGGTTAGCAAGGAACCTCAGCACAAAGGCTAACATTGCACTAGTCCATACGATCGGGCCATGATTTTCACCCCCTAGTCCACCCCCTTCCATGTGACAAGCTATTAAATTACACAACATGAGCAATAATGGATATACGAGCTATCAACTATGCAACAACCTAAAAAAATTAAAGGGAAGTATTTTATCTCATAGCAGCAAATTAAAGGTACACCATTAGAGAGTGCATAACATAGTTTAAGTAGTTTATAGTGGCACATTATATGGCATAGCTGAAGTAGTTCACAATGGCAGTACATTACAGTGGAATTTACATTACATGAAAGCTATGTTTACATTGAAGCTAGAAAGCCTTGATGAGACATCCACATATTAGTAGCTATGGATTGCCTTAGGTTCACCATCTCCTGACTCTCCTGCCCAAGTGTGCTCATAGGTTCTTCCTTTTTTTTGGAGTCCAGGCATTCTCAGATATGATAAATCGACCAACTCCATGTGAAAGAATCCAGTTGTGTAGGATACAACATGCTATGACAGTGTCGACTTGGGTCTTGAAAGGGAAAAAAGGTGTAGCGTCATCTAGGATTTTGAATCTTCTCTTCAAGGAGCCAAATGTCGGCTCTATTGTGACCCGTAGGGAAGAATGTCTAAGGTTGAACAGCTCCTTGTCATTCTGAACAGGATTAGACCCCCACTCCTTCAAGTGGTGCCTCACACCACGAAAGGGTGGCATGAACCCAGGTTTCGCTACATATGCGGCATCAACTAGGTAATATTTACTTATCAACACGTTGTTAGGATTTTTTATTAGGCAAGACAATAATGAGCACATAGATTTTTTTTATGGAGGGGATTTGTATTACCTTCAGGAACAACTAGACCATTTTCATGTTGAATGGCATCGTTTAAAATTACAGCATCATGAGCAGAACCCTGCCAACCAGCTAGGACATATGTGAACCGTAAATCAAAATCTACGGCGGCCATCACATTTTGAGTAGCATAGTTTTTTCGCCTCGAAAAGCAGCATCCATATTTTTTGGAATTGCACCAATGCAATTCTAAGGGGTGAGAAAAATTGATAAGCATGGGTGTTCAACAAAATTGTATTGACAAAAAATGTTTGCCAATTTGGCAAGCTCACTTGATACCATGGAAACCATCTACGACTCCCAACAATTTTTGCTGGAGTTTCCAAGGATGTTGGTTTAATGAGCTCTTGATGAAGTTCGCCAATTGCATGTAGGACTAATTTAAAGTACCGGCTAACGGTTTCCCCAGACCGTTTGAAGTTGAAGCCAATCACACGGTTCCTTGCATTGTGTTCAATGGTATGTAAAAACATGGCTACTTGCTCCTCGACAGATAAATGCAGTGTGTCTCGGAGCAATCCCTTCATCCTTAACTTGTCACACAAATGAAAGAAAGGAGCTCTTCGTAACCTACACATCTTCATGCATGCTGCATCGATACTATGGTGTAGGATCATCGGCGCTAAATACCCCTAATTAGCACTAAATAACACTAAACGGCGGAATAAATAAATAAAACAGAACTAAACGAGTGCAAAACAGTAAGTAAATTAAGAAAAGTATAATAACAAGATGAGAGAAAATCACTACCGAAACCACCAATCTTTATTGCCTTTTGACGCCATGTGGTTCCTTTACATGCAAGCACAAAACCCTCCGAAATCACTCTTAATCTCTCTCTAATTGCCTCTAATCACTTCTGGAAAATCTCTAATTTTGGTAGCCGTCATTAGCAATGAGAAACCCTAAAAACTCTTCTAATCACGACCCTCTCGGGTCCCTTAAATAGTAAAAATATCTGGAATCCGTCTCGGGCTCAACTTCCTATTTTTCTCGGCCTGCTGCGCTCCCACCTGGGCCGGCCCGCCGTTGCCTCCCAGCCTCACAAGCTCCTGCCCCCACTGGGCCTCACGCCGCTGCTCCCTCTACCTGGGCCGCGCGCGGGCCTCCTGAGCTGGCCGCTCCTTGCATGCCCTGCATGCATGCCCTGCTCCCTGCATGCATACACTTCACAGCAGCACATGCACACACATGCACCTCACGAGCCAAGTTTCTTTTTTCCTCTTCTTCTTTTCTTTTCCTTTTTCTTTCCTACAAAATCAATCATATATATATATATATCCAAATCTCACCAAAAAGCATTAGTTCAAGATTATAAATTAGAAAATCATCTCATCATACAATATTTAAAATATTCACTCAACATATGGTAAAGGCCATTAAGATAGTATTGACGCACAAAATTTCGAGTTACAATCGGTGTGTATCCAGCCATCTTTCTCTTGCACAGTAACCTAGAACGCATATACAATGCAACCAACACCCCATACAATGCAACCAACGTCCGGGCTTTGTGGCGCCGGGGATCAGAGGAGTGGACCGCCGTGGAGCTAGAGGTGAGGGAAAGGGGAATATCCAGGGGCTGAACCGATGACATGAGCAAGAACAGGGAGCTCGGCGGCGCCGGGATCCCCAAAACCTCGCCGTCGTGTCCTCCGTTTTGGCGGCGTCCCAGGTGAGCGAGGAGGAAGAGAGGAGGGGAGTCATCGGGCAGAGCTGCAGCGGCCAGCCGGGTCACCGGAGCGAGGACGCGCCATGGCCTGCCGCCCTTTGGCCACCAGTCCACCACCACTGTGAATGAGTGCACGGCACAAAGAGTCTCAGAGAGCGCAGGCCGCAGGGAATGAAAGAGCGAGGAGCAGGGGAATCGAGGGCGACATATTATGCGTAAATGATTAAATTTACGTATAATTCTATATTATAATATATATATATATATTAATTATAACATATTTATACGTACTATTTTTGACACATATCTTTATTTATATAGCTAACCTCGTGTGTACCTTCAATTCTATTGGCCTTCAAGACGCACCGCCCCAAAAAGGACCAGTTCAATCATATTGGACGTCCTCTAGCATATTTGGATTGAGCGCAACACAGGGATCTTTAGACATTTGGAACATCTCTGAGCGTGGTCCTCAATTTTTTGTTAAATGACATTCACTTTTGGCTGGCGACGGGTGACAAACTTGTAACTTAGCACCTTGTTTTCTAGGGTCTTCGAACCCCTATAAGCAATTCTTTTTCTTCATTTGAATATGAAAACTCTCATATCCTTTACTAAAAAACCTTTTGTATACCTTATTTTATATTTTGAAATAACTTGCAACGATTAAAAAAAATATCTAGTTGATTGTTGCACCTTTTTTACAATATCAAACTATATATGAATTTAGTTATTGACTAATGCAAAAGGTGTCGATTAAAATTTCATCATTTTTAGTCGACTAATAAGGAGTAAGCCTTTGTGTCTATAGTGATCATGGAAAGTTTTAAAAAAAGATCTAGCTTCGATCTTCTTATGAGTTTCTATATTCATATTTTAAAATTTTGTTGAATACTTATATCGGAAAGGCTCTGGTTCGACCGTCCGACCAATCGCACTCGCGCGTTCCGCGCGCGCCGCCAGCAGCCATGGGGTGTGAGCAACTGTAGCATGCAGGTGGGTCCCACAAAGCATTTTTTCTTTTAAAGGCCATAATTTTTGACTGGTTGCTCTAATCCACAAACCGTTTGCACCAACGTGTATTTTTACGAACAAAACAAGATGGGGTGAAACTTGGGTTTCGCCTACTAAAACTTGGCTTTCGTCTACTGAAACTTGGATTTCATATTCGTTAAACTTGCCGAACTGTCAAGTTTCATAAGGTTTAATGCAAGTTTCATCAAGTTTCAACTGGTCTCATCCAAGTTTCTTCAAGTTTCATCAGGTCAATTCAAGTTTCAACAGGTTTCATCCAAGTTTCATCAGGTTACATCGAAGTTTCATTAGATTTCATCAGCACAGGCCAAGTTTCATCAGTACACGGCCAAGTTTCGCTAGTATAGGTGTAAGTTTCACTTCTCATAGTTTCACATAAAAAATTGAAAAAGTAAAAAAATTAAAAAATTAAAAAGTATTTAAAATGGGTTGCTCTCGATTTTAGAAGAATTATGAAATTTATTCCACACATTTTGAACATTGTTTGAATTTTATACAAAAATCAGAAGTTTAATTAAAAATTTAATCAAGTGCACGACTAACAATGACTAACTACTCTGCGCTCACTCGGGCTGCGTTGGATGCGTGCGGTGCGGACGATCGGACGGACGGCGCTGGTCCGGCGCTTGCGCGTCCGTCCGGACGTCCGACGCCTGGCGCTCGCCTACTTATATTCATCCTGGATAACTCTAATTAGTCGGTCTCAATCTTATTACAGTTTTCTATTTTTCTATTTTTATGCCTGTGTTTATTTTTAAAAAGAATTTGCACTATTGCCTTGAACTTGTAGAAAATCTCACTTAGCTCCTCAAACTTCGACTTTACTTTCGCGACCCCTAAATATGTCTCCGTTTGCACAATTACCTTGATATTGTTACTAAGGTGGCAACCTAGGTGACCGTTGTACACGGAGGCCGTTAACCGCTAAGATGGTTAGCCACACGTGCAATTAATACAAGGTGGCATCCACCTCATAATTTTCTCCCTGATGGTGCCACTTGGCTGTCGGAGCCCCCCTACTACATCACCGGGCTCTCCGCCACCAAAATTTCCCCCTCCTTCCTATTAACCCGCCACCACCATTGTCGCTAGGGAGTAGGAGCGACAAAAGCACCACCGCTACAACCTGGGGATGGGAGAAGGAAAGAATTGTTGCAGATAGGAGGAGGAGATGCCACCTTACTTGGGAGGGAAGAGGAGTTGAGGTCGTTGTTGCCACCTATCTTCCACACGACTTCCATGGAGGAGGAGCTCTTTGGCTCGATTTAGCACTGGCGCCAGTGAGGGAGGTTGGGAAGGCCTCGAGGGTGGTCTTTCTTTGCTCACTCTGTTCTTCGGTGGTTGAGCAGCATGGGTGGTGGTGTTGTGTAATATGGGCAGCAACAACATGGGTGGTGGCGGTGTGGAAGATTTGCAATGGTGACGTCTTGATCTCTTCTTTCTCTATGGTGGTAGCAGCAGGACGACCCGAGGTCTCCTCCTCTTTAATGTTTGCCATGATAGCGGCCGTCGGCTGATACTCCTTCGCCCTTCTCAAGCAATGGCCGCCTGACAGTACCGACCTAAGCTCCTCCTCTTATGGTGGAGGCAAAGGCAAGCTCAGCCTCCATGATGCTAGTATTGAGAGAGAGCGTAAGAGGGATGAGATGGAGTAGAAAGGTGGAGAGGGGGAAGACGCAAGCCATTGAGAGAGTGAGGATGAGAGATTTAGGCCCAGTTCTTTTCAACTTAACAGCTTAACGGCTTAACGACTTATCTACGTTTTAAAAAGACATATGTTTTGAGTTTTTTCATTCTGTTTTTTTGCTGTTTTGAAGGTGGGTTCTAACACTTAAAAAAAAAAGTCAAACGAAATGGATCCGAATCTCGAGACTACCTTAAGAAGCGATTGAATTTCAATCATTTCAACCGTTCAGCCGTTAATATTAGCTCAAAAGAACAGGGCCAAGCAGAGATGGAGAGAGAAGATGGCGTGAACAATGACGAAGATGCATAGGTGGCAAGTAACATTGGTATTCAACGGGCATATCAACACTTAACTACAATATGGACCGTCACTTTAACATTTGACTGAAAACCTTATAATTTTATGGCCATCGTGCAAATAGAGACAGATTTAGAGGTAAATTTGATGGGTTCGTTAAGATTGTTGCAAGTTTATTTTTGGCAGTGCAATTTTGTCTTTTTTTTTTATTCCTTCAGTTTTTAAACCCTGTAACCACCTCGCAATCCGAAATGAAGTACTCCCTGCATCCATCCAGCACAAAAGCGTCAACCAGATCCCTTAATTATTGTCGGCGACATGTGATCCCCAGTTAATTAATTAACAGACGGTTCGTTCTGACCTGAGCTGAGCATCTGACCGCAAGTGGCTTAGTAGAAACAAAGAAAAAAAAACCTAAAATCCATTTCGCGAATTAGAAAAATAGTTATACCCATGCCGCTGTATGATTTGATATCCAGTCTTCGCTCGCTCGCTGGTCGCAGCTGCAAAAAGCTATCGTGGAGGGCGTTGTGGCCTGGCTGGTTCGGAGCACTGTCTAGTCGACGCCAGCACCACAGAACACCAGTCATTAGTGGGCTGTGCCTGTGTGCCATGACAATATGACATGATGGTATTATTCTAAAGCATCTTGATTTGCATCAGTGAATCCATCCATCGATGGATCTGTCTTTTGGTGTTCTGCCGCTTTGCTTCCCTTCGAAGGCTGGGGGAAAACAGTTGCAGAAAGGTGTGTTGTTTTCAACAATTTGACTATTTAGATGTTATTTT